>CAXKVX010000039.1:0-195000 GCA_964058865.1 Eleocharis quinqueflora | reverse complement strand
TTCTTGAATGTTTACCACCAATAAATGAAGTAATCATATCACAAAGACTTTTTGTGGAAGGATGAGATGTTTTGTGGAGTTTTCTTGAATGTTTACCACCCATAAATGAAGTACTAATATCAGAAACACTTATCGTAGAAGGATAAGATGCTTTGTGGTGTTTTCTTGAATGTTACCACCCTTAAATGAAGTACTCAGACGTGAAGCATTAGATTAGTATTCTAGATTTCTTCGTGGTGGTTTCCCGAAATGTTTGGAGTTTACTTGAAAGGTTACCACCAATAAATGAATTACTCGGATCAGAAACACTTCTCGTAGAAGGATAAGATTCTTTGTGGTGTTTTCTTGAACGTTTACCACCCATAAATGAAGTAATCAGACATGAAGCACTTAGAGTGGTATTCTATGATTCTTCGTGGTGGTTTCATGAGAGGTTTAGAGTTTTCTTGGAAGGTTAACACTTCTCGTAGTAGGATATTATGCTTTGTGGAGTTTCTTGAAAGGTTTCCTCCCAAAAATAAAGTAATCAGATAAAAAAAACTCATCTTAGTAGGATAAGATGCTTTATGGTATTTTCTTGAATTTTTACCACCCATAGATGAAGTAACCTGATAAAAAAACACTTTTCCAAGTAGAATATGATGCTTTGTGGTGTTTTTTGGAATTGTTAACAACCATAAATGAAGTAATTGGATCAAAACACTTTTTGTGGTAGGATAAGATGCTTTGTTGTGTTTTTTTGAATGGTTACCACCCATTCAAGAAGTACTCAAATAAAAAACACTTCTCGTAGAATGATTAGATGCTTTGTAGTATTTTCTGGAATGTTTACCACCCATAAATGAAGTAATCAGACATGAAACACTTGGAGTGGTATTCTATGTTTCTTCGTGGTGGTCTCAAGAAAGGTTACCACACTTAAATGAAGTACTCGAAAAAGAAAACTTCCTCGTAGTAGGGTATGATGCTTTGTGGTGTTTTCTTGAATGTTTACCACCCATAAATAAAATACTAAGATCAGAAACACTTCTTGTAGCAAGAAAAGATACTTTGCGATATTTTCTTGAATGTTTACAACCCATAAATGAAGTACTATGACATGAAGCACTTAGATTGGTCTTCTACGCTCTTTCATGATGGTTTCTCGAAATGTTTGGAGTTTTCTTGAATGGTTACCACCCATAAATTAAGTACTCAGATCAGAAATACTCCACGTAACATGATAATATGCTTTGTGGTGTTTTCATGAACATTTACCACCCATAATTGAAGTAATCAGAAAAGAAGCACTTAGAGTGGTATTATACGCTTCTTCGTGGTGATTTTCTGAAAGGTGTAAAGATCTCTTTAAAGGTTACCACCAATAAATGAAGTACTCTCATCAGAAACACTTCTCGTAGCAGGATGAGATGTTTTCCGATGTTTTCTTGAATGTTTACCACCAGTAAATGAAGTAATCAGATCATTAACACTTTTCTTAATAGGATAAGATGCTTTGTAGTGTTTTCTTGAATGGTTACCACCCATAAAAGAATACTCAAATAAAAAACACTTCTTGTAGCAGGATAAGATGCTTTGTGTGTTTTCTTGAATGTTTACCTCCAATAAATGAAGTATTCAGACATGAAGCACTTAGATTTGTATTCTACGCTTCTTCGTGGTTGTTTCCAGAAAGGTTTGGAGTTTTCTTGTAAGTTTACCACCCATAAATTAAGTACTCGAATCAGAAACACTTCTCGTAACATGATAAGATGCTTGTGGTATTTTCTTGAACGTTTACCACCCATAAATGAAGTAATCAGACATGGAGCACATGTATTGTACGCTTCTTATTGGAGGTTTTCTGAAAGGTACCACCCATAAATGAAATACTCTGATCTGAAACACTTCTCATTGCAGGATAAGATGTTTTCTGGTGTTTTCTTGAATGTTTACCTCCAATAAATGAAGTAATCAGATCACAGACACTTTTTGTGGAAGGATAATATGCATTGTGGAGTTTTCTTGAATGTTTACCACCCATAAATGAAATACTCATATCAGAAACACTTTTCGTGGTAGGATAAGATGCTTTGTGGAGTTTTCTTCATGTTTACCACCCATAAATGAAGTACTCATATCAAAAACAATTCTCGTAGAAGGATAAGATGCTTTGTGGTGTTTTCTTGAATATTTACCACCCTTAAATGAAGTACTCAGACATGAAGCATTTTGATTAGTATTCTACACTTCTTCGTGGTGGTTTCCTGAAATGTTTGGAGTTTACTTGAAAGGTTACCATCAATAAATGAATTACTCGGTTCAGAAACACTTCTCGTAGAAGGATAAGATTCTTTGTGGTGTTTTCTTGAACGTTTACCACCCAGAAATGAAGTAATCAGACATGAAGCACTTGGAGTGGTTTTCTATGATTCTTCGTGGTGGTTTCATGAGAGGTTTAGAGTTTTCTTGGAAGGTTAACACTTCTCGTAGTAGGTTAACACTTCTTTGTGGAGTTTCCTTGAAATATTCCCACCCATAAATAAGGTAATCAGATAAAAAACTTCTTGTAGTAAGATAAGATGCTTTATAGTGTTTTCTTGAATTTTTACCACCTATAGATTAAGTAATCGGATAAAAAACACTTTTACATGTAGGATAGGATGCTTTGTGGTGTCTTTTGAAATTGTTAACAACCATAAATGAAGTAATTGGATCAAAAAACTTTTTTTGGAAGGATAAGATGCTTTGTAGTGTTTTTTTAATGGTTACCACCCATAAAAGAAGTACTCAGATCAAAAACACTTCTCGTAGAATGATAAGATGCTTTGTGGTGTTTTCTTGAATGTTTACCACCCATAAATGAAATACTAAGATAAAAAACACTTCTTATAGCAAGATAAGATACTTTGCGTGTTTTCTTGAATGTTTACCACCATTAAATGAAGTACTCAGACATGAAGCAATTAGATTGGTAATCTACGGTCCTTCATGATGGTTTCCCGAAAGGTTTGGAGTTTTCTTGAAAGGTTACCACCCATAAATTAAGTACTCAGATCAGAAATACTTCTCGTAACATGATAAGATGCTTTGTGGTGTTTTCTTGAACATTTACCACCCATAATTGAAGTAATCAGACATGAAGCACTTAGAGTTGTATTGTACGCTTCTTCGTGGTGCATTTTTGAAAGGTTTAAAGTTCTCTTTAAAGGTTACCACCCATAAATAAAGTACTCTCCTCAGAAACACTTCTCGTAGCAGGATAAGATGTGTTTCGGTATTTTTTTGAATGTTTACCACCAATAAATGAAGTAATCAGATCACAAACACTTTTCTTGATAGGATAAGATGCTTTGTAGTGTTTTCTTGAATGGTTAACACACATAAAAGAAGTACTCAAATCAAAAACACTTCTCGTAGAAGGATAAGATGCTTTGTGGTGTTTTCTTGAATGTTTACCACCCATAAATGAAGTACTCAGATATGAAGCACTTAGATTTGTATTCTACGCTTCTTCGTGGTTGTTTCCAAAAATGTTTGGAGTTTTCTTGAAAGTTTTCTACCCATAAATTAAGCACTCGGATCAGAAACACTTCTAGTAACATGATAAGATGCTTGTGGTATTTTCTTGAACGTTTACCACCCATAAATGAAGTAATCAGACATGGAGCACTTAGGTTTGGATTGTACGCTTCTTAATGGAGGTTTCCTGAAAGGTACCACCCATAAATGAAACACTCTGATCTGAAACACTTCTCATTGCAGGATAAGATGTTCTCTTGAATGTTTACCACCAATAAATGAAGAAATCAAATCACAAACACTTCTCGTAGAAGAATAAGATGCTTTGTGGTATTTTCTTGAATGTTTACTACCTTTAAATGAAGAATTTAGATTAGTATTCTATGCTTCTTCGTGGTGGTTTCCTGAAAGGTTTGGATTTACTTGAAAGGTTACCACCAATAAATGAATTACTCGGATCAGAAACACTTCTCGTAGAAGAATAAGATTCTTTGTGGTGTTTTCTTGAACGTTTACCACCCATAATGAGAAGCTTAGAGTTTTCTTGGAAGGTTACCACTTCTCGTAGTAGGCTATTATGCTTTGTGAAGTTTTCTTAAAAGGTTACGCCCATAAATAAAATAATCATATAAAAAAATTCTCGTAGTAGGATAAGATGATTTATGGTGTTTTCTTGAATTTTTCACCACCAAAAAGTGAAGTAATCAGATAAAAATCACTTCTCGTAGAATGATAAGATGCTTTGTGGTGTTTCTGTAATGTTTTCCACCCAAAATGAAGTAATCAGACATTAATCACTTGGAGTGGTATTCTATGCTTCTTCGTGGTGGTCTCAAGAAAGGTTACCACACTTAAATGAAGTACTCGAAGAAGAAACACTACTCGTAGTAGGGTATGATGCTTTGTGATATTTTCTTAAATGTTTACCAACCATAAATAAAATACTCAGATCATAAATACTTCTTGTAACAGGATAAGATACTTTGCGGTGTTTTCTTGAATGTTTTCCATCCATAAATGAAGTACTCAGACATGAAGCACTTAGATTGGTATTCTACGCTTCTTCATGATGGTTTCCCGAACGGTTTGTAGTTTTCTTGAAAAGTTACCACCCATAAATTAAGTACTCAGATCAGAAACACTTCTCGTAACATGATAAAATGCTTTGTAGTGTTTTCTTGAATGGTTACCACCCATAAATGAAGTAATCAGTATGAAGCACTTGGAGTGGTATTCTATGCTTCTTTGTGATGATTTCAAGAAAGGTTACCACACTTAAATGAAGTACTCGAAAAACAAACACTCGTAGTAGGATATGATGTTTTGTGATGTTTTTTTGAATGTTTCCCATCCATAAATAAAGTACTCAGACATGAAGCACTTAGATTTGTATTCTACATTTCTTCGTGGTTGTTTCCAGAAAGGTTTGGAGTTCTTTTGAATGTTTACCACCCATAAATTAAGTACTCAGATCAGAAACACTTCTAACATGATAAGATGCTTGTGGTGTTTTCTTGAATGTTTACCACTCATAAATGAAGTAATCGGACATGGAGCACGTAGGATTGTTTTGTACGCTTATTCATGGTGGTTTCCTGAAAGGTTTGAAGTTCTCTTGAAAGGCTACCACCCATAAATGAAATACTCCCATCAGAACACTTCTCGTAGAAGGATAAGATGTTTTCCGGCGTTTTCTTGAATATTTGGATCAATCAGATCACAAACACTTTTCTTGGTGGGATAAGATGCTTTGTAGTGTTTTCTTGAATGTTTACCACCCATAAATGAAGTAATCAGACATGAAGCACTTGGAGTGGTATTCTATTCTTCTTTGTGGTGGTTTCAAGAAATGTTACCACACTTAAATGAAGTACTCGAAGAACAAACACACGTAGTAGGATATGAAGCTTTGTGATGTTTTTTTTATTGTTTACCACCCTTAAATTAAGTACTCATATCAGAAACACTTCTCGTAACATGATAAAATGCTTTGTGGTGTTTTCTTGAACGTTTACCACCCATAAATGATGTAATCAGACATGAAGCACTTAGAGTTGTATTGTACGCTTCTTCGTGGTGGTTTCCTGAAAGGTTTAAAGTTCTCTTGAAATGTTACCACCTATAAAAGAAGTACTCTCCTCAGAAATACTTCTCGTAGCAGGATAAGATGTTTTTCGATGTTTTCTTGAATGTTTACCACCAATAAATGAAGTAATCATATCACAAACATTTTTCCTGGTAGGATAAGATGCTTTGTAGTGTTTTCTTGGATGGTTACCACCCATAAAAGAAGTACTCAGATCAAAAATACTTCTCGTAGAAGGATAAGATGCCTTCTGGTGTTTTCTTGAATGTTTACCATCCATAAATAAAGTAATCATACATGAAGCACTTGTAGTGGTATTCTATGCTTCTTTGTGGTGGTTTCAAGAAAGGTTACCACACTTAAATGAAGTACTCGAAGAACAAACACACGTAGTAGGATATGATGTTTTGTGATGTTTTTTTGAATGTTTACTACCCATAAATGAAGTACTGAGATCATAAATACTTCTTGTAGCAGGATAAAATGCTTTGCGGTGTTTTCTTGATTGTTTACCATAAATGAATTACTCAGACATGAAGCACTTAGATTTGTATTCTACGTTTCTTCGTGGTTGTTTCAAGAAAGGTTTGGAGTTATCTTGAAAGTTTACCACCCATAAATTAAGTACTCGGATCAGAAACACTTCTCGTAACATGATAAGATGTTTGTGGTGTTTTCTTGAACGTATACAATCTATAAATGAAGTAATCAGATATGGAGCACTTAGGGTTGTATTGTACGCTTCTTCATGGTGGTTTCCTGAAAGGTTTGAAGTTCTCTTGAAAGGTTACCACCCATAAATGAAAATACTCTGATCAGAAACACTTTTCGTAGCAAGATAAGATGTTTTCTGGTATTTTCTTGAATGTTTACCACCAATCAATGAAGTAATCAGATCACAATCACTTTTCGTGGTAGGATAGATGCATTGTGGAGTTTCTTGAACCCTTCTTGTAGAAGGATAAGATTATTTGTGGTGTTTTCTTGAACGTTACCACCCATAAATGAAGTAATAAGATATGAAGCACTTAGAGTTGTATTCTATGATTCTTCGAGGTGGTTTCATGAGAGGTTTAGAGCTTTCTTGGAAGGTTACCACTTCTCGTAGTAGGCTATTATACTTTGTAGAGTTATCTTGAAAGGTTTCCGCCCATAAATAAAATAATCAGATAAAAAAATTCTCGTAGTAGGATAAGATGTTTTATGGTATTTTCTAGAATTTTTACCACCCATAGATGAAGTAATCGGATAAAAAAAACACTTTTCCAAGTTGGATAGGATGCTTTGTGGTATTTTCTGGAATTGTTAACACCCATAAATGAGGTAATTGGATCAAAAAACTTTTTGTGATAGGATAAGATGCTTTGTAGTTTTTTTTTTGAATAGTTACCATCTATAAAAGAAATACTTAGATCAAAAACACTTCTCGTAGAATGATAAGATGCTTTGTGGTGTTTTCTATAATGTTTTCCACCCAAAATGAAGTAATCAGACATGAAGCACTTGGAGTGGTATTCTATGCTTCTTCGTGGTGGTCTCAAGAAAGGTTACCACACTTAAATGAAGTACTTGAAGAAGAAACTCTACTCGTAGTAGGATATGATGCTTTGTGGTATTTTCTTGAATGTTTACCACCCATAAATGAAGTAATCAGACGTGAAGCACTTCACGCAGCAGAATAAGATACTTTGTTGTGTTTTATTGAATGTTTACCACTCATAAATGAAGTACTCGGGCATGAAGCACTTAGATTGGTATTCTATGCTTCTTCGTTGTGGTTTCCTGAAAGGTTTGGAGTTCTCTTGAAATGTTACCAGTTACCACCCATAAATGAAGTATTCTGATCAGAAACACTTCTCGTAGCAGGATAAGATGCTTTGTGGTGTTTTCTTGAATGTTTATCACTCATAAATGAAGATCGAATTAAGCATAATTATTATAACGTACACTGGATACACCTCTCAAATCTCATTGGTTCAATTTTATGTGTACACAAGCTTTTGCCTAATTATTATTACTTAAAATAATGTAAATTATTATAATTTTTATATTATTGTGATTATTATATCTATTATTTGATTATGTTGTATTATAATTATAATTAATAATATTTAGAATATTATATATAATTTGTTGTTTTTATTAATATTATATTATCTTTATTATTAAAATAATTTTAATAATTATTATTAATTATTATTTTAAAATAATGTAAATTTTTATAATTTTTATATTATTGCGATTTTTATAATCATTGTTTAATTATATGTATTATATTTGTTAACAATATTTTAGTATATTATATATAATTATTATTAATAATAAAATTATTATATTATCTTTATTATTAAAAATATATTAATAATAACTATTAATTATTATTATTATTACTTTATTAATTTAAAATAATGCAAGTTATTATAATTTGCAAAGGTGAAGCGTGGAGATCGAATTCAGCATAATAATATTGTCATTGTAATACAAAGGTTTCTCCCCCACTAACTTATAACAAAATTAGAGTTGCAACCTAAAGTTAGGATGTAAAACTTCGACAAAATTGCATCTCAATGCAGGCCACACCGGCACTATCAAAGCAAAATAATCCAGACTACGATTTGGCGCAATTTTTTTTTTAAGAACACCCGTGCATTTGGGAATTCACATCCTCTGGAATGGTCCGTAGCAGTGGACTCTCCTGCATTTTCACCGCTGCTACAGCATCGAGTGCTGCCCGCACTGTTTTTTGCTACAGTACCAACAAATTTACAGCGTAACAGTGCTGCCCGCTGATCATTTCGTGACCCCACATTATTTCGAGAGATACAGATTCTGCATTTGGAGTATACACGTTCTAATATTGTCGTAAACTCAGCGATGGCAGCAAATTTTAATTAATTATTCGATTCGAGTTTCATCAACATTTTTAAATAAAGATATAATTTATCCTTCCACTTCTTAAATGTATAAATAATTTCTTGATTTTAAATTCACATCTGACATAAGAAAATAATGCTGTCTTAACTACTAAAATTCAAGACTGATTTTTATCATTTTATTAATGCTAAAAATATTTACTATTTATCACACAACTTATATAATGAGGCAAATCGTTAATTTAACTAGATTCTCGATGGAGCTGTAAATGAGTTAAGATAGTTTGATTGCGTTTTATATTTAAGTATTTCAAATAATTAAATATGGACCGCTATTAAGTTTTATGTAAATTTGGTTGAATTTGACGAAAAATAACAAATGACACTAAAATTAAATTTAATTGAAACAGAATCAATCTTTAAGTCAAATAATATTTCTATATTTAAAAAATTATTATCAACATTGTAACAATAATTCATTGTTATATGATCCTCTGGTAATAAATGTATGAGCAAAATCGATTAAAAATTATTAATTTGACAATCTTATGAATTATAAATTATTATTTGTACTTACAAAATTCCATCTTAAATTATTAGTTATTCCACATTCATGTGACACATGAAAAGATGAAATTTGGTATTTTTATTGTTTATGAAATGCTTTTATAGAGTTTATTTTCAACGATATTCTAATAAACTATTGTAACACACTTAAATTATACAAATGTTATATACAATTAATGGTCGGGTACCATTTATACCGTCATACGGGAACAAGAATTTTTGGAGAGTTTTTTTTAGAGAAGTTTTTGATCTGAACTGTCGGATTAAAAAACAACAGTACTAATTAATAATACAAAAAATATTTTAAATTTTATAGTGTTGAGTGTTGATCTTTAATCGATGATAAAACTCATTTATACGAATCAAAACCCAAAGTTTGTCTATGACGGTCGAGGGCATATTTGTCATTTCCAATATTTTCTCTGCTATCAAACCTAGGGTTCATCATTATTTAAACAACCGGCCGACCCATCAATTCTCATTGTGGCGGCGTTGTCGTCTCCGTCGTTCGCTCTCTTCCTCTGTTTGCATTTTCTCATCATTAATTTTCTTACATTATTTTGTTTTCAAATCCGCATTGCTCCGTAGTTTCGGTTGATGGTTGAAATCCATCTCAATTTTGTTTTGATCATATTGGAACTTCGTGCTGATAGTTTGCTTGCCTCTTCTTTTGTGATCTTTTGCAATTTCCTTTGTTGTAATTATGAGAAAACGAGTAATTATTCAGGCAGCCCCTTTGTCAAATAATCAATGACAATGGAGGTGTTATTTTGCTCGGAGAGAAAATGCTTGCGCTCTTCAGGTTGGCTGAGAGGATACTTTCTCTTTGAAGCTGATCTAGTAATGAGCAAGTACAATTTTCGATGAATAATCTTTCAAATGAAATGGCTGTCTTCCATTATTCTATTTGTTTGCGGTTTTACAGTCATACACCTATTATGTTCTACTTTTTCTGATGCAGTTGTGACTCGAGCAATTAAATTTTGAGTGTAAGTTTGTAATATGCTTCTGGGGTTGGTTTCCCTTGACATCTCCCTCTGAATCTCTGATTCCATTACAATTAGAGTAATTTTCAAGTTCCAGGAACTGTCCAGAAACTGGCAATATGGTAGTATTTTACAAGTACTAGTACTCAGGTACCGATGGCAGTTATCTGTACCTTATATTGAAAACAGAAGCTAATTCTAAATTTTGACTGATATCAATAATAAAATCTATGAAACTAGGAAATCCTATTATCCCTATACAACTATACTGATTTTGAATGCCAGTTATCAGTATTAACTATACTTGTGAATTGAAGTACCAGTACCTGTTACAAATACAGGTCTAAAGAACCCTAAACCCTAATTCCAAATACAACCACGTAAAGAATTGCTTCAACTACTGTCTAGCCTTGACTTGATGATTCAAGGAAAGCATATGGATTAATGTAATAATTCAGGCATATCTTAAAAAAATCCATGATGGATTTGAAAGCATCTATTTGTCCATTCGCGTAAAAAAAAATTTAAATGAACTTTTTTTCTAAATAAAACCTGCTTTCAAAGAAAACTTTAAATTAATCAAGTTAAATTGGTAAAAAGAAATATTTAAAGAATGTTTTGATATATTCGTTTTACATCATTTTTTGGCTGGTTGAATGCATATTATGACAACGTAAAAATGATAATCCATCCATTTTCTTGTTACCTGTAGACTAGTCCTGTACTACATTTTTTATGCTTTGCGGGACGAATAATATAATAATTGACAAAACAGTAAAATTAAAATTAACTAGCCTTGCGTAATACTAATTAGCCAGCGCCATGTAGCAATAAAGATGGTACAAAATAGTTGATGAGCCAGCTTAACTAAGGACTTCAGTGTTGGAATAATTTTTTTTTTTGAGAAATTTTGGAATAATTTTTGACAGGATTGAAGTGGTACGCAAATGGATTGCTAAAATTTGGTAATCATTGAAATAGTACGAGCATGAATTAGTCACCATACGTGCTGTACTTATCGATGAGATCACACAGTGGAGCCTTGGACTCTTCGGTGGTTTAACAAGATCCACCGCAAGTTCTCTGGCAACAGTTGATGTTTATTTAGACAATATGATGTCTTATAAATTTCCTATATAATAGATTCACTTCACAATCAGATTACAAAAAATAAGGAAAAGGAAAAAAACATAAGACCAAAAAAAGAAAAAAGGAATAAAATCAAATGGCAAGCATTGTGCGTATGTCATGAGGAGAATGCTTGGCCAATGACCGAGCATCAGCATACCCATTATTTGGATGCATAACAGCTGCATATACAATCTCATATGCTCCGGCCAACGTTCTTGCCACACAGGAAGCAGCATCAGACCGAAGCCGGGGGTTCTGCAACTGCTCAAACTCAGGCAGAGAGCCTTCACTTCCAGTTACCAGTCCAAAGAACGCTCTTAGACTCTCTGATAGAGCGTCCGGTGAGGTCTCTGGAGTATCTGACAGCACCTTACCCCCTTCCTGTTGTTCTTTGATAATGGATATCTTGTTAGAGAGGCCACACCGACTCAATATGCCATCGGCTTCTTTCTCTACAAGGAGGTTCAGGTGCATCTCTATCATGGACCGGAGGTTATTCACATAATCTGAGGCGGCTGGATGGGACACAAGTGGCTCCTCCATTGCTGAGAGACAGTTGATGAAGAATATTTTTGATGATGTTTCAGCACTCTGTATTTCGAAGGGGTAAAATAGTCAATTGATAAACTTGATAAAATTATTTTCCATAGAAGGGGAAAAAACTAGCAGCATGATAAACCATAGTAATAATAGAAACTGTTTTTATTATTAATACTGGAACAGTAACCTGGGCTGTAATAGATAAGTTCTTTGCAAGAATAGCATCGACAGAGGATAATGAATCTCTTCCACTTGAGCTGTACTCAGAGCTAGCTCTTCTTCTTGAAATCGCTCCTTTCAACCTATGTGCTTCAGCTGACTTTTCACACATCTGCCATTTGTTTAAATTTACAATTTCAGTTGGTTGTGGTAGAGAGAGAGAGAGAGAGAGAGAGAGACTAGACAATTGGAGTATTACTGATGATTATAGGTTTAGATGGCTGTTTTTGATGAAATATATGTTTGCATGTTGTAAACTGTTTTGTTTGTTGTATAAAGCTTGGCAGCTTCTGCCAAGAGTTTCAAAAGATTGAGAGCCAAAGCATACGGTGTAGGCGGTGGAGGTCGCCGCCAACCTCCGCTGCCTCCGTTCTCCAAAAAATAAGAATAAAATTACAAGCAGAAATTCCAGATCTTCTTCATCCTTATGTCATGTCGACAACGCCAGAAGAAGCAGTTGGTAGCTGCTACCAAGATGGCCCGACGCCTCGACAATTTGATTCGAAGAAATGAAGAAAATTAATGGTATTTCGGGTTGTATTTAGGTAGTTTTTAATTTCTGCTGTTGTTGTTTTGTTAGATGTTTGATGTGGCGAGTTAGATAATTCATCATTGTGATAGATGTGATGTTCTTGTTGTTTGGATGTAACTTTTATTTTATCAATAGAATTATACTTAGCAGCTTCTATCAATAGAATTATACTTAGCAGCTTCTGCCAAGGTTTCAAAAAAAAGAGAGAGAGCCCCTTGACAGCTTCTGTCAAGGTTGAGAGAGAGAGACCTGAACAATGGGATCAAGCAGAGAGGAAATGACAGGTAGGAAAGGAGGCTTTGGAGCTGAAGGAGGAAGCATGATTGAATTGTAGCTTTGAATCAACTCCAACACTACCGATATTACTTCCCGTACAGCTGCTGAAGGTGATAAGTCAGCTGGTACAAGAGGAGGATATCTCAGCAACTTCTCCCCCCTGTTCTTTACTATGTTAAAAAACGTCTGCTGTGCTGCATCCTTCAATACTTCAATTGTGTTGCACAGTGCTGTTTCTCTTCCCAGCAACTCTGATATCTAATATAATAAGAACAGTGGTACAGTTAACATCAAAATTTACAATATTACTCTGTGCTGGCACATTATGGTACAGTAAAACCTTGTCATTACTGACTACGGCAGGGTCTTTCATTGAGGACATTATGTTTGATGCTTGATTCACACATACAATATAAACTAAATACAATACAGCCCAAATGGAAATGCAGAAAAATAAATAAACAAATAAATAAAAAAAATACAAAAACAAAACATAATATAACACACAAAAAGATAATAAAAGAAACTAAAAAAACATCAAATTAAGACTGAACATTTTCTGGTGTCATCCAACTGAAATGTCCGGACAATGCAGTTGACTCTAGATAGACAATGTAATGCTTCATTAATGTCACAACCACATCAACCCCACAATGAAGAAAAATTATTGTAGGAACAAACAAAAGACTTCGGATATGTTTGGATGGGTGAAAAGAAGTGCTCTTACTGTAAAGTTGTAGAACTCCAAGGTATTAGTGAGCTTGTAGGAGACAAGAAGGCTGGGTTGAGATTGCAGCACTTGCTCCACTCTTACTTTGAAAGGCCTGCAAGCCCCTTCAAATATTCTATCGAGCACAAAGGTTATGTCCCCCTCTGCTGTTTTCATAGCATCAGTCTCTCTGATTCCAGAAAGGCGTCTAGCTGCAGGCCCTGAATCAGCAGTTGCATCAGGATCCAGCAACACTAGTATCAGCTCCCTTTCTGATGCCAGGGCCTTCAGTGAATGTATGTATGGAACAATAAACATAAGTTACATGGGATGGGATATTGGTGAATCATCATAATAATGATTAAAAGTGAACACCAATTATGTACCTGATGCAGCCATCCAAGCATATCTCCAACGTAACGCAGCGGGTCATGAGCATGCACTTCAATAGGTCTTGGAAGGCCTCCGGACCCACCTCTTGTCAGAGCACTTATAAATCGTCTAAATAAGGCATTATGCCTCATATTTGCAACCTAACCAGCATATAGCAATATAACAGATTTCCCAAAAAATACCACGAGATGATATTATATCAGAAAACGGCTAGTTTTCTTAGGAAAACAACCAAAAGATCATGGGTTTAACCAAATCCACAAGGCCGTTGACATGGACTTTTGAAAATTTTACTTGAACAGATATGAGAGAAATATTATGTTATTTTAGCTTTGTACCTCTTCTGCACAATATTTAAAGAGGACAGGTCTTTCCTTGAGGCAGCGAATGGCCTTTTTTAGAAGCTCACCAACCTCAGGGTTATCAGTATCACCCAACTTTTTGCATTCTGTTTGAACCCACCTGATATAAGACAAATTAGTACTTGGGCTGATATACAATAAAATGTTGGAAGGATGTAACAGACTTACCTGCACAAGCGTTCATAGGCTCCTTCTTGATATACAGACATCAGATCCATAAGTTCCAAGCCAGCTCTCTATTGCAATTGTTTCAAAAAAACACAAATGGGAAAGATATTAGTTTATTGGATCAGTCATATGCTAGATATAAATAACTTTAACACCATTTGCCCATAAAGAATAAATCAAGAGCCTGAACCTGAATAAACATTAAAAAGCTTTTGAAACATTGCACATTGTTTACCTGAACCGTAATATGGACCTAACTTATAATTTTAACATAATATTCGTAAGAGAACAATTTCACACTGAACATTCTGCTAGTATGATAAGTTCTCAACTTCTCATAAAATGAGGAAAACTCGTTGATAAGAAGAGCTTTCTATATATTATATGTCTACATGATCCGTCAACGAGCTCAATAGTTAAATAGACTAACCTGAAAACTGACTAAGATAAACCAGACTACAATGCACTTTCAGAAATTTTCTAACTTCAGAAAATGAATCAGAAAAAGCAAATTAACCACTGAAATCAGTACCTGATGATGAGTTCTTAGCAGTACTTTGCAGTTGGCATGAATCTCCTGAACATGGGTGAGTGCTTTAAAGAATTTATCATTCAGCTCTTCTTCCCTCAATGCATTTATCTACAAAGAAAATTGATAGTACTCAGAAATGAACATGATGAATCTGGAATGGGAGTATTTTACAAGAGCTTTATAGGACTTGAAAAAACACACCTCTTCATTGGACAGTTGGTAGTCACGAAGGAAACAGGAAACTATTTCTTGTCTCTGAGTAATGATCCCAAGTTCTTGCTGAAGCCGTTCAGTGGTACTAATTATGTCCCCTGTACTCGAACTACAACTGCTCAGCACTTTATCTATCCTGTAACACTCGACATAATAGAACATACAGAGAAAGTAACAATGAGCAAAATAAACACAAGAAGAGCATTGATTCAAGAGAGGGCAGGAGAGAACGTGGCACTTACTGGTCACAGCATTGCGTCAGCACATTAACCTCCTTCTCAACTCTATCCAACGCCTAAAGTAAAACAAAATTAATCATTTAACCACCGATCTCAACTCAAAAACAGTACAAAATGCGGGGTTTGTGTGTGTGTGTGTGGGGGGGGGGGGGGGTACAAAGTTCAAACGAACCATCTGAGCAGGAAGAGAGGCATCGAGGAAGTGATCATTAATGGAGAGGCCGCGCTGTTCAATGGAGGACTTGAGGTTGCGGCGCGCCTGAGGGGTGTTCTCGGCGTAAAAAGTGGAGAGAGTTGCGAGAGAAGCGAGCACGTCAGGGTTGTCGGTGGTGCGCGTCTCCAGAACCTTCTTCAGCTTCCTCGCTACTCCCGGCGCCAGCGTGCTCGCCGCTGCCATGGCTGAAATGCGTGGATCAGACTCGACTCTGGTTATCTCAGACCTCAGTCTCTTTCTCCTCCGCTGGATCTGGTCTCTGGTGTGTGTGGTAGCTCTGGATCTGCGATCTGACAACTGTAGTCCAAGAAGCAGAGAGGTTCAGAGAAGAAAGAGGAGAAGCGCGCGCGAGTGAAATGGGCCGGGTTATAAAGTTGTATTTCGGCCTTTTTGTTTCTGGTTGAAGTCGCAATTAGGCCTATTTAGGTTGTTTGTATATTTTAATTTTCTAATTGAAAGGTTCGTGGGTTATGACAAGGCTGTAGGCTGATTTCAATAATTTTTCTAAATGATGATATCAATATCAATATCAATATTATATATAAAATTTGTTCAGGCATGTTCAATTTTTCTCACACTATAACATGTTATTTTGCTATTTAATTTGTATTGTATGTGTGTTCAGGTTATCGAACACGTGACACGTTATTAATGAGACACATCATTAATTTTGCGTCATTAATTTGAGTATAAATCATTAATAACATTAATTTCATGCCATTAATATTCATGTCTTTCTCATTTCATATAAATTATCATGCTTTCAAAAGAACTTAAAAAGTTGTATGTTATTTATTATTATATAACTCTAATTTCATTGAAATAATGTTATTTAACAAAAAAGATTGAAGTTAGTATAATTGCATTTTTTTTATTTTCTAATACAAAAGTTTCTTAAAAAAAAGAAGCGACGATACGCCGCGATGCAATTTCTAGTTATATATTCTATTTATCTATGACAAGAAATGAAGCCCGGAACTATATTCGATAGTAATCTCTCACAGTATTTTCAAAGGCTTCGGATTGAAACGAAATCATCTGTGCACAGTTTTTTGTGCTATGTGCAGGTTATCTGGATACTGGATTAAAGATCAACAGTTTCACTTGAATCATATCAGTGACGGTCGAGCGTTGATCTTAATCGACGGTCCAAATTAACTACATGTAGAGTGAGCATAAAAAATTGCACACAAAGATAAAGTTCCCTTCGGATAGGGTTGCATATCAATTGAATAACAATATAGACAAGTACACAAATTCAAAATTTTTGAACCCTTCAAAAATTAGAGTATGTCTGTGTTTTTTTTCAGGAAAGTACGCTTAGCCCACTTCGAATTTCCATTAAACACTAAACAGAAGCTTTTTCCATGTTAAATGATGAGAACTAATTGCAATGGACTATGGTTTTCTTTAGTAATTTAACATTATCAATCAATGCCTTCACAAATACGACAATTGCAGTGCTTTACTAATTTAATGGCGGAAACCATTAGTTTTCCTGACAACTATATATCACATAATTGTTATTACTTTATTTTATTCAAAAATTTGCATATATTTCTAGAAATCAGTTGGTCAAAATTTATAATTGGTTCACAGGTTATCTCACATCTTAAAGTTACAAAATTTTAATTATTTGATTTGGATAGTTCCTTGTACTCAAACGGGTTATCTGATATTGTACAAGCAAACAAGCCAACACAAAATTTATAAATTTGGCATATCGGCCATTGCAACTCACAGGAAGAATTTAGTAACATTTTTGTGAGAAACATGCCTACCAACCACACCGATGCGACCAGCGGGACTTGTTACATGGCGAATCTGGCATATACTCCGGGTTTGTGTATTTCTACTCGGTCACAAGGTTTAACCAGGAGAAACCTCTCGACATCTTCTCCGAATTCAAATCAAAGATGAATGAAATACATGTCGGATGTTATTCTATCGTGCGTTGGATTGGGGTCTGGTGAAAAAGTTCAAAACCTACTGTCTCCAAGTAAATTATCTCTCCTGTTCTTCTATGGTGAAATACTAGTCTATCTACCTAGAGCCCTATAATTGACTGAATCTTGCTTTTTTTTCTGAACTTTAATGATAGATACACTTCTAAACAAGAAAACGTTGTTGAAGGTAATTTTGGGAAATGTTAGATTTACATGGGATGAGATACTGAGAGCCAAAAGCTGGTTTGCATCAGAATTGATTGTTGGAAAAGGTGGTTCCAGTATTGTCTACAGAGGAAAGCTCGATAACGACAAAGATGTCGCTGTCAAGCGTGCTAAGAAAGGTTAATCTCATCATCTATGCATTAATATAAAATATTGCTGATGACCATTCTCCTTCTCTTCTAATTTTCATTTAGACTGGTTATAAGTTATAAAGGCGAATATATAGGTGCCTTAAATCAACGGGGACTTTGCAATTTTTAAATCTTTCCTTTGATTGTATTAAATATCTAAACTTATAATTACAACTCTTTTTAGACTTTTTACTTACTGGTAGGTCTTTAACTTTGATTTACCAGTTTTAGTGTGATATTGATTTTTGGGCCTCATTTGATAATTAAGCAAGAGAACCACAGCTTGTGCGTTGGTATTTTCTACACCGACACGACTAAAAATCAAACATATGCTAAGGAAATGAAAGAGGAAAGTTCAGTTATACAATATAAACTTTTCTATTTCCAATTTTAGATTGCCAATGATGAAAACCTCATAAATGAGTCTCCAGACAGAGATTGCAACTCTTCAGCAGATATGCCACATAATTTAGTGGAGTTTTTTATGGCTATTTGCTTTTTGAAGATGAGAAGATAATTGTACTTGAATGGGTACCTAATGGCAACCTCTGCCAGCACCTCAATTATACGTTTCATCTTTATTTATATAATTAAACTCAATACTTTATTTCTTTCTTTGATTTAGTTTCATTTTTTAGAGCCCAAATGTAAAATTTCAGAAGGAAAATAAGAAAAACAACAGCCTAAACAATGAGATTTGTGTTTTCTCAAGCGCTGGAGGTTTCTAGATAGGATGAATGCTATTTTATAACTTTCTTACACTGTTACATACATCTTTAGTCTCCAACAAACATTGGCTCCATCAACTCTTACACAATAAGCACTATTTTTACAGTTTCTTGCAATTTTCTGCACTTCTTTTGTTGATTCTGGTTTGAGTAGGAACAATACCTTTTAAGAATTGATGGCTTTAACTTTTTCTTTGCATTTCATGCTAATTAATTATTGACATAATCAGAGACAATTTGTTCAAGTATTAACTTAATTTTTTTTTTTTGGGTACTAAGATGTGCTGAACAATGCTGGTCAGTATGACAGTATGGAAAGGTTCTCGAGTTCACTAATTGCTTGGACATCATAATTGACATTGCTCATGCAATTACTTATCTACATACCTATTGTGGTATATCTCAAACTGATGTAAATCACAAAAATTTGAGAGAAATGAAAAAAATATACTGTTAATTCTGACTTATAGTAGATGCATCCATTGTATATACAGTAGGTGGGTATTACAGTATCAGTTTTATACTTAACAGACAATTTCAGCAGGAGATCAGTTTTTTTCCATTCTGATCAACAAAAGAAATGTTATTTCACTATGCGATTCTTATGTTGCTTGTAGATAACCCTTTAATCCACTGAGACATAAAATCCTCAAACATTCTTCCTACAATTATGCTTCATGGTAGGATTGCTGATTTTGGGCTTGCCAAATTCGCTTCAGCTGATGCCAGAGACACTGTTTTTCAATCCCTGGCAAAAGGCACTCCTGGCTATGTCAATCCAGAATATTGAAAGATTAACCAAGTGACAACTAAGAACGATGTTTACTCGTATGGTGTTGTTTTAGTAGAAGTTGTAATGGGAAAACGTCCCACCAAACACATCGGCGATCATTAAGTATGTGGTTGATTGGGTTAGTTTTCTCTGATGAATGCTATCTCAACAAATTCTATAATAATTGCTTTACGAGATTATCATCATGCAGGCGATGACAGAATTCCTCAAAGGAAACACAAGTAGAACAATTGATCCAAACCTTACAATGAATCTGGCAATCACCGTTGCAGCAGAGAGCGTTTATGAATTGGCATATTGCTGCTTGAATTCCAATCAAAAGAAACATCCATCCATGGATGAATGCGGTAGAGTTCTTTGGAACATAAGAAAAGCCTATAATGACATGATTCGAAATGCATATTAACCGAGAGAACAAGTGCAATTGTTGGTGATTAAGTTTCAGGCATTTTCTGTATTATGTTGGGGTTTACTTTGATTGCACATTATTATCACCTTTTTTGTAGGTTTTGTTCACATGCATTCTGCATTGCTAAATTGTTGCCCTGTAAGTTTGACTGAATAAAGTGGAGTGTATATATAGAACCATTTTGGAAGATAGTGAATTGTTAATCATAGAAGCTGCAATAACAATGTCATGGTTGAAATTTTAGAAAATGCTGGGGCATAATACAAAAATTGTAGCTGATAAAACAAAAAAAGTAGCTGAAAATAATTGTAGCTGATGAAACAAAAAAGTAGCTGAAAAGAAATGGTCCGGGGGCATTGAGCATCTTTACAAAAATAGATACGCCATGCTGAGAAGCCTTCGGTGGAAAGGGAACTCAACTGAAAATTCTGGACAGGCGTTGCGCAAATGCTAAACTAATGCAGGAAAGTCGCAAGCAAATTGTAATAGGCTGTCACTGATCCACTAGTTCCATATGCGGCCATAAGCCCATAACCATAAGCATGAACATCGCTTCAGTTCAAAGGCTTTTTTTCCTTAAAAAAGGCTACTGAGGTCAGGCCCATAATGTATCATTCATTGTAATTGTAACGGTTCAAAGGAAACGATATCCTCTGCATCCATTTTTAATGAGTGCTCTCTGAACTCATTTAATCTGGATCGTTATATTAGATTTGAACGGATCTGATTTTATAATACAAAAGTTCTCCTGAATCATATAATTGACGGTCAGTCGTCCAGATCTAATTGGACAATCCAGATTAACGAATGCAGAGAGCAGCCATAATAAATGGATGTAGAGGATACGGTTCCCAGTTCAAAGGTTTTCGTTTCAGCAAGTCGTAGAAGTGAAGGGACCAAATTTGGAATCCGTATTCGGTGGAATAACGCAGGATTCCGAAAGAATCAGTGGGCAACACTGTTACGCTGTAAATTCGTTGGTACTATAGCAAAATCACTGTGCGGACAGTTTCGTCACTGTAGCAAGATGAAAATGCAGAGAATCCCACTGCTGCTGACCTGTTTGGGAATGTCCCAAAGTTGACGATGTAATAATTTGAGCCTACACGAATTATATACTTACATATCATATCAGCATAGATGAAATTTAATTGGGTAATTTTTCTGCAAAGTCGTAAAATTTTGTATCAAATTTGTATTTGATCGCTGAATTTTTAATTATTCATTTTTAACACTTAATATTGATATATCTCCAATTTTTATCACTCCTTTATTATTTTTCATCCAAATTGTAATGAAAAAATATTGTGGCATATAGTTATATTTGAAAGATGAATTATTATGAAGATTTTAGATTTTATTTTCTGGAAAATAGGATAGTTTCAAAGAGAGAAAAGATGTACTCTCCGTCATTTTTTTCGTTATTCTTTTATGAAAAATTAAAAATTGGCTAAATTTGAAGATATATCAAAGTTTAGTAACTATAAATGGATATTTCAGAGTTCAATGATCAAATATGAATTAATACAAAATTCAGCAACCTTTCAAAAAAAGTATCCAATTTAATTGTGATTTGTAACTAATAAACTTAAAAAATAAACTAGTACAATTTTAACGGAATAAATTTTCAAGAAAAATAAATGGAATCGAATTTATCTTGAGTGTTAGAAAATCAAATTTTTACGTTTATTTCTTTGGGTTTAGATCCCCTCATGTTCAAACCTTAGATCAATGAAAATTAGAAAATCAGGTTAATCTGATATTTTAGTAAGAATAATTCTAGCATATATTAACTTTTAGGACACTGTAAGTAGACGTTATCGTGCTCAACTACTTACATACAATCATTATCATAAGTACTACTAATCATCTTTCAATTTTCGATAGCGAAATTAAAATTACTAAAAGACATTAAAGATCTTAGAAATCAAAATCTCCACACGTAAATCAATCAAGAGATTTCATACCTCTTGTCATGTCTAGCTTTAGAAAATTACTTGAGTGTTCTCCGCAAACCGTCAGAAGAACCGCAAAGCGATTTCTCTCATCTTTTTCTTTCTAAGCAATGACAACTTATTCTTTATGAAAATTAGATGAAGAGAGGATCAACCTTACATTAGAATCCTTTTATAATTGTCTGTCATTAAAACAATATTCACCAGAGTAAATGTATTTATAACATAATGGATAACGCACCATTTGATATTTATCTGCACAACCTTGCATTAGTGAATCTGCATACCTTATGGCAAGATGCATTGCACCTGCGCACCTTAAATGTAAAAGCACTCTTTTGCTTGACCAATCAGATTCATTTAATCAAAAGGCCACATTACAATATTTATTTAATAACATTTGTCCAAAGAAAGGCGCCGGATGAGATGCACCTTTTAATTAAAAGTTGCTATTATCTAGCTATGCCTCAAGCAATGCAGTGAAGCACACATCCTTTAATATGCATCTATTGGCTTAATAAGTACATTGAATATTTTCAATCCGTTAATTGTTTTCAATCAGATTAAACTGTTAATCAACATATGTAATTAATTAAGCCATTTAATTAGTCCAGCCCATTAGTTTTATTTGGGCCATATAATTATTTTCCAGCAGACACCTCCAAATCTTTTGGTACATATATAATATCATTTAGAGTAAAAAAGTATTGATGTATTCATAACTATATCAGCCTCGACTGCGACAGGATCGGCCTCGTCATCCGCGAGTGGGTACGAATCGGCTATATTTTTTATTGAAGGTCGATTACGTTTTATAAGTTTGTTGCAACTCGATTTTGGAATGATCCTAGAGTTAAGTTATTACACGTTGAGAGGTTCTTGATGTTTCTAATATTACTTAATTGTTAAGGTTACTTAGTTAAAACTTTGGACAGCGTTCCCGCTACATTTTGAGTGTGTGGGACTAAATCTACACTTTTAATTATGCATTACCTAGTTTAGTTAGTTTAATTAAATTCACCGATGGATTAACTATTCGAGACGATACGATGTTATTCTACAAAACTCAATAAAAACACAGTACGAAACAAGCATATTATAAATCTAATTAATTTTAGTTGAACTTTTAATTTATTAAACTAAGCAACGTAATTTCCTCGTATTATAAATAGGAAAAATGAGATAAATAATTAGAATTATGCCGGAAGAGGTCTATTTAAATCTCTGGGGACTTGAAAGCGTAATTTATATGTAACGGGTCAGAAACACTGTATAATTTGCCACCTATACCGATAAATACAAAACTGGAGATAAAGGAAATCAGAACACTTTTAACTCTGTCAACCTCCGATATTCCCTCTTTTCCTTTAATGGGAATTGAAAATAGAAAACAACTCAAAAACAAAAAGCAGCTCAAAATCATAATCGCCTTCTTTTCCTGGCGATAATATTTTGGCGAAGACTGAGATACCAGGTACCAAGGAATAAAGGATTGATCCATTTGATTTGTTTTTTTTTTAATATCAATTTTGAAAGTACAGCCATGTGATAGACGACAAAGGTCTGACCTTTACCATTTCGGTGCTTTTTTTCACCATTAATTTATTCTCTGTCGGTATGGTGGATCCCACTTCTGTTCTGTACCTTATTGTGTATTTGTGTTTTCTTTACTTTCGTACTGTTTTTTACACCAACTACAATTCACCCCACCGTTAAATTGGAGGAAATGGGTTCTCGATTACATTTCTGAGAGCAACATGTGATTGTCTCAGTTCTAGTACTTGATAGTTTGATATTTCTCCATCTTGTTGGATCTCTAGAGGTTTGTTTTTCTTCTTTTCTTTAACTTTTTGTAGTGCCGGATAAAGGTTAAACTTTAGTTTTGTTGGTTCACATTATGATGTAAAAAGATTGTCATTTTTGGGTTTCATCAATCTTTTGCTCATTTTTGCATTTTCTTTGTTGTTAGTTTTCTTTTGATAGTGCTCATAATTATTACATTGCTCCAAACATTACTTATAGTTTCCCTTATTTGACGGGATTGTCTGGAGAAAAAAAAAACAAAAAAAAGAGAGAGACAAAAAGAGATGCTTCCCCTCTTTGCGTGTCTTGCTCCGTTCAAATCGTCAGCAAATTTTACTATTTAAGTGGCGATTAATTAGCTCCGTTGTAGGGCTCGATTTGGTTAATTTGTTTTACTTCTATTTATAAATTTATGAGTTGAAACAACTGAGTCTGACAAACTTTTCTATTATGTTCATTGATTATCTCTACTGTTATCCAGAGAATACAGTAATAAGCATTTATTGGTTTCCTTCACAAATTTCATGCAGTTACTAAAACAAGTCTAAAGAAGGGTTAATGGTTAAAAGGGGGGAGGTTCAGCATCAAAATTGGGACGCCCCTTTCTCTTAAAAAATCTGAAGCATTAACTCCCACATGAAGCTACACTTCCATCCACTTGTGTTTCTAGACTCAAGGTTTCAGATCTTGAAAAACACATTTCTCTCTTCTATTTAACTTACTTCTTTCTACTTTTCATTTTCAGGTAAAATGGCGAAAGATTACCCAAATTCGCCAAAAACTCACCAAGTCCTCGATTCAAAGAAGCATCGGATAACATACATTCTAGCTGTATCAGGTCTCTGTATAATTTTCTATATACTGGGTGCATGGCAAAACACCACCCTGCCGAAAACGGATCCAACCCAAACCATTTCAAAAGTTGAGTGTGAATCCAAACCTGATAAAACCAAGTCTGCCACCAACAATGCAATACCGTTTTTCTCGTCCTCTGGAGTAGCCTTAGATTTTGAGGCACATCACCAGCTAAACATAACTGATACTGCAGGCTCAATTGAAAAATTCCCAGCATGTGCTCTGAATTTTAGTGAGTATACCCCTTGCCAAGATCGGACCAGGGGTCGCCGGTTTGAGAGAGCCATGCTTGCATATCGGGAACGGCACTGTCCTGGTAAGGATGAAATGATAAAGTGCTTGATACCGGCACCTCCAAACTATAAGACCCCATTTAAGTGGCCTCAGTGCAGAGATTATGCCTGGTATGATAACATACCGCACAAGGAGCTGAGTATAGAGAAGGCAGTACAAAATTGGATCCAGGTCGAAGAGGACCGGTTCAGGTTTCCAGGCGGTGGGACCATGTTCCCGCGTGGGGCTGATGCATATATTGATGACATGAATGAGCTCATACCATTGACTGATGGTAGTATTAGAACTGCAGTTGATACTGGTTGTGGGGTAAGTTTTTTCTAAATTTGCCTTTTATTTACATCCAAAATCCTAGCGTATGTCTGCTGCTTTTAGATTTTAGCTATTTGCTTGTCTTCTGTGCAATAGGACTTTTCTGAGTGAGGGTATACACATCAAAAGGAATATAGTTATTATAAAATAAAGGGCATAGAGTGTAGACTAGGATATCCTTCAATTTATTTGGCAAATTTTATATTCTAATTCACCTTTGTATGAATATGATATATAGGTTGCTAGTTGGGGAGCTTATCTACTGAAAAGAAATGTTGTAACAATGTCATTTGCACCAAGAGACACACACGAGGCACAAGTGCAGTTTGCATTGGAGAGAGGTGTACCAGCAATGATTGGTATAATGGCAACACAGCGTTTGCCGTACCCATCTCGGGCTTTTGATCTTGCTCACTGCTCGAGGTGTCTAATTCCTTGGTTCAAATTTGGTATGCAACCTTTCTTATTCAATTTTATTTATTATCGCACATGTTAGTTCAGTTCATGTCATATTATTTTGGTTCAATTGGTGAACGAAACTAAGGTCAAGACCAATTTGAAATAATGAGTATGTAATATTCAGTAAATCAATTTCTGGTGAATTTAACTACTTGGCTTTTTTGTATTTAATGGGCTATCTGAATGTATGAAATTCCAGATTGTCATAATACCACCATAAAAGTACCCTATGTTACTAGGATACTTTACGGTACCTTGCCGTACTGTATCAGATACGTAGCCGATACTCGGATACTCCTTCGGATACGTATCCGATAAGCCACGTGGCGTATCCATGACGTGGCGTATCCGATTATTTTATTCACTTTGACCTACGAATTCGATCTCCGATACGCCTCGATACGTTCCGAAACTTCATGTGACAATCATGTCTTGTCGCTGATAATTCTTGTTATATCACTAGAAAATTGAGTGAAACATGAAGCATGAAGGAGATTTGAATTCATGACAAGCTACACTATTAATTTTTTTTATTAAATTCTAATATTATTAATTATTTTTTAATTAAAATTTAATATATATAGCCGCACTCGTATCTAACAATTTTTGAAATCGCCGTGTCGCCGCATCCGTATCGTATCCGATACGATACCCGCACCCGCACCCGCACCCGTACAACACAGATAGTACACCAAGATGGAAGCATGCATCACCCCATTACCAGAAGTAAATGATGAAGAGGAGGTGGCTGGAGGTGCAGTTGCCAAATGGCCTGAGCGGGCCTTTGCTGTGCCACCAAGAATCTCTCGCGGGACTATCCCTGGCATAGACTCGAAGAAATTCAAAGAAGACAACAAGATGTGGATCGAGCGTATAGCCCACTACAAGAAGATGATACCACCTCTGCCTCAAGGCCGGTACCGCAACATCATGGACATGAATGCGAATCTTGGAGGCTTTGCAGCAGCCGTAGATAAATTCAATGTGTGGGTTATGAATGTGGTCCCTGCACACTCAGACAAGAATACACTAGGTGTAATTTATGAGAGAGGGTTCATCGGCACATATCAGGATTGGTGTGAGGCATTCTCGACATACCCGAGAACCTATGACTTAATTCATGCTGACAATGTGTTCAGCATTTATCAAGACAGGTATATCCAAAAATATTGTTAAATTCACATGCTTACCTTGTACGGTCCTTGTCTGGTAGGTGATTGAAAGCTAGTACAACTAAGATTTACCACTTATCAGATGTGAAAAGGTATATTAGCTAAGAACAATATACAATCTCAGAAGAGTTATAGGACTTATATGGCAGACCTTCGGCCTGGGAGCATACTCTAATTTCAAATTCATGCAGGTGTGACATAAGCTACATACTGTTGGAGATGGATAGGATACTGCGTCCCGAAGGAACAGTTGTAATTCGTGACACAGTCGATGTCTTGACAAAAGTTCAGGCAATAACAAATGGGATAAGGTGGAAGAGCCAGATCATGGACCATGAGTCGGGTCCGTTCAACCCGGAGAAAATTCTGGTTGCGGTCAAGTCTTATTGGACTGCAGAAGCCTCTACCAAGCACTAATAGCAACACATGCCCACTAGAATTTTGTTTTCCCTCTTTTCCTTTTTAGATATAATACGTCGTTTATGTAAGTGTTAGTTTCTTGATCGAAACTTTTCTTATATTTAATGGTGCTACATATGACATACCCGAATCCAAGTAGTGTTAGGGTTTGTGTAACTTGGTATTCTGATGGGGGTACTTAATTTTCGGGTTGATGTGTTGCTAAAGCTGTGCTGATACAGAAACATTGTATTATTCTTTTACTATTTACGTTAGTTGAATCTTTGGATTCCTGGGGATGGTTTTTGGTGCCATAATGTGTAATATTGGCAGATCCCTGTCATTTTTGTCAGCATTTTTGGATGAAAATCTCTGTTTTATCTGGATCCAGATATTATTCTAATTTGTATCCATATCTGTTTCAGAATTCAAAATTCTCCCTGCACTTGTCTCTGTTTTTTTATTATTTTATTTTTTAAGTTGATATTAACTATCTGAATTTGTGTCAGTATCTTTCAATTATCAATATCGGAATATGAATCGGATAAATGAATAATATCCAATTTATTTACATCCCTACTGACAAGATTAAACTCACCATGACAAGAAAAAATAATAATTATTGCAATTAACTGACCATTAGAATCAAAATGCATCATATCAAGGAAGAACAAAGCAAGGAAGGCAACTCATGGAGAAATATTTGGTGCCCTGTATCTCTAGTGATTTGGTGTGCATTACCCATGGCTGCTGAATCTGTATCTGCTGCCATAGTTGTGATGACACCTTGCTGCTATAACCAATGACAGTGTTTGGATCAAAATTGCACGGTCGAATTTGATTGAGGAGGCACAATTTTTAATATTATGATTTGTGGGACTCATCTATCAAATAAACAATGACAACATGTTGTCATTACCAACTATGACAGCGGATACAAATCCCATGGCTGCTAGTTATATTTCTTCTTAGATAGAATCTAATATTGCTAACGTAATTGATTTTGTCTAGCTGTATGTAATTCTATAAGAAAAGACTGGAGAGCTGAAATTTTGTAAGAAATAAAAGAAGAAAAACCCATAACTCCGAAAATAAGAAAAGTTCTGATGAAATTTAATAAGGGAGAGAGAGATTGTGGAGTCTTGTGATCTTATTTTTTTCCTACCATTTTGTCAACACACCTGCTTGTTAAAATGCCGCAGACAGGATAAGATAGACATATGCAAAAGTATAGGCGCACAGAATGAACCTTCATTTTATCTTTAAATTCTGTAGATAGAACGAGACAAATTTGTCAAAAATTTGAGAAAAGAATTAGACAATTGTTTGAGCATGAGTTTCACTCTAATACGGCCGAATCACATCCCCAGTATCAATTCATCTCCCATCTCAATTCTTCGTTTCATGCACACCTTCAATGAGAATGGTGTAACACTTAAGACAAAATCTCACAAGTTTTTGTGTGATTTTATGTCGCCATGTAGGAGGTGCAAGATGATGGTGCCTCAATATTTCCTTTTTTCTTTTGTAAAATCATACAGATCTGACAAAGAAAATTCTACAAAGGTTGGAATTCCAAATTGCATCTTTTTTGGTAAAATAATATATATTGCTTCATCTCTATATTCGTCATGAATTTCTATAGATTTAAGTATAATTTACACATTTTTTCCTCAAGAGAAGGGATCAAATGCCTATGATTTTGGTTCCTCATCGGTGCCCATAAAATTAAATTTTAATTAAATATTTCTTAAATCATTAAATATTAAAAATAATTGATTGAATATTTCATATATATCATATTGTACGTGTAAAATAAATATTGCATCATTTCAATTTTATTTCAATAATTATCAAGAGCTAACAAAATTAACGGTTCAAATTAGGCGATTTAATCGTCTCTCTTGATGACCAATGAAATTAAGTTGAAACTTTACCATTTTTTATAGAAATGCATTTAAGATGATTTAAAATACATCTAACGGTTAAAATTTTAAAATATAAGCTCGAAATAAAAAAATAGCCACCGATGGACATAGGCATTAGATCCCTCCGCTTTTAATAAAACAATTTGGGTAAAAGATGAACTTTAGTTATTCTTGGATAACTACGAGTCTATGACATACATCTAGGAACGAAGTTTCGTTTGGGCCAACATGAGCAGCCCATCTTTAAAACCCAAAATATATGGAGTTGTCATTTTCATTTTCTAGGCCGAATTTTATTTGGGCCGAAATTGCTAATTTCAGCTCGTCCTTTTTTTCTTCTAATATTCCTACTGTAAATAGAGCTGCAAACGCAAAATGTTTCGATCGTCCGATCGTTTCGTTTTGTGCTGAACTTAACGGTTGGAATCTGAATTCTTTGCTTCGTTGAAACGAAGAAATGGTTAACGCAAATATCGACAATTTCATCCAATAAATAAAACAGATAATGAAAATAAAATTTTCTTTTTAGTTGATTTCGTTGTTTCGTTTGTCATTCTATACATCAAGAATTATTTTCATTTAGGCGAAAGATAGAGAATTCGCAGGATAAAATCCTAGATTGTTCGATTAGCCGCTCAACCGCTCACATTTCTCGTCTTTGATCGCCTCACTTCTCTGATCGATCCAACTAGTCAATCCTCCTTTCTCGCAACCCAACCCGCCTCCTCCATGACCACACTGCTCCTGTTGTTTCCATGGCCGTCGCTTCAGCCTCCGCCATCTCCATCTCAACAAATCATCTCACCACCTCGCACTTGATCCCAACCTTTGCTCCCCTCTAGGATTGTCTAAAGGGCACTGTTTTGTTGGCTTGAACTCATTTTGGTTTGACAATTTGCAAAACAATCGGTACTAACATTTGCACAATTTGAGTTTTGTTGAAGTGCATGTTAAAATAGGTACACTTGCTCATGCAAAATGGCACAAATATGATGTACAAGTCAAGACAAGCATATTGGCGTAAGAAGCAAGTAAAATAAAACTTAGCAGAGTAATGCGTTACTGTAATGCATCAAAAATTCGTCATAACGGGTTGAAAACCGTCATAACGGATTGTCAAGACGTCACAACGAATTCTTGACAAGAGGACCCACAAGACCAGAGATTTGGATCTGAAAAAAATGACTAAGTATTGAAAAGTTCGAGACTTGCATTACTGCAGCTCATCTCAGACCCGTCACAATAGATTCCAAACCTTTGTAATGAGTTCTCCATCCGTTATAACATATTCGTGAAGGAGAAAGCCCAGAAGTAAGCTGCAGAGAATATCAAGGACAAAACTGGAAGTTGTCCAATCCATTACAACAGGTTTTGTAACGGATTGCCTTAATCCTGTAACGCAAGGTGTGCAGAATCAAGATTTCAAATCCAAGAAGTGTTGTGTCTATATAAACTTGGCACTTACGTTACAAAAGACAAAGAAAGCATATCTCAAGTTTACTAGCACCCAAAGAGCACCAGAAATAACACATAAGTTTTCTCCAACAAATATCTAAATCAGAAAGTTTAGGATATCCATTGTTCATTATCTAATTGTCTATTCGAGCTAGTTTGTTCTACTTGTTTGACTTGTGTTGTATTGTCAAGCGGATCATTTCTTGCTTCCGGTTGTGTTGTCAACCGAGGCCATTTTCGTTATACCTTGCAAGCTTAGTGTTGCTCATTTCAAAAGTCTTGGAGCCTTTTGGGTAGGCTTTTTTTGTATAACACTTGTGGTTATAGTGTTTTGATCCCGATGTGTTGATCTAGTGGTTCCGTGAATGTAGACATTTTTAATAGGCTGAATCACGTTATATTGCGTGTTTTTTGCTCTCTTGCTCTTGCTCTTACTATATTTATATTACTTGTCTTGTGAACTATTTAAATTGCAACAAAACATATGAAATTGCTAAATAATTAAGATCTTGATAATTCTTGAATATGCTTTCACACTTAATTGTCATACTAGACCGCAACCTTTACCAAAATTATATGTTTTAACTACAAAATTTTTTGTAGGCGGTAGGAGAACTGTCTATTCGTTTAGTGAAGTAGTTCGAGTTAGGTTAATTCATTTTTTTGTGTGTAATGGCGCACGGCTGGTATGATGATTTGGTTTTTTTTTTTCTTATTTTGTAATTTTGTTTCAAAACACATGTGGCTAATACTGGTTTTAGATTAGTTTTTTTCTTAGTTATGATAACGGTTCATCGTATGATGATTTGGTTTTTTTTTTTTTTTGCAGAACTTAAGTAGATCATTTTAGATGTTCTTTATGTACTTTAGTTAATTCCAATCATTTGATTGAAATGTATGATACGAATATTAATGTATTTATATCATACAAATTGATTGGAGTATCTAGAAGAATGATTTATCTAAATTTTTGCTTTTATATTTCATAAACTTTCTGTTAAGAAATAGCTTGATGTGAGATTTCAGAGAAAATATAAAAGAGGATTCTGATAAATAGCTTGATTTGTGGCTCGTGAACGTTTAAAACTGTTTTGATAGTTTAATTAAATTGAACGATCACCGTAGTAAATTTCTTTTCCGTTCAAAAGACGAAACAATTAACGAAAAAATAATAATCGTTCCTTAAACGCAACGATTAACGCAACACAGTGTTTTCGTGATCGTATTAGACGTTAGACGACAGTCCTAACTGTAAACTTCTCTTCTATCTAACTCTAATCCTAATTCTGATATGTTGTTTTTCTTTTACAAAGATTTATAATTTATTGGCTCTCCATTAATTCGACTCTGGTTTTGCCTCTGCATGCAACGGAAAAAAAATCCAATTCAGATAAATATGCAAAAATATAACCACATAAATGACTCATATAATAACTATTAATTTCAATTGCACTGTATTTTTCATCGTCCAAGATTGAGGAATTAAATTTTAATTATGAACATACCTGGTTTGTACAATTAATTTGAATTCTTGTATAGCTTATGGAAATTTTTGTTCAGCCTCCTTTCCGCTTGTAATTTCAGTTATTTTATATTAAAAAAAGGGTATTTTTACATTTATTTTTTAGTTTGGAGCGTTCAAATGATACTTATGTTATTTGGGCACCCTTAACAGTAAATTTTTTTCAAATAAATAAAAAAGAACACAAGATACAAAAAATTTATAGATTTGTCTTGAACTCATAATTAAATTGTATTTTAATTTCATATAATATAAATATCATTTGACATTTATTACAAATTATTAAAATAGCATAAAATTTAAAGCAACCCACATTTAATGTTTTTATTAAATTTTAACCAATTTGAAACTGTATTGAAGTTATTGCAAATTCAAAAATTAATTATCAAGATTGCCACGAAATCCCTTCTTTTATAAGAGCAAGACTAAAATAATATATTAATATGCATAATACACTCTATTTCTTACTATGCGGTTATGTATATTTAACTTGCTCAATAAATTGATATTTAAGTTGCTCAATAAATTACTTATATCAAAATCTTGTAAGAAATTAAATTTCGTGATTTTTAGAGCTTCCTTGCTATTTTTTAAATACTTTTTAAAAATAGCTCACAAATGAAACTTTTGTAGTATTAAATCTGGACTGTTTTTAAAAAATATTTAAAAAATAGTAAGAAAGTTCTAAAAAACAAGAAATTTAATTTTTATAATATTTTGATACGAAAAAAATTATTGAGCAACTTAAATCTCAATTTATTAAATTATATATATGCATAGAACGAAAGAGAATGTCCTATACATATTATTTTAGTGTTGCTAATTTTATAATCAGCCGTCCTTGACACAAATATGTTATTATGTGACAGCAATTTAATTTCTTAATTGTTAAGTCGGTATGCATCCATCAAATTGTGAACTCTCCTATTTGACCATTTCTGAAATAAGAAAAACAGCTGTCAAAATAGTTAAGTTTTTTTATTATTTATATCTTTGAAAATTATCTTATATACTTTATTCACTTAAGTGTTCCATTGTTCTTCTTTCTTCAATAATGGTGTTAAGAAAATATGGATTGAACAGTTCAAAATTAAATTGTTCAAGTTGAAAATTAATCTCGTGTTAAAAGTCAACATAAATAGTTAATTTTTGAACCATTTGATTTCCATCTGATTGGCCGAGCTAGTCGGTTTAACAGCGCATTTGATTAAATATGTAAGATATAATATTCTCAAGTAATAAGTGCCTTAATTATAAATTCTCAAGTAATAAGTGCCTTAATTATAAAGATAAAGATATATAACAATAAGCATGTATATATATTCGAAAATTGCAATCATGCCCCCCACAAATGTGTGAACTTTATTTATGTCGGCACATAACCATTGAAAAGATTTCCTACAAAGTGGAACCAATCAAGTTCAACGATTACTATTGAAATTTGACAAACTTATACATTAATATATGCAAATTCTGTTTTATAGAAATGAAAAATCAATCATCAATACACTAAAAAATCACCTTAATTAACCAAATGTATAAAAAGAAAAACAGCTAACAATCTGCTGGTTTTTACACTTTTTTTTTCGTCATAATCAATAACTCGTCAAGAATTAGAAACATTTTGAAAACTATAGAGAAACAAATCAAGCACGAAAGCACCCAACAATATGTGGCACATGATGGTGTGATCCATGGTGATGCCTTTCTCCAGCAGCCTCAGCAATCTCCCGATCGATTATCGCTTCGACCTGGTTGAAGTGATCAATCGGACAAGGGATAACGATCGCGCCTTTCTGTTCAAATCCAAATTCCTTCTCTGCCTCCTGTAGCATCGCCATGAACAGAGGGTGCTTGAAGTGTTCGACTGGCACAACGAACCGCTCCTTCTCCTCCCCCTCTAAACCAACCCGAACCGTCACAAATCCTTTTGGAGGCATTGATCGGCGGTTGAAACTGAACAAATGATGAAGGGCTTCTTCTTTCATGGAAAAATCGTCAGAAAAAGCTGTAAAATTCTGAGAAAAAGAAACTAGAAGCAAAAAAGGAAATGGAGCGCTAGCTTTGAAGTATGCAGAGAGAGTTTGTGAAGAACTATGAGTTAGAGAGAAAAAGGCCAGGGATCGGAGCTGGAAATGGTGAGGCGAAAGATGGTCAGAGAAGCGTCGCAAAGAGAGAGAGGCACGTTGGACATGATTTCTCTGGAAACCCTAGGGGAGAATTTTTTTTTAGAACAGTTGAGAGATGGAGAAAGGGAATGTGAAGGAGAGGTAGGCGGGTTTATAAAAGCAGCCTTATCGGATTTTGGATGTGATATTCCTTCGGATCTATTTTCCATGACAGCACTTATTACAGGTGGATAATCCATTTTGTATTAGTGCGTTGCTTTGAATGTAAGCAATGGAGGAGCGCTTTGAATCGGAAATCATGTTGTCACCTTGAAATTTACGTGTATGTACGAATTCGAGACGTGGCCGTATATTAATGGATATTGGTTCTTTTTTCACAACTTAGTAACTTGCATGTAAATAAAAATCTGTGAAAAATGCTGAGCGTTAATAAATATGAAAGCACCTTGCGATTCATATTATATATTTGCTGCATTCGTCATCATAAATAAAGCGTGATCGATGTTGTTCATCATCGCAGTTACAGCTCTAATACAAATCTATATTTATCATTTATGATATACATCACAAAATGATATAATGGATGGATAGGGGATATTTTATTTCCTCAAGTATAGTCTGTAGAATATATATTAACTAGTCATTTCCAGATGTTCAAGAATTTTCTAAAAAATATTTCATCTCAATTAATCAAGACTAATAGAGTGCACATGTGATGTAACTGATATTAATTTAATCGAATTACCAAAACACCGAGTTAGAGGGAGTCGGTTTGTAAGTATAATCTAATTTTAATGTTATAAGAATGTTAAAATTCAATTTTGAACAAGTTTTACGAACTTTTAATTAAAATTTTACAATTTTAATCAAAATCTTAACTAAAAACTTATAATTAATCAAATTTAATTAGAAATTTAAATAAAGAGTTTAGAGGGCCAAAGGGGGGCGGAACCAACTCTTGCTCCGTGGTTGATTCCGCCCCTGATAATAATAAGAATAAACTAAATAATTTATTCAGAGACAAACGAATAAATTTATTAATTGTCCATTTTTAAGTTTTAAACACTTCATGAGTGTAATTAAATCCTATCAAGCTAGAATGTTGTGTCCCCTATCCAAGATTTGCCTCCTCCACCGGTGATCCTACCACCTATATGACAAAAAAGTCTTTTACAGTCAAGATTTCGTGAGGCTCGATCGGCCAAGATGATCAAAGACAAAATTAGGAAAAAAATTCGAGGTGCTGCGAAAAAGAACAGAGTAATATGCAGTGGCGGAGCCATATGCATCTAGGGGTGCAGCTAACCCCCATGGAAAAAAATTCAAAATGACCATATATATTATGTTTTTTTTCAAAAATAATCATGTATGTGAATTTTTTTTGTACAAATGACCATACAAGATAATTTTTTTAAGAATAATCATAATTTCGATCCCTTGAAAAAAAAAACTGTAAATCTTGAATCCTGACGAGAATCCTGAATCCGCCCCGATAATTTGCAATTTTGAATATAAGTCAAGAACCCTGTAAGGCTGTAACAGCCTAACAGATAGCAGCTGCCTGAGGTTGGTCCTACCCCAGACCTGATACAGTGACATCCGGGTCGGATCTGGTGGCGTGAACATGACCCTACCCACTAGCATCTAAAAAGGAACGGTTCTACGGTTCTACGGCTCTACGTGTTGGGAAAAGCGAAATCACCAATCAGTAATCAGGGTTTGACTTGAGAAAGGTAACAGAGAGCGTATCAAATTAACTATCAATAAATAAATATATTAGGTAAAGCCTACGCTAAGTGTTGATTACCTTAGCTTTAACCTTAGTTAAGTGTCCAATTGGGATGCGTTAAATTGGGATCACGACAGTCTTCCAAACTTATTTATTTATGGGTTTAATATGGACTGAGTTGTCAGTCATATATTGGAACAATTTTGTTGTTGTTGGTGCAATTCAATTAGGTAAAGTCAAAGTAATCTAGATTTTAATTTATACGATTGCAATAATTTATATGTAAGATATAAGATAATTAAATAGCAAAAACAATTTACTTACATTTCGTCGTGTATTGGTCTTGACTGACTCTCAAGCAATACCATTAGATGTCTAGATGAGCTTGTATAATTCTTGTTTTGAGCGTCTTTCTTCTTCATAACTAGCCGTTGACAAGTCCTTTCAAGGAGATACAATTGTTCTTTTTTTCCTCTAACTCTCGAATGAAAGCTGGGATATTTATCTTTAATAAAGAGAACAAAATAGAGTTTAAGTGCAACACATGCACGTCTAACACATTCGTATTTCTTGGAGATTCGATGCTTAAATATTAGTGTCTTTGGTATCTTGAAAAGATCCCGTAATTATGATAAGATTATGTATCTTCAGGACATCTTAACAAGATATCATATCTTCTTGAAATTTTAGCAAGATTCTGTATCTTTTTAGATCTTAGCAATATATTATTATCTTTAAAGATCATGATATCATTTTCGAGATCTTATTAAATTCTTGTAATCTATAAAAGATTATGACATGATTCATGAGATCTTCACACTAGTATTAATTAATTAGCCCATCAATAATTATGATTAATTCACTTTAATTATATTGTATTCGTATCCAAAACTTAGCGAAATACATATTATGCATTTTCTTAATTAATCACATTTATATGGCATATCTTATATTAAACAATGTAATATTAGTGACAATACTTGATATAATAATTATATAATTCGTAGTTCATAAATTTTATTTATTGAATTTGATGTTTCAACTCCAACAGTTATTTCACAAGTTTGACAAATTGACAATGATGAATGAGAAAAAGTAAGTTATTGTTATTTTTTTATTTTTGTACTTTTTGCAATTTTCAACATTAGTAAATGAGAGCTGATACGTAGATACCACATTTGATACTGACTATCGATACCGATGTTATTATGCACAATTAGTTGAGTTATTATGCACATTATTTGAGTTATTATGCATGTTATTTTTTGTACTAAAATACTAATGCATGTTATTTTTTTGTACAGAAATAATTATGCATGCTATATGAATTATTATGCACATTATTTTGTTAACATGCATAATATTTTTGTAGTAAAAAAATAACATGAAATAAAATGCATAACTAAAATAATGTACATAATAACTCAACTAAATATGCATAATAACATCAATATCGATAGTCGATTCGACTATCAAATGTGGTATCTATGAAACATTATTCTAGTAAAAAAAATGCATACTCTTATTAGGTTGTTTTGTTAGGATGTCAGTCTAAATTTTGAAAGATTAAACATTAAAGACCGAAGTCGTTTGGAGAAGTCTGAAAGAGACGCATAGGTAATAGGTAGCTAGTTAGAAAGGAATATTATAACCATAATTTCATCCAATGAAGAAATGCCCAAGATTATATCTTATTAAAAACAATATTTTATATATACCCAATAAAATGGCATCGTACCTAATATTTCTGAAGGACAGTTTTATTTGATTTTCTTAAACCAGTTTTAATTTAACAGAGAATGTGATAATTATATATAGCGTGTTAGGAACAAGTCGGAAGAAAATAGGAACCACAAGGAATCAAGACCAGGTATGAACTATGAACTCGTTACGACCACACGATTTTTAATTTTTATTATTTTATTATTGGATCCACCGTCAGTTGAAAAAAAAAATACATCAACACGTCTTCTCTTAAAAAACTTGAATGTAAGTTGTAACACATGCCTTCCATCTTTTGTGCATTTTATACTTGGTCATCTGTTCAGACCATTAATTTCAAATGTGTGTATTATTTCTGATATAACTTTCTAACGTTTGAATAATGACAAATTCAACATACATTGCACTATTATTGATAACATTAATAGTTACAATTGATTCCAATGACAGTTTTAGTGAAAAATTTAGGCATATAAGAACTGCTCAACTATTATTGCTGTTCTCAGATAAAATTAGTGTTACATGATTCACATATACTGTATATAACTATATATTTATAAGACCATATATCACATATTTAATGAATTAAAATCTTTAATTTCTTATTTTTAATACAGCGGCAAAGCTTCATAAAATGAGTTGGGGGAGAAGGGTTGCAGACTTGCAGTCCTCTCCCCCTCCTCATCTTATTCTTAATACAGGTGCCCACACGTTACGATGAGTACAACACAATTATATAGTACAATATATTAATTTAAACACATACATTATAATTGTCAAAATCAAAATTATGTTATTAGCATCCATATCATACTAATGGAAGAGGCAAAACTTGTATTTTTAGATTATCTTTTTTCTTTTTTATTTAGGTAAGCAGGTTTTCATAACTTATAAAAACTTGTATTTTTAGATAAGAATTGTAATTGAATTTTTAATTCAATAAATAAAATAAATGCCTCAACTCTATTTTCCTCAAAGAAAGTTAAATTCGGCCTTACTTCTCAACTTAGAAAGGCCTTCCTTCTGGGAGAAGTGATCATATATCATATCATATATATATAGTTGTGCTAAAATATTTTATAAAGCACCAACAGGCATATACTTTAAACTCGTATCTCGAGATATAAAGTGCAAACAACCGATCAAGACCGTTGAAAATATTCTCCATACTAACAAATTTTTTGGAGACCAAATTTTACATTTTTTGAAATTTTTTTACTATTTTATCGAATGGGTGCAAAGTTGGTTAAATTGAAGGTCTGTAAATCGTTAGATTAATGAATTTTCTACCTACCCGATAAAATAGTAAAAAATTTCCAAAAAATGTAAAATTTGGTTTCCAAATTTTTATTAGTATGGAGAAAATTTTCAACGGTCTTGATCGATTGTTTGCACTTTATATCTCGAGATACGAGCCTAAAATATATGCATATTGGTGCTTTATAAAATATTTTAGCACAACTTCATATATATATATATATATATATATATGTATGTCACTAACCACCAATCGTTGTGTTCTGTTTTGCATGCGGAAGAGTTTCTTTTGGAGTAAAAAATGTACGGTGGAGTATTCTAGTAAGCTAGGCTGTTATAATATTGTTGGCTAGGAATTTATCCTCTGCTGGCCGTTTCTTTTTTAATTTGGTTTGTAATTATGATTTACGTGCAAATTCACATCAACATTATAGTCAAATCAAAAACAACAAATCAAAACATAAGTACTGGAGTACATAATATTAAAATTAACTTAACCGTTTTTTACCAACTTTTTTTAAAAAAAAACATGTTTTTCACTATTCACCACAAGAAAACAAGTCAGGATTTAGAAAAACAAAAAACTCATGTATAAACTCTATACAAACAAAATCAAAAGTTATGAGTTAAATCCTGTACAAACAATCTTGATCCTTCCTCAAGGACTTTGATTTCACTCCTAACGCTTTCTCCATTCAAAGACCTTTTCATCTTCATCATTCAATTCCTCGAATTTCTCCAACAAACCCCAATCTACTGAACCTAAAATAAATAAAGGAAGTTTTTACTATTGTGTTTTCAGAAATTGTATTTTAAAACTATATTTTATAAATAACTAATATTGGTAAAAAAGATTCTTAGTTCTTACTGCCAGTATCAAATGGAGAGTTCCATCATTCATCCAAGTTCACCATTTTGTTCTTTCTCTTGCTTTTGGACTTGGTTGGCTGAGGCTGCCTTTTCCTCTTCTTGCTTGCTGGCTTGCTGCTCTCTACCGCTGGTTCTTTTTCCTTGCTCTTGCTCTTGCTCTTGCTCTTGGCGCCTGAGCTGATGTTAACCAGTGCAGGTCCTTGATCACATGCTGTAAATAAGGGTCAATGGTATTGTGCCGATGGATATCCCTGAGAAGGATCTGCACGGCTTGTCTGGACTTCTCTAATTGGTCCATCTGTTTTGTAAAAAAAAACAGTGAAAGCGATCAGTAAACAAATTAATTACTATAATTGATCCATCTATTACTATATAAACAGTGAGCATTTCTAAAAAAACAATGAACATAAGTGATTAAAACCTAAACTCTAAACCAACTCAATAAGTGATTATGCCCTAAATCCTAACACAAAAAATCTAGATTTAACTGAATAATGGAAACGATCGCTGAATAAATTGAGAGTGCAATCATTTCAGTATTGATCAATGAACTAATTCTAGACTAATTGCAAAGTAATCATTTTCAATTTTTTACTAATAAGTAATAATGAACATTGAACGTTGCGTTTAAATTACTTTGCACTAATGAACATTGAACATTGAGTATAGAATTGCGCATGAAGCAAGTTTAAGAGAAAATTTAAGAGAAAGAAAATATGAAATTACCTTAAGAGAAGAGAGGAAGAAATAGTGCAGAAAGTCCTCGAGAAGAAGAGACATATACGCAGAGTATTCTAGAAGGAAACGAAACGAAAATGCGATATAATGAACTGAAAAGACACTAAAAGTTTTTAAGGAACTGGAAAAGGCATTAGTTCATTACTAGATTGTAATTTTACGAAGATTGATGTTTTAATTATTTTATAACTTTTTATAACGCTTAACGCTTAATAAATGTGAATGTGCGATGATTTACTAACTTATATAAGCATGATTGATTTATATATAATTTTATATACTTTATATAAACATGATGCAAAAAATGGTTTAAAACGAAACGTAACGAATCCCTTGCATTTTCATTGTGTTTAACTCAACGAAAATATTTGCATTTTTGTCTTTCGTTACGTTTAATAAAGGCAATCAAAATCCATTGCGTTTAACGTTGTGTCATGACGAAACGAACGCAAAATGTTTAAAAAACGCAAGACATCGACAACCCTATTCATAGAGTGCTCACCTGTAGCATCTGATTCTAAATAAAGCTTTTCTTTTTTTTCCTCAAAAAAAAACTAAAAGTAAGACCTTTCATCATTTCTTGATACAGCTTCAATATTATTTTCTTTTATTCCGGTGTGCATATGATCTCAAGGTCATAAACAATACATTTGAAATTTAATTCTACGTCTCTGTAAGAAACGAGACATCTCCTTCACTTGTGAAAAAAAATTAAATTTTGCTTCTTGCTTGCAAGCTTCGCTGGAAACAAAAGAATTGGTTGCTGAGGAATAGGGTTCACTTGCAATTGCATATGCGAGAAATGCTGGGACTGGGATGATTCTTGCAAATAGAACCCAACCATTAACCATAGGAAACAGGGTGCAAAAAGAATTTAATTATAAACATAAAATGAAAACTATATTTCCCCCAAAGACATAAAGAACACTTGAAACATCTTTCAAAAACTAACTTCTGCGCTTCAAACATCTCCCCTATTACATTCTCTCTACAAAATGAAGGGACAGAAAAAAATAGAAGACAGCTATCTAGAATTGCACAAATTAAATTGGGAAAGAAATAAGAAGTGACACCAAAAGTACTAGGTCTTGTTTTATTGGTGTCGTCTCGCATTGCTATTTCGTACTGTCACACCATGTAAAAATTTGGTGTATCCTAAGAAACTTAGCTTTCCATCAGACGGCCTTATCCAGTCTCGAATTATGGAGTAAGCTGAAGATGAAAGGTTCATCTCCTACAAAATAGAGAAGACGGGTTTTTAACTTATTATTCTTTTCACTATAAACAATTTCAGCAAAGAAACTTTTTAAGAAACATGCGCTTTTGCAGTGGCCAAGGTGTCTAGCATGCATAGCAAGGCATTCACTTTGGACGATCCAAACAATTAAGAGAGAGTTCACAGCAAGAAGTGTGCAATTTGCAATAGTCTGTTGCACATTCTGAGAGGTTTTAATTAATGAGCTCAGAAGTTCAACATAACAGTTAAAAAATGTTAAACTGAGAGTTTAAAACTGCAATGGACAAGTTTGGGTGACAATTGTCACAGTCGTGTTTAAACTGAAATAGACATGTGGGTATGGCAATTGTTCTCTTATGGTCAAGTGTGCATTATAAGGTGTGTCAAAAATTGTACAGAAAATTTCAGGTGCAGAGTTCATGCGGTTGGTTATATGGCTCTAAGTTAAATATAACTGTGTACTGGTACCTATATTTGACTATGATTGTGACCATAACTGTGTGATTTCCTGATTGCACAAGCGAGGGTACATTCAGACCACTTGGGGTAGAATTGAGGCTTAGTCACACAATATGTGGATCTACTAAGGCAAATCAGGCAGTCTAGAATTAGTCTAATAAACCGGGCTCAACGGGGCACTTGCAATCAAGGTTTTCTGAATCTAAAAAGCTAAAAAAATATCTCCCTAAACCCAATTTCTAGAGAAAATAAAGTCAGAAGCAGGGAAAACAAACAAAAGTACAACTGACATTGGCTAATTCTTCAATTTTGATGACCCGATTGCCTTCTAGCTCGAAATACTCAAAAGCAGTGGTTGCTATATGTTCCCAGTCTTGCAATGCCTCTAGGTGGTATGGGCTAATAGTAGCTGCACAAAACTCCTCGAAATCCATTTTTCTGTATGAAAGTGGTTCCAGCTGTGACATGAGAGCAAATGAACTTACATTTAGTTCTATATAATGTTCATGCCTCCAAAGCAGCAATATTTTCACATAATTAAAAATAATAAACTAAAACATCTCTCTTATCGGCAACTGGCATCTTTACCTTTTTATCCAACTCAAATATACATTTTCTCTCCATCTCTTATTATAAAAAATTTGTGAATCCATTTTCTGATCTGTATAATTTTATGATTGTCGGACGTCACTACTTTATTTGTTCCTTTCCACACAGGAAAACAAGATATTATATATAGTCATATCAAAACAATAAAATATATACGTAGTCGTATCGAAAAAATAAATACATAAAGTACTGGCATCACATACTGCATTAAATATTCCATGTAGTCAAGACACTTAATACTAATAAATGTATATAACTATATATAGTAGTAATGTCATATACCGCATTCAAGATTTCATGTACTCTAGACTCTTTCATGGCATCCATAGCATTTCTCAGAAGGGCCTAAAATGATTTACCAAAAAAGGTTTCATAACATTAGACAATTGATGAAAAAACATGCATATGAATGCATAAGCATGCACAATTCAAGTAACACCAACCGATCTGAAATTATCAAGGGAGACACGTCCATCTTTACTCGGTTCAAGTAGATCATACTGTGATCTAATGTAGATGACCTCATCCTCAGTTATAGCTTTTGACAAAGCCTATATTTAAAAACAAAAAATCAAGATTAGGAAAACATTGCAGAAACTAGGTTTTAATTTGACAAAGCTGGCTGTAGAAGAAACAATTGATAATATAAGTGAAAGTAGACACCCTGTGGATGAAGTGTCTTAGCAGAGATTTAATTTAGAGAATCCTTGATGAACCCAAAATAATTCACAGTGGAATAAAATTGAACCATGTTCTCAGCTAAAGACTTTAATGAGAAAGAAGCTTTCTCTGAAAAGAAAAAGAAAATAAGAATAAAATATAAACATTGACTCGTAGGTTTTACCTTCCCTCCAACTCAAATGAATTTTTTATTTCCATACTCCTATTCATAAACTTCCAAATTTGTGTCAATTTCGGTCTTGGCCGTAATTCTAGCACAACTATGGAGTATGGACCCATGTCCTAATTATCACTTGTATAAAGCAAGTATATTTGCAGTTGCTTCAGGCCAAGCATCGTCTTTATTATGCAAGATATAGACAAAAAAATCAATAAATATAGCACATATAGAAAATGCCAAATACCTTCAATGCAGCACGCTTGAAAGGAGTAGCACGGAGATATGCCTTGACTAACTTGTAAATAAAAATATCCAACGGAACTTGCCTATGCTGATCTCTCAACCAAGGGTGAGCTGTCATTGCATGATATCAACAAAAATATTGCCCACATTAACAATATTCAAACTATCAGAGCATAAGGACAATAACACACATCAATAGTCCCCACAAAACTTAAGAAAGTTCCTTTCTGGTCCTTAAACCTAACATTGATGAAGATGCAACAATGGCATACTTTCTTTTAATGCACTAAAGTGTCAAGAAGTTGCACAGCGATACAAAAGATGCGAAAACAAAAGCATTCACTATTGACACTGGACAGAAGTGAAGGGGGCTGTACTGAGTACCCTGCTATGCAGGTACTTACAAGTACCAACATATATTGAGTGCAGGACTACACAGATAGTCTTCATCTGAATGGAATTGAGAGAATAAACCTATATTTGACTTTATTGTACTTGGCAACCGAGGAACCCTCACCAACTAGCATTCTCCTCCTTAATTTTAGAGTAAATTACATAAGTGCCCCTCAAAGTATCATTATTTTTTCCATTTGGTCCATAAAATTCAAATATACCATTTTATTCCTAAATTTGTGCAAACTGGCATCCAATACATTTCAATTTGTGAAAAATGATCACATACAATCTATGTCCACTATAAGAAGTACTATTTCCAACAACTTGGTGTGTCATTTTAGTATTACAAATAACATGAAAAGGCACTGTTCACAAGGTGGACACAAATTAACATCATTTTTGTATCATTATGTGTTGATTTAATGGACACTGGGATATGTCTGTTTTATCATAACAACAACAACAACAAAGCCTTTGGTCCCAAACAAGTTGGGGTAGGCTAGAAATGAAACCCAATCGGAGTAATCTATTGGGTTTCATCTCAATTGGAATGGCTAGAGTTTTATGTTGGCTCGTCGAGCCTATCACAACCCTCCGTCTTTTGTATCATAAATTAGCCAAAATAATATTTACACCTATCATACCATGGAGGCACCATGGTAACACCATGATATGAATGCTACATTGATATCTATCTAGTCTTTTGACTGGTGATAAATAAAACGACCCATTTTGCAGTAGAATATAAAACTTTTTTAAGGACCACTATATACTTTTGAACCTTTTGAGGACCTTAACAAGGATTATATGTGTAATTTGTAGTACATGTCTCTGCAATTTACTAGCAAGTAGTCCTGTAGTACTAGTTCAATTCTTATTTCTTTCATTTCAAAAGCTCAGGCTGGCGTGCACCAGAACTATAACCAAACATCAAGCTCAAGGCTAGAATATTCACTGCCAGAACAGTGACCATGAGGTAAAAGTACAAATTCAACCAAATTTTGCTATTTCCCAAGTCAAGCTCAATTCTGTATTTATTATATAACACCCCCACCACAAGTTCACAACTATTATCTAGAAATAAATTCAGCTCAATGAATTTTAAAACAGAGCATGGCAGCATGCTAACAAAGAACCAATCCCCTAATAACAGTACTAAAATCCAACAACAGCTTCAAGCTAATGCTACAGCTTTTATCTTATCAAAATAAACAAAATTTAGAAGGCAAAATTAGAATATGCCAAAATTTTACCCAGTACATGCACAAAAGGACCTGATAGTATAATTGATAAAATCTATATATACACCAAAATACCAACGGAAACGCACAAAGTATGGGTCTTTTGTTTGGCAATGCACTGTACTAGACCAATGTGAATTGTGAACCATAAATTCCATTCCAAATTTCAAAATTATTAATAAAATAAGAACAAAATAGAAAAGGTAAGTGAAATTACTGAGAGCCTGTGCTGCTGTAATTCTCTTCCTGTAATCCTTATTCAGGAGCCGCCTCACAAAATCCTTGGCCTCTGGGGATATGGATGGCCAGGGGGTGTCATCATAGTTGGGGTCAGCACGCAGCACAGAGCGGAATATTCCAGACTCAGTACGGGCCCAGAAAGGCCTGCTGCCACACAACAGGATGTAAGTGATGACACCAATGCTCCACATATCTGCCTCAGTGCTGTACGAGCGGTGAAGCACCTCAGGCGCCACATAGTAGGCACTTCCTACTATGTCATTCAATCGTTCATCTGAGACAGAACAAATGAAAAGATATAGTTAATCATTTAGGTGCTGTGTGTTCAAGTTTGCTGCCTGTAGTTTGCTGTAATTGTGGGTAGTTGTGGAAGTCTGCTTTCCTGTAATTTCTGCAGCAAAAGAAAGAGCACCCTAACTCTACTAATGTGTGGCTGCTTAATACAATTAACTCATTTTGAGAAAGGACAAAGGAGACCATATTGTACTGTTCCACCACCTCCTATATGGTGATTTATAATAAGTTGGAACCATTTTCCTTGGGACAATTTTACCTAGTCCTAATTCAAAATCCACCCCCAGTCCCAACCACAACCGGCATGGTCTGCATGAAATTTCCGTGAAGCTTCTTTTTCTTTAATTTTCCATGCCTTTGCACCAGCTTCTATCAAAACCACAAAGATGCATACATGCACTGGTGTCACAGATTGGTGTCACCTACTTCTCCAGATGGAAAATGAAAAAGTAGGGCTCTAATATTCCAACCTAGGCCATTTTACTAAAGCACAAATGGATAAGATTTACTTAAAAAAAGGCCCCCTAAATTAGGTTGATCCAGTCCTCCTTTTGTTTAGATATAATGGTTCGGATTAGAATAATATATTGTACTTCTCCATTTCGAAAAGTAAGGAACTACTACCACCTATTCATCAGTATGCTACATAGGCACAATTCTATAAACATGCTACTCTGTTAAAAATTAATCTATACAATGCCTATTACTCAGTTTTTGGTTGGGAACATCACTGCATACTATGTCTGAAAATAATCACCATTCTGAATCAATTTAGTTTTAAAGAGAATTGGTGGGTAATTAGCACTCCGAGATGAGCAATCTGATGTCCGGAAAGGTCAGCTCTAGAATCCAATGCAACAATGTAAAGTAAAAGCAATTCCATCTTTTGAAATCTCAAGCTGTATGACCTGATAACTTCTCAATAAAGCAATTACATCTTTTGCACACCAAAATAATTGAACTAACTACCAGTGTCAATGTTCACACTGGGTCAAATATAATTAATTCTAATGTTGACAGCATGAACTGTCAAACGTCAGATTTATTAAAGCAGAGAAAAGTCAAATCGGTAAAATTACCTATAACCAAGACTTATTCAATATACCTGGTCTTACGAAATCGGAAAGACCGAAATCAATAATCTTTAATGCTGAATTTTCATCTCTATTGCTGAATAAGAAGTTCTGTTGAAAGTTCAAACAACAATTTCAGCACAAAAATAAGAAATGGAGAAGCTAGACGTTAATTTGAACAAAACTAAATAAAGCTTTAATAAGTCACACCTCAGGCTTTAGATCGCGATGTACAACACCTTGAAGGTGGCAAAAGGAAACAACATTCAAGATCTGAACAATTATTGTTTTAGCATCGTCCTCTGTGTACCTTCCACCTCTTAAATTTAGTACAAAAGAAAAGCATATTTAAGAAGCTTGTTTACATAAAAATTTATCTGTATGCTTTTTAGGGGGGTAGAAAGGTTATTATTTAATACCTTGACAAGATTCGGTCTAACAATTCTCCACCTTCACATAATCTGATAAATAATACAAGTACATCAAAGTAAAGGCTATTAAATTTTATGGTATTTGGTTAATAGTTGAAGAAATACAGTAATCGGTACAGTATACAATATTTTTCTGTTTCATTTGTTGTTAGAAGTATCTAATGGTTAAGCATCAGTTGAGCTAAGAAATAGCCTCAATCAATTTGTTACTGGAAATGCATCAATTAACATGGACAAAATATAAACATTTAAACTGTAACATGACTGCAAATACTATGAAATTAAATTCACCCCAACAGTTATGGTCACATACCAAAAAGTAACAAGTTATTTTGAATACATCAGGAACATAAAAGAACCAGATTCATCTCAAATAAAGAAACAACAGAAGTACAAAAAAGAACATACTCCATAACTATGTAGACATTGTCAGCATCTTCACATGCATCATAAAACTTGACTGTATGTGTATGACCTGATAATGATTTAAGCATCTTCACCTCCCTTCTTACATCTTCAATTGCTATAGCAGATGTCATCTGCAACACATCGAATAATTAGAGATAAATAATTGGATAAGGTATTTCAAATATTATTACAATAATCATTTCTCAAAAAAAGAAAAACATATTTTCAGTATGTTATCTGCGATGTATGGTCGTAACAACAAATCCAGAGTTGAAAATTGAAATAAATATTTTGTCTAGAAACCTTTAGACAGCAAGCTTATGAATAAAACTGGAGTATTAGCCTGAACTTAAGACTCAAAGATATCTCAGAATAAACTCAAAGTAAGCCACAACAGATTGAGACAGCAAGGGTTTTTATTTTCAGTTCTATATCAAAATGTTAAAAGACAAATACATACAAAAATTGAACTCTAAATTCAGTTTCGTATGAGTTCAGCAACGAATAGTATTTTGTCCCTGATTTGCTTTCATCACTTCCATTCTACAGATGCAATAAGGCTCAATTAGACAACTCAACTAGCAATCTAGCATTTTAGTAATTGAAAATGTACTGCAATACCAGGGTCGGCACAGAAATAAATCGTCACTTAACTAATCTGATCAGATAAGAAAAGGCCAAAAAATGCCAGAAGATGAGAAAGATAACGAAAGAAACGGACATATTCCAAAAACATGGCTGAACAGATAACTCCAAAAACAGAGATCGCAAATTTTGGAAACAAACAAAAGAAACAGAAGCTAGGGAGCAAAAAAAAAACAGATCATATCAACCCCCACAAGAAAACTTCTTTTTAGTACCTTGGACTTGGGGATAATCTTCACTGCCACGAGCTGTCCCCTCATCTCTCCCTTTTTCACACGTGCGATGCTCGTGTGACCGAAATGCCCCCGTCCGACCTCCTTCCCAAGCTCATACCTGGCCCCAAAGTTCTTCCCAAACCCGAAGCTCTTGTCCAACCCATCCAATGGCGCATCGCCATTGCCGTTTACAGTGACAGTGGGAACCGCATCAGGTACCTGGTTGTCAGGGGTAGGTGGGGCTCTATTAGCAAGGGAAGCCTTGATGTGTTTTGCGGGGGACGGAGGAGGGAAGGGCCTTCGGAAGAACCGACGAGGAGTGGAGGAGCGCGCAGGAGAAGGGGCTATGCCGGGAGGAAGAGGGCTAAGCCAGGGGCTAGGAGCGGCGGAGGTAGCGGAGGCGCGAGATGGAGTAGCGGGTTTGGATCCCGGTCGAGGAGATCGGCGGTGGTGGTGATGAGAAGATTGGGGATGAGACTGGTTGTAGTGGTTGTTGTAACTTGCGACGGGACTGGCGGCGGTGGTGGTGTAGGTGTGGTTGTCGGCGTCGGAGACTGGGATGCTCCTGGCGTAGCACTGGCCCATGTGGGAATGTGGGCGAGGTCAAGGTGAGAGAGAGGGGAAGGGGAGAAAGAGAGATTTTATAGCTAGAGAGTTGCAGAGCTGACATTAGAGCATCAAGAGAGGTATTTAGGATTGTCTGTGACTTGAATGGTCTAGCGTAGTATGTGTCGAGTTGGATTGACCGGGTAATGAAGGTTCACAGATTGGTGGTACCCAGTGTCAGGTATTGGTGAAGACTGATTCAGAATTGGACGTGTGAACTCCAACTAGTAAACTAGGAAAAAGGGTAACATTTGTTCTACTGGTTGAATCGTTCAAATAATGAATTATTAGATTTTACATGTGGAATCGCATTTTCGAACTTACATAGCAATAACGGTTAATTGATTGATTTGTTCTCTATAATCTTGAGAACATATCAAGTCATGCATTCTCATCTCCCGTCAAAATCAAAACCTTTTTCAAAGTTGTTTTGCATGTATCAGATTTATGAGAAGCCATAAAGTACGAATCTAGCTTTAGCGAAGTTGATTTGACGAGGTTAATTATTATAAATCGAGTCAAGCTCGAGCTGAAAATTAATTAGTCGATGCGAAATCAAGATCGAGCTTTACACGAGCTTCAATATTAGAACATTTATTTTTACTTTATTTCCATTTTATTGTTAATAGTAATATATTTTGGATAATTAAGTTTGTACTTTTCAAACTTTATATTGATTTATGTATCAGTGATTTGTTGCTTTTATAAATAAAATAAAATAAACTATCTCAAAATTATTTAAGAGCATTTTCATCTGAAATTTTCTGAGTTTCTAACCTGACATGACAGTTTGTAACTCAGTTTCAGAAATGTAAAAGAGTTTTTTATTTAGAAACTTTGGTTGAGAGTTTATTATTTAAAAATTTTAGTTCAGAGTTTATAAACTTTGATCTGACAGTATCATTGGTTAAAAATTAATTGATGTGTCGATTAAGAAACTCTAATTATAATTTTAGAGATGTAGGAGTTTAGAAACTAAAAAAGAATAAAATTTATTAATCGGATGTGGCAATTATTTAGAAACTCAGAATGAAGATGCTCTAATAAAAAATTTCTATGTTAACAACTAGTTATTCCAAATTGAATTGAGTTCAACCTTGAATTTAGGACCGCAAATTTGATTTGTTTGAACGAATCAGAAACGATTTAAACTCGTCAAGACACGAACCGAACTAGCTATTCGAACACTAGTCACGAGCTGAAATTGATCAGCTCGAGATTGTCTTATTTCAATTCCTCATTTCGTTCGATTTGTTTATGGTAAAAAAAATAGATATTTATAATAAATCGTTAATTTTTCTGAGATAAACGACGTTGATTGATGCATAATATAATTTTTTTTAAGTTGATATTAACTTTAACAGACTGAACTGAGATGATCCAAGTTGATTTAACTCGAGCTGGTTACGAGTTATTTTTTAAGCTGACTTTGAATGAAACGCGAATTACGAATATTTGTTGCACCCCTACGTCACTATCACAGAAAAGAGATATGTTGATGGTTAAAACTCATATTGTCTAATAGTTATGCAACCGTTGTTATATCAAGAATTGGTAAATCGTGTAAGAAAATTATTGACATATGGATGTTGTCACATAAAAGAGTAATATAATATTGGAGATAAGACAACGATTATTTATTAAATAATCATAGTCATAGATATCTAAGATAACAATTATTTATCAAATAATTGTTATCTAGATTTTTTTTAACGTTTTATAAATAAACCACCAAATATACTAGCCAAGTGTATATCATTAAACTGATTAGCATATCATTACAAATATATTTCAAATTAAACATGTAACATGATATACAAAAAAAACATAATGTCTCCTTACATATTTTCAATGTCAACCACAATAAAGAAGAAAAAATAATAAATTAGAAATAAAGCGTCTAATTAGAAAAAGACTAAAAAAGTATAACTAGCACAAAATAGATAACAAGTTTATAGCGGTCTCCTTCCCTTCATAAGTGTCAGCTTTATTACGAGCAGGTCTCCTTAAAATTATTTCAGGAGCTTCTGGGTGAACAACGTTTATGGAGATGTGCTCCCAATAAAGCTGGTGTGGCCAAATAATTGATTTCTCAAGATTTCAAAGAAGGACATGGCTCAAAAGATACAATTGTTATCTTAACAACAAAAGGACAACGATACAAATGTGGGATCTCATGTTATATTTTTATCAGGAAATTGAACCCCTTTCATTGGTGAGGCTTGATGCCTTGAATTCTTTGAATGCAATGACCTTGGATGCATCAGTTATCTCTCCAGTTATCTCTCCATCAAAGACATCGAGGAACTTACTAGGTGTCAGACATGTCAATGACTGACATTACGCACTAAGTTGCTCCATGCCTTTGATGAAGAGATATCATGTGCATCCAAGGTCATCCACTCAAGACACATCAAGCCTCACCAATTGAAGGGTTAAATTTCCTGGTAAAAAAACTAACATAAGATCCTTATTTTACTCGTTGTTCTTGTTAGCTAAGACATCAATTGCATCTTATGAGCTATGTCATTCTTTGAAACTCTAAAATATGCAATTCAATAGCTCTCGCAAGACGTTACATCTACAAAAATACAGAGATACAAACTCTTAGACAAACTATTACCAAGTATAATAAACAAGTACACAAAAACAAGACAACATCATAATAAGTTTCTAATAACCAATCCTACCAGTAACAGTTCAACAGTTTAAAACCCATAATAGATTGATCACAACTGACACAACCTATCAACAATAAAAAAATTCACCTATAGAAACAACAACAATGCAACAACAAAACTGAACTAGAAAAATATCAACCACAACAGGATCAGAACCGCATGAACCTAGGTTTAGAGTAATAATATTTCAACCAAGGCCCATGGACGCCCTCACTAATTTCCCATAATAATTCATAACAACAGTAATAAACATGAATCAACAGCAAAGCAGAGAAAGTGATCAACAATAAAGCAAAGCAGCTGGCTCTTGCTAGAGTTGTCACATCTATTACCATGCAAGAGCTTCAATCGCACAAGCCTAGCCTCGACAACTCCAACAAGAGCCATGACAAGTGTCGCTGGCTCAATATTTAACAAAATAAAAAATTACATTAATTAAGCGAGAGGAGATGGCATCAGCAAGAGGAGAAAAATACAAGAAGATCTGCTAATGAGGACATTGATGATCTGACGAAGTCCTCACCTACTCAAGATCGAACCATCATTCTCATGCCCCGTTGAAGGTGTCGGCGAGAGGACAGAAATACGATAATATATGCTAGATCGATGTGTGTGTGGAGGTTTGGAGGCGGAGTTTGTGTGTGTGTGTGTGTGTGTGATAGAGATCGGGTTAGACCTCTAGCACAAGATCTGCTAGAGTGTTATTTAAGAGCTAAGGTGGGGGATAGGACAACAGTTATTTAAAATAATCGTTGTTGTAGGTCAAACTACGACAATGATTTTTTTAATAATTGTTGCCTTAGATTTTAAAAAAATTCTGAAAAGAAAAGATAACAGTGTTTTATGAATTCTTGAATAACTGTTGTGTTTATCCTCAGAGAATTTATTTGCACTTCTGCTGATGGTGTTTTATGAGTTCTTCAATAACAATAAATAATTGTATTTTAAATTTTTTGACAATGATATTTTAAAAATTCTTATTTTAAAATACCGTTGACTTAATTTCCGAGAATTTTTTGCAGTTCTGTCACTAGTATTTTATGAGTTCTTCAAAAACTATTGTGTTTATTGAAATTGTCAACTGTCCTCTGTAACAGTGCGCTAATTAACCGAGTTAGCTAAATTCCATGAGCGCTATTTTCTGAAAAAATGAAACGCGGTATTTTTTCTGCCTCTGAGTAATTGACAAGCAAGAGATACCAAAACACATGCAGATTCTTAGTTTTCAATACCTGAGGTTAATGAGAAATTGAAAACTGACTTTTGTCTAATTATTATATAACATTCACCGTGTGGAATTTGCATGTTTGAAATTCAAAAAGGAAATTTCTTGTGAACTTCAAATTACAAGATTTTGATTTCCATCTATCTCAAAAGAATATTCAACGGTCCACATTTCATGCGCTCAACGAAACGATCAGCCACGATGTGATGCAAGGGAGTGATTTTTTATAGCACGAATCTCAGTGCAGAAAAATAAATCGAACGACCCACTTTACTGCGGGGAATGGTGTCGTGCAGCATAGAACATTAGAACCTGATCTCAACTCGTGTTGCATGACACCTAATCTCATCAGAATTTTTTTGGTAATTATGAAAATGGTATGATAAAAGTAGTCAAAGGATAGAATTTATCGATCCAATGGCAACAACGGTAAAAAATCTATCGTACGACAGCTTTTTTTTGCTGCACGATAAATTTTCTACCGTGCGATATTTTTTAATCAATATGATTAAGTTATTAATCATATTTCTTGATGGCTATTGATCGAAGTGAAGTAATATTTCATAATTTTTTTTAATTCTTGTATTTGAATGATTTAAAATATATCACGTAATAAATATAAGTTCGGATAAAAAAACAAATGCAAACGAACAACGATGAACATGAATATTACATCTCTTCTCGATTAAATATTACATGTTCAAACTTGTCAGATTGAGCGCATGTGCAAAGAGTTCAACACAATCATCATCACCAAAAGTAAGCAATCATGTTACATAAATCATACCATTATGAAAATTCTAAAATCCTAAATACAATGTATAGACAATATTAAAATTAAAAAAGTAGATGCAAACGATAATATGGAAATTAATTGCGGGTTTTGTCTATCTCACGTGGCTTTTCTAGCTTTTTTGCCCCGCACTCCAGCAGGCAGTCTATGTGCAGTGGCGGATTCAGAAATTCATTTAAGTTCGGACACAAATACATTAAAACACACTAGAATATTATTAAAAACTCATTTTTCACTACAAAAGTAACAAAAAATACACTAAATTTTGCGTTTTTTGAAAATCAAGCCCGAGCACTTGTCCGAGCTTGCTCTAAGGTGGATCTGCCACTATCTATGTGCCTAGTTATTGGCTACATATGTATGTACATGGGTCCGAATCTGCTATTATTTTGAGCAAAAAAGAAAACACTATTATTTCGATCTGAACCGTCTAATTAAAATTAAACGGATCAGATTGTATCATTGTACACATATTTGACTGAAGAAACTAGTTGTAAAAAATCTCATTCGTTGCTTGAATTTCAACATATATGATTTGAATAATAGAGTCATTTTTTTCTTTTTTAAGAAATGTAGGTGATGGGAATCTGTATGTACATATATAGTTCGTTTTCCCTGGCGGGTCCCATTTGGATTGGATTGGAGTAGTGATTGGTGCATCAATGGTAAAGGAAGAGTCCAATTAAGAACTTTCCTTAGGCAAATTCTATTGCTAAAGCCTATTAGATGTGTACAGCATTAATGCCACGTAGTTGTCACATGATGTCACACGCGCCATGACCATGGATTACCAAATTACAAATATAGACATAATTGCCTAGCCAAGTAGCCATGGATGATGGATCATGACACTAGGTGAATTCAATCGAGCAACAAGAATCTCATAATTGGATATTTATTTTTCTGCTAATATAATTATTTACTTTCTAGCTTGCAAAAAATCTCACATTTTTTTGTTTATAAAAAGAATATATTAACTGTTTTCTGTTCTATTTGATTTTCGTAAACGAAAATTACATCTCCATAAACTCAAATTAAGTTACCTCGTATTAGGGATCTGACAACGGTCTAATTCTGGCCAGATCGGTCCAAACTCGTTCGGTCCAACGGGTTCTCCGGGTCGGATTTTCACGGATTCAAATTTTAGGCCGGCCGCAATGCGTCTTAAAAAAAATTTGTGTTTGGGCCAACGCCACAGCAATAGAATTGGTCTAATTGTCATTTGATGAAACAAAACGCAAAAAACAAGGTCAATTGTCGTTTCGTTTTCATCGATTAATTTCCTTTAATTTTGTATAAAAAAAGAGAAAACCCTGGCGTCGCTCATTTCCCTCTTTTCCTCTTTTCACGTGTGTGTGTCTATCTGTCTCTCGACTCTCTGACTTCCTCTTTTTCTATTTCTTTCAGATATCTCAGTCATGGTATCTTGTGACTTGTGAGGTTGTCAAGTCTTGTTAGACGATCCCTCATTCAGTTTTCAGACCTACCTTGTACGATTGCTAAGAAATAATGCTGGCATTTTGCCATCAAACCCGTATATTTGATTATTGTTTATTCATTTGTTCTATGGTACCTAGATATGATTCAGTGAGGCGGGCGACAAGATTGTCCTTCAGGAAACTGAAATGATTGTTTTTCTTGTGCTACGCTTGCTTAGTTGCTTTATATATGAAAAAGGCAGATCGAAAAAGGAAATTGATTGTTGTGTCATGCCTTGAAATGAAATTAGGGAAGCTTTGATTGCCTTGCAAGTTACAACTTGATTGCATGCATGAAATGATTACTAGCACTTGTTTGAACTGTGTCTACATGCTTTGCTTGTTTGAACTGTGCATGCATGCTTTGCTTGTTTGAACTGTGCATGCATACTTTACTTGCTTGATTACTGATTCGTAATATATGGATCAGACTCGTTAACTTGCATGAGCTTTGATTACTGACACTTATTTGGTATGACTCAATGCTGATGCATTTGCTTGTTTGAACTGTGTCTGCATGCTTTGCTTGTTTGAACTGTGCGTGCTTGCTTGTTTACTTGAGCTTGCTCAATTACTGATTCGTAATAGATGAATCAGACTTGTTAACTTGCATGAGCTTTGATTACTGGTGCTTATCTGATATGACATAGTACTAATGACTTTGCTTGTTTGAACTATGTATGTTTGTTTATTTACTTGAGCTTGCTTGATTATCGATCATTATAGATGAATCATACTTGTTAACTTGCATGTGCTTGAATGTACAAGTCGATTCATCTATTATGAACCAATTATCTTAGCATTAAAAAAATATTTACAGTGGAACTCTTTGAATGTGATCAAGATTGATTGCGTGATTCGATCATTGGTTCGTCTCTCTTCCATTCTTTCTTTTACCCTTACTTAATTATTAGTATTTATTGTTCTGTTAATTTGCAGAGGCTGATGGAGAAGTTGGTGATCCACTGATGCAGTTGGTGATTATGTATGTTGAATTGAGCATGACAATGGTAATTTTATTTTGAGCTTGTTGGCTTTTGTGTTGATCTTGACAACTTGTTGCTTGTCAGTTAGGATTGTAGACTTGTAGCATGTAAGGGGTAATTCAAGATGAAATATGGAGTGCTAGTTTGTGCTTTGAATTCTTTGTTCTCAAGTCATGATCTTCTGTGATGATATATGTTTTTTATTTTTATTTTTAGTCTTAGACTGAGATTGGTATCATTTGAGAAATAAGTTGAGCTTGAGATCAAAATAAGACTCTTGGATTTAAATCTTGTGTTGTGTACTTGTGTTGTAATTTGCTTAACTTGAGATCAGACTGAAATGAATGTTGCATACTTGTGCTATAATTTACTAGTTTAAATTGCATTTGAAAGCTTGAATATGTACATATTTGTATGCATTTATCAGTTCACAAATTTAGCATGAATTTATGTTGTGTTTAAATTTAAATTATGTTTGTATGAATTTATGTTCAAATTAAATTATGTTTCTATATGTTTGTGTACTTTTTTTGTAATTTACTCTCTGTTTGCATTAATTTAGCAATTAAAAAAATAAACAATTGAAACATTTTGACTGTTTCTGCTATTTGAAAAAAAAACATAACGGTGAACAACATTAACAGCTAAACGATATAGTTAACGACACAAATCAACGCCGTGACCGTTATAAAAATTTGACACTCCTACTGGTGCTGGTGTTGTTTGATACTATTAATTTTAGTGCAACAAACATATCTGTTTGTGTTTGAAATGGAGAGGATTACAAAAAAAAAAACAAATTAAAATGATACACTAGTTCAATGAACCATTTTGTATCTGTTGGTAATTAAGATATACGTGCACATGTTAATTGAATTATTTTGCGTCTGTTGGTAAAAATGATACATACGTTGGTTATAATATATATTAATCATCTCTATTTGATATTAGATAGTGTCATTAGATGCAATCTGGTAAACACAAAAATAAAGACTAATGTCAGATTTTGAGTTTTGCATAAAAAACAAAGTTGCTTAATCTAGTATTTGGACTGTGAAATATATGGTGCTAGTTCTCGTAATTAGCATCTAATGACGATATCTTGAAGATGGTATTATGTGCAAGAAGTAGAGATGGCACAGCGAGATGCATAGTTCAAGAAATACTCGAAAGAAGACAGTGCTGAATCGCTTTCGCTTTTGCAAACGGTAACGATTTATATTAAATTTACTGTTACGTAGAGTTTCACACAGATACACTAAAATAGAATATATGTAGGATGTATTTTAGTGTTTATATTTGTTAATTTAATCATGAATAACAAAACAAGCATAGTAGGCACAAATGGTCATGAACACCGAATCTTTTTACTATTGTTAATAGATTAACTTGACAATGTTAACGGTTACTAAAAATAATGTATAAGTTTAAAATCCAACATTTAAAATGTGAATATTTGTACATTTCAAACTTGATGATCTTGATTAAATATCAAATAATGCTTAAATATATGAAATTTAAAACAAATCAATTTATAAACATATGCCTATTTTTTTCTTTTTTACAAAAATAAAAATACGCAAATGTCACTATTTCATCATTCTGGTTCATAAAATTTCAATGTATAAATTTGATTCTTTCTTCGCAGAATATCACTTTGTCACTATTTTGGCTTTTAAAGTTTTTAAAATACGATTTTAGTTCCTTAATGTTTTTAATTTGTAACAAATTAGAACTACCACTATCATTGATCACAAAACTAAATAAAGATGTACATTTGCATTCATATCATAATGGTATATTTACGATAACTGTAAGAAAGTTAGATATTGTTTTAGTTGATTTATGATTAATTTATCATAATTTATGATGCTTTAATACTAAAAATGATAATTTATGGTTTAAAAATTATTTTAGTAATTGTTGAATGTAGGGCCGGTTTTGTAAAATATAAAAATTTTAAGGACCAAAATGGTAAACTAATGATACTTTTTTTTATTCATTGTTCGTAGGCTTACAACACACACCCACAAAGAAATTAGAAAACAAATTTGAAAAACCTCCCTAATGATACTTGAAGGGCCACGACGTTATATTTAAAGACAAAATTAAGGATCCAAATGATATTTTAAGAACTCATTTAACAATTTGTAAACTTTAAAAATAAAATAATAAAATAATGGTACTTTAAAGACCATTCGCGTAATTTACTTATCGAGTTTATTTATATTAGTATGGTCAAGTTTAACATTATCAATTGCCAATTCATTCAAAAAAAAAAAAAAAAGAGTAGGAAACAAAAGAGTTGTTAAATGTCTTTTCGTTCCACACATAATGAAGTAATGAACACATCCATATCAGTCTTATTTAATTTGTTTTAATTAGTTTCCAGTATACCAGTACAGTGATGATGCTAACTGCTAAGAAGGAAGACCTAGATTCTATATAGTAAAATAAATAAGAAGTCATTTGTGGATCCAACGACAGCAGATTTTATTCTTTTTTTAACTTAAAAAATGCAATATTCAAAATACTAGGAACTGGTAGCATGCTGCGTCACTTTTTCTTAGAAGAAAATATTCCACATAATATAAGTATTACCATAGGATAAAATAAAGAACTTAATTTATATTTTCATTATTGATTGAACAAGTAAGAATTTGCAAGTGCAAACATTCATTGAGCAATGTGTTAGAACATGAAATAATACTCAAATTGTCAAAAGATTTAGACCTAAAACTATAAGATTAACACACCTATAACCTAAACTGTTTTGTCAGAGTTGTTGTTTGCCAATCAAAGATTGTTTATGTGGAAATAGTCTATCTAATACCACAATCCAGTTGAAAACTTCTATTGGGTGATTTTGTCAGTAATAGTTCCTGGTTCAAAACAATTGAATTTGTCATGATATATGGAGTCAATGGATGGTTACAAGGTCCAATATTCCAATAAAATTGAAGCAATCATCCGAGGAGATAGAATCATAGAAGGTTGGCTACATGCTGCAATTGTACTATTGTAAGTTGGTGCGGTTGAGGCCTGAATTAAATGAATTCATATCTGCTGTTATTTTTTAGGATAAAAGGACTCTATTATTTTTCTGATCTGACAGTCTATTTTCAATCTAACGAACAAAAAGTAAAATACATCGAGTCTCGTGTAATTCATCTGTGTCATGTGTTCATTTGCATTGAAATCTGACGATCAAATAAGATGATAACAGAGTCCTATTGTTTCGAAAATAACAACAGAAACGGACACGAATTGAATGACCCATTAAAGAAAAATAGTTATACGGCCTCTAAAATAATTGAAAGTTCTCTATTTTCAGGCTTTCACGGGCTGTGTTTCTGGGTACGAAAAGGAGAACAAAAGAGAGAAAGGAACGTGGATGTCAGGGAATTGAAATTCTCTGCGGAACTATTTTTGTCGCAGAGAGGAAAACTTTTCATCTTAACTATTAAATTAAAGATTAATGATTCAGATTAATAACATAAAAAACGCTTCTGAATCATATAGGTGATCGTCGAGCGTTGATTTCTAATCTGACAGTTTAGATTGAGTTCCGCAGAGAACGGAGAAAAAAAAATCCGTTGAGAATAAAGTTCCGGTGTCAGGTTGGTTGTATTACAAACAAAAGTTGCTAAATTTTCTAAAACACATACATATTTTTACATTATTCTATTATTGAATGTTACAATTTCTTATATTTAATTTACATAATTATAGTATTTTTGAAAAGTATTTGATTTATAAAACAACAAAGTACTGGATTACATCAACATTGCTTCTCAGATATGAAATGAAAAAAATACAAGGGTCTCTTGACTCGTTCTCACACCCATTTCTCTGAGAAGTTAAGATCAATTTTAATGTGAAAGTTCACAGTTAAAAATGTTGATTAAAATAAAAGACAAATGTAGGAATACTATATTAACATTTTATGAAATTTTAATCTTCTTAAATTATTTTCAATATCAATCTTACAATGGGTGCCACTACTAACATGCTTGCGAATAAAAGAGAATAAAATATACGAGATTTGCCTAGGCATTTGTTTATCAACATTAGGGCTATTCATAAATATTCATAATCTGATTATTCGATTCGAATCGGCATATATATATATATATATATATATGAGCATGGCTAAAATAATATGCATAGTACACCACATTTTGTACTATGCATATAGATATAGGTCATTAAATTGAGATTTAAGTTGTTCAATAAATTCTTCATATGAAAATATTGTAAGAAATAAAATTTCGTGATTTTTAGAGCTTTCTAGCTATTTTTTAAATATTTTTTAAAAACAGTCCAGATTTAATACTACAAAAGTGTCATTTCTGGACTGTTTTTAAAAAATATTTAAAAAATAGCAAGAAAGCTCTAAAAATCACGAAATTTTATTTCCTACAAGATTTTGATATGAAGAATTTATTGAGCAACTTAAATATCAATTTAATGACCAAATTAAATATAAATGAGCGCATAGTACGTTATGTGGTGTACTATGCATATTATTTTAGCCATGCTCTCTCTCTCTCTCTATATATATATATATATAAAGCAAAGCTAAAATAATAGACATAGTACACCATCTTATGTACTATGCGGCCATGCATATTTAATATGACCAATAAATTGAGATTTAAATTGCTTAATAAATTTGTCATATCAAAATCTTGTAGGAAATCAAATTTTGTGATTTTTAGAGCTTTTTTGCTATTTCTTAAATATTTTTTAAAAATAACTCAGAAATTGCACTTTTGTAGTATTAAATCTGGGTTATTTTTTAAAAATATTTAAAAAATAGCAAGAAGGCTCTAAAAATCACGAAATTTAATTTCCTATATTATTTTGATATGAAAAATTTATTGAGTAACTTAAATTTCTATTTATTGAGTTATATATATATATATGCATAGTACGGAAGGTGGTGTATTATACTACTATGCATATTATTTTAGTCTTGCTCATATATATAAATATATATATATATATATATATATATATATATATATATATATGAGCATGGCTAAAATAATATGCATAGTACACCCCCATAGCGTACTATGCGCCAATTTGTATTTAATTTGGTCATTAAATTGATATTTAAGTTGCTCAATAAATTCTTCATATCAAAATCTTGTAGGAAATAAAATTTCGTGATTTTTAGAGCTTTCTTGCTATTTTTTAAATATTTTTTAAAAACAGCCCAGAAATGGCACTTTTGTAGTATTAAATCTGGACTGTTTTTAAAAAATATTTAAAAAATAGCTAGAAAGCTCTAAAAATCACGAAATTTTATTTCCTACAATATTTTCATATGAAGAATTTATTGAGCAACTTAAATTTTAATTTAATGATCTATATTTATATGCATAGTACGTTATGGGATGTACTATGCATATTATTTTAGCCATGCTCTGTATATATATATAGAGAGAGAAATGTTACGATACTATATAAAGCACAGCATTGGTTTTATTTCATTAATTTCAGCCCTTGGATCGATCTCTTGATGCGCTGGATTATTGATGTGAACAATGCGCCAGATGATCGATGCAACCTAACCCATCATCTCCAGTCCTTTAGACCACCGATCGTATCGCCTTCCTCTCTTCCTCTCGACTTCTCGCGTCGCTCCATGGCAGGTCGCAGCATCTTCTAAAATTTGCCTCGCCTGACCCTTCTCTCTCCATCGCGATGCCAACCTGACCCCTCGGCCCTCGTCCATCTAATCTCGACTGCTGGTTCGCCATCTTCTAAAATTTGCCTCGCCTGAGAAGCCACCTAGGCCTGGACCCGTCTCAACCTGAACTCGTGTCATCGAAAATCATCTCGCCCGGAACCTGTCTCGTCCGAAGCCCGTCCTGCGCATCTCGACCCCCTTTCCAGGTTTGAAAATTGAATTACTGTTCAACTTTACGTTGCCTCCTCTGTGTACGATGGAGACTCCTAATTTTTGTACAATTAAGTCAACAATTTAGTCTATATAGATTCTATAATGCTGTACTTGATTAAACTTTGATTGTTGCAACTTTAAATCGCCTCCTAATTCTTGTACAATTACGATACTGTCGTCTCTCTCTGTATGAGAACCTAAGAACCTTACTGTCATATAATTCTTGATTAAACTTTGATTGTTGCACAATTACATCGCCTCCTAATTCTTGATTCAACTTTCATTTCATTTACAGACTGCCATGCAATGTCAGAAATCAGTCATATAATTGGTCCTTCTATGCAAGGTTCAACAAGTCTTAACGATGAGCACAGATTAAGAGCAGAGTTGCAAGTAAGCTACACTGTCGTTTATTTTATGAAATTTGATCTATATATATTGAGTAATTAGTAATTTCAACATCTTCTTCTCAAACAGCATGATTACAGTGACCCATACTTGCAAAAGGTGGATGAAATTACTCTAGAAGATTGTGATGCTAGGGAGAATGACAATACTTGTATGTCTTCTGTTGGAATGAGATTTCGTACCCATCAGGAGGCTTATTACTTCTACAACAACTATGCAGGAATTGATGGATTTAGTGTTCGCAGACAAACACAATCAAAGTCAAAGAAAGGAGTTTCAACAATGCGATTTACTTGTTCAAAAGAAGGATTTGGACGACGTCAAAAGAATCAGGAGGTGCAAATAGGAAGTATGAACAAGCTACATACACTAGAGAAAGAGAAGGGTATTACCCAAACTGGATGCAAAGCAGCATTTAGGATTAAACTTGTTGAAGGTGATATGTGGGAAGTTAGCGTTTTTGAACCAAACCACAATCATTCTTTGGTAGTGAGTCCATCCAAGAAGCGAAATTTACGTTCCCAGAAAAGAATGAGCAAGGAGGTAGTGAGCACAATTCAAGACTTGAATGCTCAGAATGTTGGATCATCACAAATTTTGGAGTATGTTGCCATTCATTGTGGAGGTAAGGGAAATCTTCATTTCAAGAAGCAAGATGTGACTAATATAATAGCTTCAATAAATAGAAAGCTTAATGGAATCGATGTGTCGACTACGGTGATGTACTTTCAGAAGAAACAAAAGGAAGATCCTGAATTTTTCTATGCCATCGAGCCCGATGAGAATGGTGCAGCCAAAAATATTTTCTGGGTTGATGGTCGAGGGAGAAGAGCATATCAAGAATTTGGAGATGTTGTGACATTTGACACGACATATCAAACCAACAAGTACAGTATGCCTCTAGCACCCTTCATTGGTGTTAATCACCATCGTTTCTCCATCTTTTATGGCATGGCACTTCTTAGCAACGAGAGTGCACCAAACTTCTGTTGGTTGTTCAAAACATGGCTGCAAGCAATGCATGGTAAACATCCAAGAGCTATCCTTACTGATCAAGATCCGGCAATGAGAAAGGCTATCAAGTTAGTGTTTCCTGAAACTATTCACAAGTGTTGCCAGTGGCATGTAATGAGAAAGGCAAGATAACACCTTGGCGTCCTTTATAATCAACTTGAGGGTTTTGAAGATGAGTTAGGGCGTGTCGTTAATCGTAGCTTGACCATTACAGAATTCGAAGATAGATGAAGGAAGATGCTCGATAAGTACAAACTACATGAAAATAATCACCTCAAGGTTATGTTTACAAGCGCATCAGAATGGATTCCAACCTACTTCCGAGACATATTTTTTGCCGGCATGTCCATTACACAGAGAAGTGAAAGTATTGCTCTACAATGTGGCAAGTAGTTTCTTTTATAATCATGTTGTTTTCATCTAGCACGGCAAGATCAGCAAGTTGGTTTGCAACTTTGATGGGAATGGGTGTTGTTGGAATGGAGATATCCATGGCATTGAAGGTGGAAGAAAAAAAAATGCAGTTACCATGAGAAAAAAAAATAGAAGACAATAGCAGGCTGCTGGGAAAAAATACGCAAGATATTCTTCCATGGTGTGAAGATTATGAGGTAAGATAATTGGGAAGAGAAATATACTGAGAGCTCTTTCCATTTTCAGTAATGTCCTTTGATCAAAACTTCCAAATATAAAGAGGAATTTAGTTGGCAGGAAGACAAGAGAGATTAAATATAAGAGAGAGAGCAATTTAAGGAGAATAATCATTCACCGTAGATTACAATATCAATCAACGTCTTGGATTTTGTGGCATTCTATGCCACTAACGGCAGTGGCATCAGATCTTTTCTCATTACTATATATATTACTATAGTTTTAATGAACTAACAGTGCCATCATTTGTTTTCATACAAAACAGATGGAGATGAAAAATTTATGGCAGGTTGTGAAAATTCTTCTCGGGCATTATCATCCATATAATGTCATATATCTTGATCTAAAGGCACTGACCAAGGAGTTGGATCCACCAGAGAGGACCAACAAAGAGCAACCAACTCAGAGCAACAAAAGAGAAAAAGACAACCAATAAAGAGCAGCAGAAAGAAGAAAAGAGAGGACCAAGATTTGTTTATCAATTAAAATATAATTTTTGAAAACATAAAAGTAAGAACTTTATTTATTTATTATTTAATTTTTTTTCTAATAATTTATTAAAATACAACACGTGCCTGTGACCCGCCCCAACCCGCTCGGGTAATAGACAACCAGCCCAACCCGTGGATTGTTTTATTTATTTATTTTTCTTTTGTTACCTTTAAATAAAATAATTTACTTATAAAAAATTTATGAAAAAAATAATCAAGTTATACAAAAAAACGTTAAATTTTTTACAATTTTTTCGGTTTTTTTCAAACACTTCGAATATTTTTTATTATTTTAGAATTTTAGAATTTTAATTTTAAAAATAAATTTATATGAAAAAATTAAACATGACACTAATTTGCAATCTTTCGATTTTTTGGAATTATTTTGAATTATTTGAAATTTTTCGGATTCAAAAAAACAATAAACTCGTGACCCGTCCGTACCAGCTTCGTCCCAACCCGACGGGTCAAAGAGCAGGTTTAGATCATCACTGCAAACTCAATCGTCATGTTTAATCCGTCTCACCCGTGCAACCTGTATCCAAGCAACCTGTGCACGTGCCAGCATGTGTGTCCGTATTGTCACCACTGTTCCTCGATCAATGATTCCTTTCCACTAACTATCGCCGCGTGGAAATGTAAAAAACCGTACAATAAACCCGTCGTTATATTATCGACCCAAAGTAGGATCTCCATTGAAGCAAGCTAGGCACGCTATACGCTGTAACAAGTTAACAACGCTCTCCCAAATCATCGAAAACTCACATAGATGGCGAGCTTTTTCTCATACTTCGCTCTATTCTTCTCGATATGTTCTTTCGTTTTGTTTTCTCAGGTCGATTCGTTGGGTTTCCACCATGCTCGGATTGGGAACTCTGGTTCCTACCTGACGAGAGAGGAGCACTGGTTCAATCAAAATCTCGACCATTTCTCCCCCACTGTTTGTACCTTCTGTTTCATCCCTTTTCTTTGAATTTATTTGTTATGTTCGGTGATATGTTATCCATAAGATGTTGCTAAAAAAGAATAATTTGTTCAAATTTAATAGTTCTCGAGTTGGACTGGGTGAATCCTGACCCATCCTAAGACACCTCCTATGGAATTTAATGCCTTTGTACTGTTTTTTTATAGAATAACTATTTTTGCTTGAATTAATGTGATTTTTATATGTGCAGGATCATAGACTATTCAAGCAAAGGTACTTCCAATATTTCGATTACTACCGACATGATGGACCAATTTTCTTTCGAATTTGCGGTGAATCCGCTTGCAATGGAATTACAAATGACTACAGTGCTGTAAGTGCTTTTAGGATATTGCAGCAATTTCAGACATAACTATTGTCTTTTTGTTCATTTTTGGTGTTAAAGCCCCAATTAAGCAATTAGTTATAAATGTAAATAAAACTGGTTTAATTCCTTCTCTGATTATTACAACATCTGATGCATTAGTTATTTATATCAAACCTCCAATGTTTGTTGGAACTAAAGTTAAAATTGTCTGCTAAAAACTGAAGGTACTGGCTAAAAAATTCGGAGCTGCTTTAGTCACTCTTGAGCATAGATATTATGGGAAGAGCTCTCCTTTTGAGGATCTAACAACAGAAAACCTAAGATACCTGTCTTCAAAACAAGCTCTCTTTGACTTGGCTGTTTTTCGGCAATTTTATCAGGTCAGTATTTGCAATCAGTATTTGCAAAATAGGGATTTTAAGTTGTAAATAGTTTAGTGAACTGAGAGTTCTATAGTTCATTAGAATTTCAAATATTTTTAAGTTTGCAATAATTCATATAATGTCTTTCCAATTTTTACTTAACATTCATTTTATCACCTAAGCATCAATGTATTGGGATGATGTGAGTTATGACTTATCTAGTCATCTTACAATAGCTGTGTGAGACATTTATACTTTTGGGAGAATCGGTAGAAACGTATGGTAGTTTGAACTTTGAACAAAGTACTGAGAGATAAAACAGCATGACACATCCAATCTTTTTTATATTAGTTTATCATAATACTGCTAATACCAGTACATTTGTATATCTTGACGGTGTTGAATCTCTTCATGTTCAAGTTACTGTACCTCTAATCCTTATGCAATAATAGTTGGACCACTAATTTAATGCATTTGTATTGTTACATTATTGTGAATGGATTCTCTAAATTGAAAAACATAAATTAAAATCCGTGCTATTCCTTAAAGGGCATCCTAAATGAGAAGTACAATATCTCAAGTGGTGGCAGCTTATGGTTTGCTTTTGGTGTTTCCTATTCTGGAGCACTTAGTGCCTGGTACCGTTTGAAGTTTCCTCATTTAACCTGTGGCAGTCTCGCCAGCTCAGCAGTTGTTCAAGCTGTGTATAACTTCACAGACTTTGACAAGCAGGTAGCATCTCTTCTGTTTGAAAAGTTTTTATATAAGAATAAGATTAGTTTATACGGGCAAAAGGAAGTTTTGTTTGATTTTATAGGGATAATTGGAAGGATCATCGCATTTGAATTTGGAATGAACTTTTCTTTTATCAAGTTCCTTACTTTGCATAAAGTGTTGTTTTATTTTATTCATGTGGCATAGAAGGCTAGAAATCTATATAAGTGATACAAAGAATATAAGAAATCATGGGAATTAATTAAAGATTAGATAGAGATTACTATTATTGGTAAATTTTGTAGCCTATTAACATTGAAGTCTATTAGAATCTAGATAATAAGATATGTGATTGTTTTTTTTATTTTTTCTAACATTAGTTCAGGATCAAGTTAGTTTCGTGAAATGATGTTTTCGTAAATAGGGATAAATAAATGGGGTTTCTGAAAAAAAAACTAGTCAGTTAAGATTGTTCAGTTGTGCTGTTGTTTCTTCTTTAATGCAGATTGGAGAGTCAGCTGGGCCAGAATGCAAAGCCATTCTTCAAGAAATAACAAACCTTGTTGAAAGAAAAGTCCAATCTGATGGATACAATATTAAAAGCTTATTTGGTGCAGCTACGGTATTTGTGATAATTTTATTTTGTAGGAAAAAGTTAACATTTGCCTACCAAGACCTTAAAATATTGGAACCCAGTAAAACAAAGAAATTTTATGCAGGCTGCTAGCCTGTTAGAACATGAACCTTTTCTGCATTTCGAAATTCCCTAAATTAGCATCATTTAACTAAGGGAAATATTTTGGATCACCCAAGAAAAATCGCCTAAATTTCGTCTAGTACAGGGTTGTCCCTTTTTTCACTTGGAAATGGGTGAATCCTTATTTTTGAAGAGTTAACCCTAAGTGAATATAATAAAGCGAAAAAAGGTAAATCCTGTAGTGGGTGAATTTTATGTGATTTTTCCTAGGCAATAGTTAGCAACCTTCTATAACTAGAGAGAGAATAGGAATGATGAAGGGTTTATTTTAGAATTTTCCAAATGAAATTAGAAGAAGGGTGTATCTGTTAATTCAGATTTTCTGGAGATATTAATTGCATTCCATCTATCTGATAAAATTCTCAAGTCTGACACATGATAACTTGTGATTATTTTTTTGTTATTGTTATTTGGTTGCTTCAGCTAACGAATGATGTTGACTTCCTTTATCTTCTGGCTGATGCCGTTGCAACAGCGGTAAATGCAATGCATGTAATCTATTAAATCATGAGATTTGATGTTTCAACAGATCTGAAGAATTACTAATTTTCCACGAGTTTTCAGTTTCAATATGGGAATCCTGATGTGCTATGTAATCCCCTTGTCGATGCCAAAAAGAACGGCGAAGATTTGGTGGTATGTTCCTTCTCATTACCCTTTTTTTTGCGAACTCACATTTTATTTTAATAAAGATGTAACAGCATTTTGTTTCACGCAAGTAGATTATAATTTTCATTGTTTTCTTGCTTTGCGATGTTCTTTTTTTTTCCCTTTTAACTTTGATTTATTCTACTAATGGGCTTCCTTTATTATCTGAAATAGTCAAGCCTAAATTGTTTCTGCAATAATGTGCAGGAAAAGTTTGCTCGTTATGTGAAAGAATATTACATTGGTGGTTTTGGAGTTCCAGTTTCTACTTATGATCAGGAATTCTTAAAGAGCACAACTCCTGATGAGACTGGTAAGCTTCTCATTAATGCCCTTCCATTACAGATTTGGAAAAAAAACATATCCAAAAGTTAACTTATTTTTGTGCTTTGTTATATTATTGATAGATGCCCGGCTGTGGTGGTACCAAGTTTGCACTGAAGTGGCATATTTCCAAGTGGCCCCCAAAAATGACAGTGTTCGTTCTGAGCTGATAGATTCCAGGTTTAGATGAATTCTTTTGTTTGTTATCTTTTGTGCAGACTTTCCATGCTGAATTCATTTATAACCATTTTCTTTGCTTTCATATTTTTTTTTCCTATATTTATTTTAGGTATCATTTGGACCTTTGTGAAAACGTTTTTGGAGAAGGTGTCTATCCTGAGGTAGACATGACCAATATCTATTATGGTGGCACAAGAATTGGCGGTAGATATATTATATTAATTTAATAGAACTCTTAATTTCCAAAGAAAATCATAGTGTTGTAATACCATATGTTTTGCATGTGCATAGGTTCAAGAATAATATTTACCAATGGCTCACAAGACCCATGGCGCCATGCATCCAAACAGACTTCTTCGGAAACAAGTGAGTTTATTAAAATGAAACTAGTAGTGGAAAATTAACTTCAAAATGTTGCTTCTCCTTTTTCTTTTATTTTTTTAATTAACCTGTTATTTTTTTCCAGTGCCTTCATACCTGATAAAGTGCCATAACTGTGGCCATGGTACTGATTTTAGAGGATGTCCCCAGGTGCCATTAAATATTGAAGGTAATAAAACTTGTATTTGATATATTTGGATTTATACCAGCTGAAACTCTGCTAGTATGACATGATTAACAATTTGAAGCTGAAACTAAACCCTGATGACTGAATTTTATATACTATCTGTAATCTGTTGTACCAAGGGAATGCGAGTAATTGCACTTCACCAGAAGCCGTGAAGAAAGTGAGACAACAGATTATAGACAGCATGGACTTGTGGCTATCCGAATGCAAGAGCGCAGGTAACAACTCAGGACCCATTGAATCAAAGCTATACTGTCATCTGACATGATATAATCCCTATTTTTTGTTTGTTTTTGTTTTCAGCTGCTGGGGGCACCGAATCTAGTTGGTTTCATTCGGGACAAAGACTAGCTTACAGTGCTTGATCACTGTCTGCTTAACTAATCTTGTTACAAGTAACACAGCATGGTACTGAAATACTACTGTTGTTTCACTCATTTGTATCCGACAACTTTCCAGACACATTGGAACTTTTTGCTGTTTTATCATGGCAATTGTTCGTATAATAAAACAAACGTCCTTATGTTTATATCTCTGTCGGGTTTATGGGAAAATCAAATTCAATGCAATACTCAGTTATGGTTATCAAGTATGGTCAGGAAAGCCAAAATGGTGAAGTCCATGGAAGCTACATTTTTGTTTGGAGTAGTTAAAAAGACGATAATGTTCTCTTTTTCAAGAGCCAAAGAGAAGACGAAAGATGTTGAAAATGACTTCTAAATGTGTGAAGATTATTCCCGTTGCTACAAATGCTATTTCTTCATGTACAGATTAAATAGTTGTAATTGCACGTTCCGTTCTGAATCCATTTAGAAACAAATTTCACATTAATAAGAAACATATTTTCACACTATTTATGGAAATATAAACTAGCTGGATGTTAAAAACTCAGTTTGCTATAAAAGTTAGATTTTTGATCTATTGTGGCTTTTGTTAGTGTCCGAAGTTAATTGTGATGTTTTGGACTTTTTCATTTATACTCAACTAGTCCTCAGGTCAACTTCCTAAAAAAACAAATGAAATTGTTTTTCAGTATATTAGTATGAAGTCAATATGTTCACTTCATGAGGTGGCATCACGAGTTCTGCAGACCTACATGGAGCTTTTATCCATTTTTCTAATAATAAAATAGGCCTAATTAGTACAATTTGCAACATCAGAATCAAACTGAATAGTTATAGAAGAAAGCATGATTTCTTTTAATCCATTGCACATCATTCAAATATCATCAAGCTTCAGCATCATTTTTTTTTTCTGAAGTAGGATTAAAACCTGCTTTAATCTTTTAATAAACGAAGATAAAAGTTTACAGGCAAAGTGACAAAAAGAATATGTACCACTTAGACCAATCTAACTATGAACTGTATATGTGTATTCAACAAATTTGTGGTTTAATGCCTCTTAAATCAAATAATGAAAAAAAAAATCACATTAAATCACTATTAAGACGACTGTGTGACCAAGACAGTAAAAAGATGAACTAGAAGGAACCTGATGATGATTTGAAGATTCACTTTAAAGGTTAATGTGAATTATTGTCAAAATTGAAAGAACTTTGTATATGTTTATTCCTAGCTCTTGGATTTCTAATTTTCTATTATATGCGATACTATATGCTAGAAACCTACTAAGTGCCGGCATCCTCTAGTTGCACAAAATGATGAAACTCTGGAGGAAAGATTTTCTATTCATATATTGATATCAAATTCACAAGTTCCATAGTAGGTAATTATTAAATACAACCTACAAATTAGGGGAACTTAACATCCCTTAGTAGAGTAACAATTCAGTAAGTAAGATCATTATTTTCAAATTAAGGATCGCCATAGCACCATCTAACTGCTAAGAGTTTAAAGTAACAGCACAGACAACTGCAAGTTTGACAAAATCATCTTCTCATCCCTGCAGAGACATCAAAACCCAAAAACAGAACCACATTTTATCTCAGCAAGAGCTCAGTAGGAGTAGTTCTTGACAAACATGCCTTCTTTGGCCTCGTCAGCCTCGCCCTCACCAGTGTACTTTCCAAGCTGTGCAAGAGAGTTAGCCTTGGCACGTACCAGGAGTGCATCCTGTGCGGCCTTCACATTTTCTGGACTGCCGCCCCATGTCTTTAGGCAGGTGTTTTGGAGTGCACGGGCATAGGAGAAGGAAACGTGCCATGGGTTCGGGCCCTGGTTCATGGCGTTCAGGTTAAAAGTGGCCTCAACTTCAGATTGACCACCTGACAAGAACTGCATTTCATACCGGAAGGTTAGTGCTTGTTGACATGGTTACAAAATGTTAGTCTGTTATCATGAACAGAAAAAAAATCGAATTATTTGTGACTTTGTGATAAGGAACCTTAATTTACAAAATGATTGATAAATATTGTTAAGGATGACAAAACTTGCCATGATTCCAGGAACAGCAGGGGGAATTCTGCGTTTGAGTAGCTTGAGAGTATACTCAGCAACCTGCTCAGGTGTAGCCCTATCCTTGCACTCAGCACCAGGGGTAACCATGCTGGGCTTGAGAAGGATGCCTTCAAACATAACATTGTTCTCTGCCAAGTAGAAGAACACCTCGGCCCATACCTTCTGTGCCACCTCGAAGGTGCGGTCAATACCGTGCTCACCATCTAGGAGGATTTCTGGCTCCACAATGGGGACCAGGCCGTTGTCCTGATATGAGACACACATAGAGTTTGGTAACTGGCACTGATTTGCAAGTTTTGCAACAGTACTGTTAAGTTGTGAGGTGGTACCAGTTCATGCTACAGTCAGTACCATAGATACATCAGTGTCATACCCTCCCCCTCCAAACTTGATCACCGCTTTTTCACGGCACAGCTTGCATAAACAAGAATCCGTTTGGTTATTGTTCTTTTTCAACAAGGTGCTTTCCATCTCAGTTTATGGTGTGCCTTACCAGATCATTCTGAATTTAAATAAAGAATTTGTTAAAAGATTAAAATGTTTATATTAAATTGGAACCTGAGAAATTGCTGCATAGCGGGCAAGACCCCAAGCAGCTTCTTTCACAGCAAGGGCTGATGGGCCATTGGGAATGCTCACAACTGTGCGCCTACATGGCAAAATGCAAAGAAGAGAAAGAAGGAAGAAAACTTAGTTGCCTAACTATTAAAGGGAAGAAAAAGTAGGTTTAAGATTAACTTATTTTTTTATTATATTATCACCATTTGGCAAAGCGGGCACCTTGCTGGTAGTATGCAGCACTGCGGGAGGCAAGACCGTCAAGACCTTGGCACCATGACTCATCATTAGATCCAGCAAGAGGAACCAAACCCTGTTTGGACAAAACAAATAAGGCACAAATACTTTAGTTTAGTTATTTTTTCAAGAATATTTTTCTTAAGCTTATCAAAACTTCAGAGAAATGGGAATTATCTTAATTTGATGCAACAATTCAGAACATGATACCTCAAATTTGATTTTAATTAATTATGTTAACAAGACGATCAGGTTTCTTTTATGAAATAGAACATTTTACTCCATTTTAAAAAAAAGGAATGATAAATTAGAGCATGCCTTATCGACTTTAATACCAGGCACGATGTTTTGAGATGTGAGCACATCAACCATCTTTTGACCGTCAGTGGTAGATTGGTAGAGGGTTTCCTCAAAGAGGATGGCACCAGAGATATAGTTTCCAAGTCCTGGTGCTGATACAAGAAGAGTGCGGTACGCCTGGCGGTTGGCCTCGTTGTTCTCAAGCCCAATCGATGCCAGACGCTTCCCGCATGTTGCGTTTGACTCATCCATGGCCAAGATACCACGACCAGGAGATGCAATTGTTTTCTGTTGCAGCAAGATGTTAGTTAACTAGAAATTAGAAATTAAATATCATAATTGTAACCTGAATCATTTCAGATTTTTATGAATTGTCATTTGACAAATGTGGTCTGTGTCTATTCTTACAGGCCAGTTACTGACACAACAAAGTGTTTTTGAAAGTTTCATTAAAATAATCAGAATGGTTCCAGATTTTATGATATGACAAACTGGGTCGGTGTTTATTCTTATAGGTCAGTTACTATATATGACAACAACGTAATTTGAAATTTTCATTAAAAGGTTACATGAGGTAACAAGTTGAAGGATTTAGAATGTTTGGGAACTAAAACCTTTTCTTAAATATTAACTAATTTCTAGCCAATTTTATCCTTGTAGATTCCTAGGATTATGGATTTATTGTACAATTTATTAGATGTGCCCTTTCAAAAGGAATTTGTACCGCGGTCTTGACGAGTTCTTCAGCATAGGATGATGCACGAACTGTCAGAGTAGCAGCCCGGCGGGTTTGGGGCTTGACCCGACCCGGTTTCTCTACCACTAGAGATGACTTGAAAAGGGAAGAAGCTGATGCCATTTCTGTGTAGGAGATAGCTAGAGAATTAGTTGGAGCTTAGTGACTATATCTTTCTATCTCCCTTTCTTGAGTGAAGCACTTGAGGAATGGCCGTTAGGAGTAGTCTAGAGGGGTACTTATAGAGTATAGACCGTTTGAACCTCCTCCTTCTCTGCAATTCAAAGAATTTCAATATGAAGCTATTAACTCGATAATATACCTCAAAGTGAATTCATGAGTTTTAAGACGCAATTTCTACTGGATTTGGTGGTTGAGAAAACAAAATGCATTATATTAGCCATCTATCAGTGAGCTACTAAGTCTAAAATTGCATGTTTTGCAATGAAATAAGAATTGCTGACGTTACTATCAAGATATGTTATGGATGGCTGCTTGCTGAAGATGGGCCAGTTGAGGATAAGATGGCATGGCCACTAGATTTACGACAACTGTGTGATAAAAATCTGACGTGGCAAGTGGAGTGCACGCATCGAGACGTGTGGCCGGATGTCTCTCTAGCTGGAGATGTTGATCTTTTAAGCCCTTTTGAGGCTCTAGTTGGGTTTTGGTGCGTACGGTGAGAGCCCAAGAATATAATATGTGGGCCATAACTGATTTAGGTCGTCTGTATCCAAGCAACGGCCATGGTTATTCTGCTCTTCTCCTAATGGGACCCACAGAAATGCGAATTCGTTTCCGGTGGGGTACCCCGTAAGGTGAAGTACTCATTCAATGGTTCATACAACTTTGAGAGTACGCACGAATCTCGAAATTATGTGAACCATTGAATGAGTACTTCACCCTACGGGGTACTCTACCGGATGTGAATTCCAGAAACGTTTGGTTTATTTTTAATTTTCATGTCGTTATATATTTCATCATAAAAAAAAATACAAACAATTACGATGGTCTAAATTGAATGTTTTTTGGGTAAAATCGGTAACATAGACACACGACAAACATAATATTTTCTTGATAAGCTTCTTGATATATTTCGATTGGTTTATAAAAATCTCTTCATCATTTTGCTTGATTTGTAATCCAAAAAAGTTGATCTCTTCCATCATGAACATTTTGAATTTCCTATTCATGAGCTTAGAAAAATTCTCCGCAAGCAAAGTATTAGTATACCCAAAAATAATATCATCCACATAAATTTTAACTAAAAAAAAATATCATTTTTATCTCTCTTTGTGAAAATAGTTGTATCTATAAGCCTCTCTTAAAATCATTATCAATAAAAAAAATATACTCAACCTAAGGGATCATGTTCAAGGAGCTTGTTTTAGACCATTCAAGGCTTTATGAAGTTTGTAGACATGGTCAATGAGAGTGGGGGTGTTCAAAACCTTTTGGTTGGAAAACATAAACTTCTTCATTAAAAAACCTGTTTAAAAATGTATTTTTGACATTCATTTGATATAACACAAACTTCATATGAGAAGCATAAGCAAGAAACATTCTTATTGACTCTAAACGTGCTACGGGTGCAAATGTCTCATCATAATCAATACCCTCTTGTTGAGCATACCATTTGCAACAACACGTGTCTTGTTTCTAACAATGTTACCAAACTCATTCTTTTTGCTTATATAAACCCATTTTGTGTCAATAATGGATCAGTTTGAAGGTTTTGGTGCTAAAATTCATACTTTGTTTCTTTAAATTGGATAAGCTCTTCTTGCATAGAAATAATTCAATTGGGATCTTGATTGGCTTTTTTTTGAAATGTGTGGGTTTAAGTTGTGACACAAAAGCACAATGAGATACCATTCGACTTAGCCTAGAACAAGTTGCGACACCACTTCTTAGATCACGTATAACATTGTCTAAAAGGCGAGAATTAACCTCCCTAAACACTTCGGATGCTTAATACTTCGATTGAGTTGGTGAGACATCATCCCTTTGAATCTTCTCTTTTAGCATGTTTTCTTCTTCATCATTGTATTCCAACTCTATTGAGATTTCTTCATTCAATGCATTTGACTCCCCCTCAACTCTATCACCATAGGTTCTTCAACACATTCTCCATTGAGTATAACTCTTCATTGCACAAATTCCTCAATTCTTGCACCTTCTTGTGTAGAATTTCTATCATCATGTGAACCATTGTACCTACAACATCCTTATCATTTTTTGCCATGTTAGTAATACTTTTATCAAACTTGACATGTATAGACTCAATAATAGTTTCGGAGTGAGGTAAATACACTATATAAACTCTACTTGTAGATGAATAGCCTACAAAAATTCATTCTAAAAATCTCGAATCAAACTAACCCAAACTCGAGGATTTGTCAAGTAAAAAATATTTTGATCCAAATACCCTAAAGTAAGAAATGTTAGGCTTATAATATTTCCAAATTTTATACGGAGTCTTGTTGGTCAAAGGTCTAACATATACTCAGTTAAAGATTTTACATGCGGTATTGACCGCTTTGGTCCAAAGAAATTTTGGTGTCATGTACTCATTTAGCATTGATCTTGCAAGCTCTTGTAAGTTTCGGCTCTTTCGTTCAACCACTCCATTTTTTAGGTGGTTTTGGTGCGGAGAACTCATGCTATAACCATTTCTAGAGCAAAATTCGTAAAATCTTGAATTTTCATATTCACCACCATGATCACTACGAATGAAGACTATCTTTACCTCTATTTTGTTCTCTACTTGTGAACAAGAGTCAATAAAGTATTCACAAACTTCTTCTTTGTATCTCAAAAAATTGACGCAAGTATAACTACTAAAGTCATCAACAATGACAAATACATATATTTTCTTGGCTTAGGCTAGGTATGTTAATTGGTCCAAACAAATCCATGTGAATGAGTTCCAAAGATCTTTTGATTGAGATCCAGTCTTTAGGCTTAAAACTAGTCTTGGTTAGTTTACCAATGAAACCAATTACAATAATCTTACTTTCATGTTCGTTACTTCTATATATGACTTGACCTCCATCAAAGGGCTTGAGACTTAAAACCAAATTTGTTGGCCGTCATGTGGTGTGAGCTACCACTATCTGTGATTCAAGAATATCCCTTATAAAGCTTGCTCGTGTCGGCATGTCCAATTTTTCGAACACGCCAACACGTAATTTTGTTATTCAATTTGCATTGTACGTGTGTCTAGGTTATAGGACATGCGACACATCATTAATGAGACACGCTATGAATTTAATGTTATTAATTTTATAAATTATTAATAACTCTAATTTCACCCCATTAATGTCCATGCCTTACTCATTTCATATAAATTATCATGCTTTCAAAAGAACTTAAAAAATGTATGATATTTATTATTATATAACTCTAATTTGAGTGAAATATTAATGTTATTTAAAAAATATAGAAGTTGGTATAATTGCGTTGTTTATATTTTTAATACAAAATGTTTCTTCTTAAAAAAAAAACGGTGATACACTACAATGTAATTTCTAGTATATATATAGGAGTTTCCGAAGCCACAAACATCTAATACTAAATGATTCTTAACCGGCTCACCTTTGTGCTCATGGGGGATTGAACTCATGACCTCATGAAAAAATCATCTAATTAGCTACCACTAGACTACTAGATCATTTGCAATTGAAGCATAATATTAAAATAACAAAATATTATAATTCGTAAAAATATGTAAACCATTTATTAAGTACTTTGGTTTATTTGTAACTGAAAAAATTGAATGTGATATGATAATTTAATTTGTGGGGGATAATTGTCACTAATTGAATCATTCCGAGTACTTGTCAAAAATAAAAGTTCGATAATTCAATATCACTCTATAATCTATATAAAAAGTTAAACACGTCCACAATAGAGTAGTTCAAATAAGAGTGATAATGCAAATTAAAAGATAGGGTATTCGGTTAAAGACGTTAGACAACACAAGCAAATGAGGTTTTGGGTTGAGTTGAGGGGAACCGGATCTGGTGCTGTGCAGGATCGCTGTAGCGCAGCACGTAAACCATCCGATCTTTATGGGTTACATCAAGATTCATGCAAAGTATAAATGTCTCTGATTTTTATCGCTGGCGGTCGATCCAGACAGTTGATTTTCTGTAGTGCGGTACTGCGCTACAGCGGATTCGGGTCCGAGTTGAGGTGCGTCAATAGGAAGGCAAAAATCGTTATCCCGTAACTTTTTATAGATATAGAAAAGAACTAGAAAGGTATCACAATCTGCCTCAACACAACTATTCAACTAGGGCTGTCAAACGGACGGAACATCGACGAAAATCGATGGTTCTTACGTTGATAAGATCCTTTCATTTAGGAGCACCTGTTGTGCTGAACGTTATCCCGTAACTTTTTTAATTAACGAAAAACAGAGAAAATTTCATTGAACGTTTTGTTAATTAAACGAAACAGATTTTTGTTGCGCTGAACGTTACGTTAAGTTTTAATGTGTAAACGTTAAAAATGTTAAAGTTCTGTTGCACTGAAGTTTATCAAAAATGCATGTTAAAAGTATAAAAAACAACTGAAGTATCAATATCATACAATTACAACATATACTTCAATTCAAATTGAAACATCCAACAATTAAAACATCCAACATATCAATATCATATAACTTGAAAACATATATTTCAATTGAAACATATACTTCAATTCAAAAACTTACAAAAGTATCAACATAAACAAATGCAATCCATAACTTACACAAATTATGAATGAACCTCCTAAACATTAAAATACCTAACAACACTAACCTAGAACCATCTCAAGCTCAACCTGGATCTCAGCTACTTCTCAGAGTAACCAATCTCAGCTAAAGGCTAAAAATAAAAGGATTTAAAACATATAAACTCATTCATCACCATTGAAGATCACAATTTGAGATCCAAGAAGCCAAAGAGATGAACTGGTAAACCAATATTATTTCGGGCTTCATCTTGTTAGGTATTTTGACATTCATACAACAAGCAAGCAACTACCAAGTCCACAAGACAAGTACAACTACACAACATGTCTTGCTGGCAACAAAATAACTTAAGCAAAATAGAATTACTGATTTGATGCTCCACTGCCACATATTGGATCACCAGATGCCACTTCATCACTGGGCCATAGTGGATCACCAATGTCTCCACCACCCTCTGCAAGTCAACATAAGTAAACAAAAAGTTAATATACAAATAATAAAGTAATTAATTAAAACAAGCAGCAGGGTTTAGGGTTGAATCATACCAGTGATGCAAGCACGCAACCAGTCCTGACCACAGATGAGAGCTTCAATGCTCTCATTATTCAACGAGCTCCTAACTGGTGACAATATTCTGCCACTAGTAGAAAAGGTCCTGAATCCACTATTCAAGGTTCACATTTCACAGATTAACGATTCATTTCAAATCAAGCAAGCAAGTAGTGACATGTTGGGAGTGAAGCTAATCAAGGATGACTCAAGCAGGAAGGAACAAATTACAACACCAACAAATAACTTTTTGGCTGAGGATCAGCTCAACTCTCCTCTTGCCACTGCCCACTGATGCCAACAGGGTATCATTGTACTAATACGGTTCAAGTACTCAAAGGCAGAAGGCAATTAGCTCAAGTAACACAACATAATAAAAGGCAGAAGGCATATACATGTTGATTTGCTAGCTTGCAACATCTTTTGCAAAGCACCAGTGCCAAAAGGGGAGAAAAGCTAATCAAGGATCACTCAGACAAGAAATGTCCAATTAGCAACATGTAACATGTTCCAGATTGAGGGTCCTTGATTAGTTCCTCGTCCTCCTTGCAGTGGTGCCATGCAACAATCAAGAAATCAACTAACAGATCCAGGCAGTAAGCCAGATCAAGTGTCAGATCAAGCATGCATGTAACCAAATAATCAAGTGCCAGTTCAAGCATGCATGTAATCAAATAATCAAGTGCCAGATCAAGCATGCATACAACAAATCATCAAGTGTCAGATCAATAAATGCATACAACAAAACAATAAGAGTGTAAGAGGGATCATACTCATTGAATCTCTTCTGGGGTACACTCATTCACTGGCTTGGGTTTCATTTCATTGAATCATACTTAGGTGCAGTTGCTACTATACCGGGGTCTTGTGCTCTATCATGCATGCATGCAACTATGTAAGCCAATACACAATCTATCAAGCAAGCAATTGAATCTATCAAGCAAGTAATTGAATCTATCAAGCTAGTAAACAATCTATCAAGCAACTATGCATGCATGCACAGGGGTCTTGTGTTTTATTGCTCTCTCGTACTCTCTCTATTACTATCTTTGCATATTATTGCTTGAATTGCTCTATTGATTTTTAATACATGTTTGAATTGTAATTGATAAAACGCTTCCACATATTGTGTTTGACCTTAGGATCTCAAAATAACAATTGGTATCAGAGCACAGATGTTCATACCTAGCTAATTGAACCAAATCTTGATAGTTCTTGACCTTGTTTTGTGAAAAATGATACAATTAAAATTTGTGAAAGAACTATCCATCTTTGAAGTAGGATGTAAGAATTTCTCTTTTTTGAAGAGGTGTATGATAAGCTAACTTAGTCTACTTGAACTTTGAAATATTATTGAGGATGGTTGAATACGTAAGTATGAAACCGATGATATTATCTTGATCAAAGAGTCCAAATACCACAAATAATCAAATGACAATGCCATAAACACTATACTTAGCTCAACTCATTAAACTATTGCTTTGTCTATTTGCTCATTTCATAAATGCTAAAGAAATTTAGAATGCCTTGGTACTTAGATATGAGTGTAATGAACGCATGAAAAAAAACTCGTAAAGTTGGTTTAGCCACAAAATTAGAAAACATGAAGTATAAGGAAAACGAGTCTTTTGAGAATCTTTACTTTAGACTTATTTCTTTGAGAAATGAATTTGTTGAAGTAGATTCTTGTTAGATTGGGGGTCCTAAGATCAACTGCTAGTGCGAAAGCATTTTCAACTATTACAATTTAAACTTTTTGACCTTAATCACCTAGCTAAAATCACAAGCGAGCAAATACTAATAGCAATTGAGCAAATCAAGATAATAAAGTGCAAGTATAATAGAGAGAGAGAGAGAGTAAAGAGCATGAGAGATCAAGAGAACACAAAACACGCAATTTAACGTAGTTCGACCTACAAACAAACTAAAGATACATCCACGAGACTTTCGGAATCAAATCTTCCTTTCGAGACCGAATCAACTAAACAACAAGTATTTTTTACAATTGCAGAACCTATCTTTGATTTCTTCTCAATAAACAAATCAATCTTAAATTCTTAAACCTCTACAATACTTTACAAGATAAAATGTCTGATTAACTACACAATTAAGAACATGAATGCATTATTTGACAATATAATGTAATACATCAAAAACTAACAAAGCTAGCTAGAATAAATAATTTTTTAACTTCTTTAACAACATATCGAGTGAAGCGTGGTTTATCTTTCTAACTTATGTATTTATATATGAAAAACTTAACTGATTTTGTGTTTTCGATTTATTTGTTAATTGTTTAATGGATTGAATAAGGGAATGGTACGATAATTATTTCAAACAAAACACTTTCTCGAAAATGATGAATAAGTTGGATAATAAAACTAATAAAGAGTTCTTAATATTAATTAACGATAATAATTTTATTAGATAATTCATCTCGATCATATAAATATTAGTTCCTAAATCAACTTCAAATTATTCTAGTTTAACTGTTTAATAAAGTCATGTGCATAATAAAACCTGAGCTGCAGACAGTATACAGCTACATCAAAAGAGAACAATTAATTTGATCTCTTTTTCTCGCACTCGTGTCTGTCTTAGTGTCTTGCTTGCGGACCTGAATCTGCTAAAGCGCAGTAGCGCGCTACAGTAGATGGACGGTTCGGATCGACCATTAATTTTGCGATCGATCATCAACGATGAAAATCAGAAAGTCTTTATACTTTGACACGAATCTTGATGCAATCAGTAAAAATCAGACGGTTCAATTACCATCTCGCGCAACACCAGATCTGATTCCCTCTTGCGTGCATGTCAACGTCATCCAGAGAGACAAATGGACATATCCTTTGATCCTTTCTCCTTCTATCGACAGCAGTACATTACGCACGAGCTGGACATGAGATCACAAAACCCGGTCCAGAAAATTCTCGGACCCACCTGTCATCCTCCAACAACGGTTTCCGATGGCGGTGCACTTGGTCCAGCCAACAGTTATCCTTTCCCAACAACAGTGACTTGGCTTTTTCTTCCCAGTCCCCACGAGTCCTCAGTCGACTCTCGCTCGCTCGCAGATCAAAAAACGAAAGAGGAAAAAAAAGAAAGCTCCATTGAAATTAAATAAAGTGTTTTCCCATTTAGGGAACCCGTCCACGTGGACCACGTCTGACCTGACACCTGAGCTCATCCCCGCCCATTGAAAAAACAAATTAAAAACTAACCCAAAAATTAGAAGAAAACGAAAAAAAAAAGAACTAGTCAGGCAAAGAAGAACAAACCTAGACGAAAGCTTGGCTTTCTAGGGTTTTTTTTTCTAGCAAACCCTAGATCCATCTTTCTGTTGTATCAATGAAACCTCCGATCGAACCTCCGCCTCAAGCTCCTCCACCTCCCGACACCGTACCAACTACTGCACCTGTACCTGAGTCGACCCTTCCACAGCTCGCAGAGGACAATTCGCAGTTCCTTGAATCGATCATGGAGGAGAGAGACAAGTTGAGTAGCACTTCAGGTGTTGTGGGCGTTGGTACCGCGCCAGCTGCTGAGGTAATTGAACCGGTGAAGAAGCGACGAGGGAGACCGCCGAAGAATGGAGGCGCGCCTAAGAGTGGCGGTACACCTAAGAGCGTCGAGGCGAAGATGAAGTCTGCAAGGAAGAGAAAGAGAGAGGAGGAGGAGGAGGAAGTTGTGTGCTTTATATGTTTTGACGGGGGTAATCTGGTTGTCTGTGATAAGAGGTAAGTGAATTTGCCACTGTTATTTTTAGTGAAGTAAGAAGAGAGCTCAGTCTAGTATCATCCTCGCTCTGGCCTCACCTAATTTTCAGCTGGATAATGGAATTGAAATAAGAAAGGAATCATGCTTATGCAAGTTTTTTCACATCCATTATAACTGAATGTAGATTTTAGATTTTCCGTGTTCTTCCAAATTGCATAGCAAAGAGGAGACCTTACAACTTCACAGGCTTTTCTATTTGTTTATTGCGACTTTTTCCTAGCTGAAGGGGATTACTTTTCTCCGGTGTAGGGGTTGTCCAAAGGTGTACCATCCTACTTGCATTCACCGGGATGAGGCATTTTTCAAAACAAGAGGCAAGTGGAACTGTGGTAAGTTATTTTACTGTTCATCTCTCTGTTTTGTAACATCTTATCTAATTTGTTAGTTGCTGTATTGTTATGGTAAAGACAGATGCCGTTCCTGTTATTACAAAATCTGTAAAAAGACTACAGTTCGTAATGCTCATGTGTTGTCACTTTATCATTGCAATGTGAAGCTTGTGTGGGTAGTTATTTGGCTATCAATCTCATCATGGGTGAGCAGCAGATTTTTACCTGAAATCAAGGATATTTTGGTAATGCAGACGACCAAATTCCTTTTGTTAAAAAACAATTATGTTGGACTATTAAGGAACCTGATATATTGCAGTAATGGCAAATATCATTTTAGATGAATAAGAGCATTTAGAAAATCAGACAAAACAATAATGCTGGAAACTTTTGGTAAGTTTCTGACAGCTGTCTAATGTTACTTTCCATGAGAAAGCAAATTCATAATTATAACACATGAGCATAAAGGCCGTGGATTTATGTCCGTAACTAGAATTATGTGTAGATTGTTTCTCGATTAGGTTTTACTACCAGCATGTTATTTTTGAAAACGTCTATCTTGTACTTGATTAAGAAATCTTTTTCGTTCCAGGTTGGCATATTTGTAGCATGTGCCAAAGGAATTCACAATTTATGTGCTACACTTGTACATACTCATCATGCAGAAGATGCCTCAAAAGTGCCAAGTTTTTTCGTGTTAGAGGGAGCAAGGGGTTCTGTGAAATATGCTTTGGCACTATTGTTCTGATAGAGGAGAATAACCAAGAGAAAAAGGTGATACTTATTTTTCTTTATTTATGTACATAACAAGAACCTATATTTGTCAAAGCCTAAATTAAGATGCCTATCTTTTACTTGTTTATCTGTGTAGGTTGTAGTGGATTTTGATGACAAGAATAGCTGGGAGTATTTGTTCAAGCTGTACTGGGTTGAACTTAAGGAGAACTTGTCTTTAACGATAGAAGAGCTTAAAAGTGCCAAGGAGTGCTGGGACCCGAATGTTATTGCGACCTCCAAAAATGAATCTTTTACTGATGACTCATATGATGCCAACAGTGATTTTGATGCCAGTTCTGATGGCTCATCAGGGCGGCATAAGAAAGGAAGCAAGGGAAGAAAACGTGGTCGAAAGAGCACTAAAAGCTCTACACCGGGCAGTGGAAGATCTGTCCGAAAAGCCGAAAAGACAGAGATAGTCCAGGAAATTACACCTTCCAAGGAAATAGAAATAAAAGTGGTGCCGATTCCTGAAGGTACTGAGTGGGCAACACCTGATATGCTAGATTTTGTTGGGCACATGAGAGATGGAAACCGGTCGTATGTGTCCCGATATGATGTGCAAGCTCTTGTTCTTGATTATATAAAAAAGCATAATCTGCGAGACCCTCGCAAGAAGAGCCAGATCTTATGTGACCCCAGGCTCTTACGCCTTTTTGGCAAACCACGTGTGGGCCATTTCGAGATGCTGAAATTAATAGAGATGCATTTTCTTGTGAAGGAGACCTCACAAGCTACCACAAACGATGGAAACAACCTCAATTTGAGTCAGATCGAGAATGGTGAATCTGGTGGCATCATGCAAAAACCAACGCCAGATCGAAGGAGGAAAAGGCAAAAAGTTTCAGAGAAGTCTGTAAATATCAATATAGGGGAATATGCAGCCATTGACATGCATAACATTGGTTTGCTTTACTTGCGCCGTGGCTTAATGGAGGAGTGGATTGATGATGTTGAGAAATTTAAGGAGAAGGTTGTGGGTGCATTTGTGCGAATACGTATTCCTGGAGTGGTTCAGAAACAAGACATGTATCGACTTGTTAAAGTTGTTGGTAAGATCTGTGACCTGAACCCACAGAATAAGTAAATAAAGAGAATCAAATGCATTCACTTGTTCTTTAGTGCAAAATTACTTTGGGAACCTGTCTTCCCTGAACGCATGAATAAATATAATTAAGATAATTCACCTCCTTCAGGTTTCTTCACTGCCTTCTTATTTATTTAGTGCAAAATAATTTTTCGAACCTCACTTGCCTGAGCCCACAGAATATTTAAGTAAAGAGAATTCAACTCCTTGCGTGATACATTCAATTGTTTTGGTGCAAAATAACTATGTGAACCTGACTTGCCTGACCCACTAAATAATTCAACTCCTTATGGTAAATTTAATTGTTTCTCTTTTAGCGCAATATAACTTTGCGAACGCGACTTTTGTCCTACTTGCGCCTTTTATTCAAGATATTTATATATTGAGCCCGAAATACTTGCAACCTTTTTTTTGTGAAGGGACGAGCAAAGCTGGAGAGAAGTATAAAGTTGGTAAGAAGATGACAGACATTATGCTAGAGATATTAAATTTAGACAAGAAAGAGATTATCACTGCCGATGCTATCTCTAACCAGGAATTTAGTGAGGTTAAAATTTCCTTCTGAGTAATAATATATACATGCTTTATTTTTTGTTGGTTCCATTGAGGGAGCTGTTTGTGTCAAGTTAAATGAAGTACTAAAATTTAGGATAGTTATGACATTGTAATGTATTAAAAGATTAGGATGTTACTATATAGTTGTTAGAATGTTACTATATACGAAGGGCGAGTTCAGTGGCGTTCGATCAAAAGATGGAGATGACAATTTAGATGGACAAGTAGTGTCTAGAAGAAACATCTTTCGGTATTTGGAATTGATGCTACAGAGTGATGGTGAGATTGATGAAGATGTTAGTCATAGAATAAAAGCGGGTTGGATAAAATAGCGACAATCGACAAGTATCTGGCATACTATGCGACAAGAAGGTCTCACAAAAGTTGAAAGGCAAGTTCTATAAGACGGCGATTAGAATCGCAATGTTATATGGAACATAATGTTGGGCTATTAAAGGGCACACATACAAAAGACGAGCGTGACAGAGGCGTATGTTACAGTGGATATTTGGGCATACAAGAAGGGATCACATTAGAAATGACGATATACGTGACAAGGTCGGGGTTGCAACGATTGAAGAGAAATTTGTTTAACATCGTTTGAGATGGTATGGGGATATCCAGTGGAGGCCTTCTGATGCACCAGTACGTAGTGGAGTTTTCGAAAACACGAGAAGAGTTGGGGATCGACCGAAATTGACATGGGCTGAAGCTGTAAAAAGAGACTTAAAGGCATGGAATGTCTCCAAAGAGTTGGCGTCAGATAGAAGTGCATGGAATTTAGCGATTCACGTACCAGAACTGTGACAAACTAAATTTTAGTAGTGTCATATAATTGTACGATTTTAGTTTAGGATTAACAACGTAGAATATTAGTCTAAATTTATGATTGGTAGAATAATGTATTATTATTATTATTAGCATTATTATTATCATTTTTATAGTTCTATTTTTACTATTATTTTACTATTTATTATTTTGATTTTTATTTCAGATTGGGTCATTTCTAGCCTATCCCAATTTATTTGGGAATAAAGGCTTTGTTGTTGTTGTTGTTAGAATGTTACTACTGAAGTGAAACTGCATGCATGCATTCTGTAAACATGCAACTGTCAATGATTTTCTTCCAAGTTATATATCCATGTTGCTAAGCTTGATCTGTTTCATATAGGGAGAAGAGCTGTTCATGTCAAATTAATGAGGTTTCCTATTTTTTTCTCTGTTTTCTACTAATACTTGCTTTCCCTTTATGTCCCCAGGAGGAGTGCAATAGGTTGAGACAAAACATCAAATGCGGTGTTATGGCTCCGTTAAAAGTGGTACTTTTACATCCCCCCCTGCTATTCTACTATCAGCTAGTAGTGTTTAGTTTATGAATGCTGAGTATTTCAATTCAGGGAGAAGTTCAGGAAAAAGCAAGGAGCCTGCAATTTTTTAGAATTAACGAGGTATATTCTTTTTTATAATATTAGTAAAAAGATAATTTTGCTTCATTTCAGATTTTAAGATTTGAGTTGGACTGCTACCTGTCACTTATAGGATTTTTGGTTGCTTGTATTTCTGTGTTTTGATGTATTGTACAAGTTGTCAGATAGTATAGTGATTTTGTTGGTTTCCCCTAACTTTTGAGATGGGGATTTGAATATCAATTCTTGATAGCTGTTGAGCTTCTTGGATTTGGAATTTTGATTAATTGCTTTTCTGCTCATAGTCATATCAACATTCTTGATTGGGGTATTGACATGTATTTAGGACTGTTTACGTTAGCTCTCAGGACTAGCTGACTTGTTGGTCTAACTGGCTGATCAGGACCATCTAAATCACACGTAAATTTTTAAGTTAGGCCCCTAATACTCCCTATACCTGTTCTCCAGCTATTTTTTGATGATTTGTCCACCTTTGCTTTGTTCTTTTATAAAGCAAGTATACAACAGAACCTTGGTATTTTTGGTATATTGCGACCCTAAATCAGGATGTAAATGTTTATGTTGGTATTGTTTCCATTCTGCCCAGCAGGCTGCTACTGCAGCTTGCATGAGAAATTCGACTATAGGTAGGCATGTTTGGACAACTGTGGCTCCACTCTTTCATATAATTAAAGGCACTTATAGGGCCTGGGCAGTAATACTTTTGTGGGAATTGAAATAGTTGGGTCTGGTTCCCCTTATATCAGCATGTCAGTTCCCAAGTACCATGGGAGAATAACAATTGAAAAGGTGCCGAACATGCATTGGGAAAAAAAAGTCAGCTAGATAATGATACCCAGAAATTCCCACCACATCCCGCCTTACCTCCAAATATGCCCTTAGCAATAAATACCATGGTTAATATTCGCTTAAGCCAATCCTTAACAATAAATACTTTTGATGTCTAATTCAATGAAGAGAATAAATTATTTCTAAAGCAGTCTTTGGATAATAATTTCCCATTTAAGAGCTCTGGTCATCTGAGTTGATATCTAACATTTCCCTTTTTTCTGCCAGTTGCTAGAGAATGAGAAGCAGCGATTAAGTCACCTGCGGGACCGTGCAAGTGAAACTGGCCGCAGAAAAGAATATCCTCTTTTTGTTCCATTTTATTTTTTTTATTCTCTCTCTCCATTGTATTATCTAATCTGTTATACCAGTTGTTTGATGGATGTATGGCCCTTAACCAAAATATACACTCAGGGAATGTGTTGAAAAACTTCAGATTTTAAACACTCCCGAGGAAAGAGAACGCCGCTTGCATGAAGTCCCCATTGTGCACAGCAGCCCAGAGATGGACCCTGCCTATAAATCTGGAGATGTACCAACTCCTGAGATGCAAAAGCCTGGTAAACATCCGTCTTTGTTACAGTGTTTCCCTTGTACAGATGTATTCTATTTCTCACCATGCTATGAATTTTTATGAACAGACGGGGGAAGAAACAAGGTTGGTTCAAGGGAGTCAGGTTCAAGAAGAAAGGCATGGGAGACAAAGGATCCCTCTGGATCAACAAGTGCCAAGCAATCTAAAAACAATGGTGAAATAGGTCCTAGTGCCAAACAATTTGGCATACCACCTGAAGGTGCATCATCATCAGAAGTGGTGGGTGGTGAAAAGGTGTGGCACTATAGGGACCCGACGGGAAACATTCAGGGTCCATTTTCTCTGCAGCAGTTAGCCAAGTGGTCGAGCTACTTCCCTCATACACTGAAGGTCTGGTTAATGATAGACAGCGAAGAAAACTCGCTCCTATTAACTGATATTCTACCAGAAAACCTCAAGGTCTCTGCTGAAACTAAACCAACCAACCCTATAACAGTACCTGGTGGTAATAGTGCAAATGCAAGTAATGCAGCGTCTTCAAGTGCAAATGGTGCCAAATTGTCTAGCAATAGCCAAGCCCAACCCCAGTCCCAAGTCAGTACCTCTTTGACGGTTCCAACCAGTCATGATTCTGGTAAGGCCGCTCAAACAAACAATAGCTCAAATAGCATAAAGGAATATGGAAGTCTATGGAGCCCGACAAAGTCCATCTCGGGCAGTTCGAGCCAACAGTCACGAAACAATTTGAAAGAGAAACCAGTGGTCCCATCTGTCAATGTTCCCACTCCCAGCACCGTTACAGCCCCTGGTTCTCACAACAGCAGTGTACCAGCTTCAGCTCCTGAAAAGACGGAGCTAAAAAGCAGTTCTAGCCCTTCTGCCACATCTGTGCTGGCGCCAGATTCAAAATCAGGTCCCAAAATCAATAGAGTAGAAGAATCAGTGAAACCAAAGGAAGCCGAAAAACAAGTTGATCAGGTTTTCACTTCCTCGAAAAATTCTGATTCAGTTGCTCCCAGCGCTGCTCCCACTCCCACTCTTGCCAATACTACAGCTGCTACCACATCCACACTCACTTCCCCTCCACACTGTACCTCAGCTACAGCCACATCTGCAATTGCAACCACAGCCACAGCTGCAGCCTCTATGATAGCTGCAGCTGTAACCACAACCACAGCCGCAACCACAGCCACGACTCTGGTGGATAACAATGGCCCAGAAAAGGAGAAAAACCAACAGTCTGAGAATGAATACCCCAGCCCAACGCCACCAACCTCTGACAGCCCTGTTGCTGAACCTGATGATGAACCTGACGAGTCATGGCCAGAAGTGCAAGTGCACGAGAGTACTGGTGTTGAGCCCTGGGTACCTGATCCCACGACAACCTCCCTTGATACGGGCACATCCTACCCATCAGACTGCCTCTCTCCTGCTGACATCTTGCTCTCTCTCTCTAGAGTAGCTGATGAAGATTTAGAAGATGGTGACTTCCTAGCACGCATGGAAGCACTAAAAAAGAAATCTCGTCTAAGTGATAGAGAAGAGAGACCGGTGGTTGGGCCTGGGGTGCTTGATTTGAGTGTTACACCAGTTGATGGAGCTGCTTTACAGGAAACAGCAGTGTGTTCACAGGAGAGCAAATCAGCCCTAGCTGTTCAGAAAGAAACAAAGTCACCTATCACTGGAGGGGAATTGCTATTTCTACAAACTGATCCGATGCGAACCAACAGCTGGGACAAATTGGGGGACCCACTTGGGACAGATTGGCCACTCCCATCTCCTACCCCGCTTGCCACCAAGACTTCCAGTCTGGGCGTTGATGGCATCTCCACATCAGGTACAACTAGATATTATCAAATAAGGCCTTGCCACAGATAGTCTAGATTAGATTTCAAGCAGAATCAATGTTAAATCCTACTTACTATTTGGCATGCCATCATATAACCTTCTATTGGTAACACGTTGAGGTAGAGTCCTGCTCTACCACAAAAGATTCTATTGAACTTTAATACATTTTCTCATGATGGGTCAATAGTTCTCCACACTTGACATGGCTTCATAATGCTTGACGTTGTGCTATTCTTGATGTCTGCACATGAGCTTGAACTACACACAAGTGGCTAAGTAGTTATCTAACATGCATGCGAATCCTACTCTTTGTCAGGTCATGTAGCAGAATCTATGTTCAGATCAGGTGCTCACCGAAGAGCAGTTGCCACAAACCCTGAGCCGAGTGTAGTAATGGAGAGAGCAACCTACATGGACCTAAACACAACACTACAAGGAAGCATAGGCACTAGTGATATGGCTCCATCTCCAGTCAATGCTGAGGTCACTTGGAGTAATGCAAGTACCACTGCACTGCAAGGAGGCATGAACACTACTGATGTTAGTCATGTAACTACAGTTGCTGCAAATACTGGCATTTCCTGGAACATGGGCACTGTTGACACAAGTCATGTGACGTCAGCTTCTGCTAATACCGGGGTCACTTGGAGCAACACAACAATGCATGGGAGTATGAGTCCTAACCCGAGCGAAGTCCGATCAGCTCAGGCAAACACTGGAGTCACATGGAGCACGTTATCAGGGTCAGTGACTAGTCCACCTGCACCCCAGCCTAAACAGAAACCATACAATAGTTGGGCAGAGGCCCTTCATGCCAACTCAAATAACATGGGCTGGGCAGCAAGTGTTCACACAAACTCAAACCTAAGGTCAGGCTGGGGTGCACCTGCACCTGCACCGCATGCTCATCTGAATCCAAATCCATCTTCCATACACGAACCACAGAAGGAGGTTTCTACTGATCCAAATGCTAGTTGGGGCACGACACTTGCTCTTGGCAATAATACCCAGTCTCACTGGGATGCTGGTGGTAGTGGTGGTGGTGTGGATTGGGCAAGTCAGTGGAACAGATCTAGCTGGCATGGAGGGGGGTCGCATTCAAGGCCGCAACTGCACCCTTCTAGAGGCCAGGCTTATCAGAGGGTATGTAAATTCCATGAGAGTGGGTACTGTAAGAAGGGTGCAAGCTGTAACTACTATCATGCTTGATATTTTACCAGTGGGAGGAGTTGAGCTGATTTTTTGTTTCCCCACTCGGTGAAAACCCATTTTGCCCCTTTTTGTGTATAGAACAATGTATATTAGTTTGGTGCGACTGACATCCGGGCTTCTTGGAAATTAGGTTCGTGTAGGAAGCAGGTGGTAAATCTTGTATTAGTTATTTAGTTTAGCAGCTATCGCAATTGTAGGATGGGCATTCAATTTAGCGATGTCATATCCCTCTTTTTGTTGTTGTTAGTAGTCATCCTGATGGTACCGTTAGGCTATGCCAATGTTTTCACCGGCTTGTGATGTTGCGACTTCTACTTGGTGAAAATTATATGAAGGTTAACATGATTAAGGTTACAAAATGAGCATCTCACCAAAACAAGTCACGGAAAATGCATTTTAAGAGCGATAATTATTAACCCATTCTAGATGTACCCACTGCCCAGGGATAAAATTTACCCAAATCTTATAAATGTGATGATTTTTAACCCGTTTTACATGTAATTACAATATAAATTCATGGACGACAGTTCTATTATCGAGATGTAAGCTCTCGTTGTTTACCAAAATAAAAAAATGGAAGTTCTAAACGATTCAGGAGATCAGCTCTTGTTAGCATACAAAATAAAAATTTTGAACTAGTGGGAAATTTGGCCTAGGTTTCCCAATCTAAAACTAATGTTGTACTTCATCAACTGAAATGAAGCTGCAAAAATTTCCAATGCATACGCGTTTACGGGCTACCAGGTTCCGAAGGACTCACAAAGACAGGATAGTACGTCTCCAGCTCAAGCCGTTGCAGAATTGTTTGAGCGCAGGTTAGATACTTAGATAAGATGCATGACCTTCAATGAGATCAGTTACATCAACCTGTTCATATGAAGTTAATGCAAGTGAGATAATTTATAGTGTAAGGGTCTACAGATATTCTTGTGCAATGCTGTGAAGTGCCAAATGTTCCATGACAGTCTAGCTAAAAGAATAATGAGAGAATCTATATGCATGAAAAAATAAAACATGCACAAAAACCCACGTTTTTTTACTGTTCTATATTCCTAGAAGAAAGGAAATGTTTACATATTGTACCCTCTCAAATTTAAAGCATGCAAAAACAAGGGTCCGAATCTGCTGCTCGTAAATTCCTGCTTGCTTCCCTGCTTGTCTTCGTTCCGACCGCTCGATCGTCACGGACGGCTGTGATTTGATTCAGAGGGCAGATGCTTTGGTCGTTAGATGAGTTTTGAACGGTCCAGATCGAAACAAGCAAGAAAGCAAGCAGGAATTTACGAGCAGGAGATCCGGTTCCCAAAAACAAGCCCTTGCAGTGATCTATCAATTAAGCAATCTTTGAAGATAAAAATTGAGAGTGCTTCTTATAGTCTTCCCCCTACTATTTTGGCATACATCATACAACTAAATATGTTTACTCAGATGGCAATGATAAAATTAAACCACCATATCCTATCTGTATCAGTTTATTTAAATGCATGTTGATATATGCTCTCTTATAATGACATGACGACGAAGCCAAAATAATACCAATTCCGGGTAAAAATGCTATAGTTCGTTTTCCTTTTGAAGTATGCGATAAATTATATTTCACAATTTTATAATTTGATTTACGATCTCGTTTATAGGCTAGTGACCTCACCGAGTCAATTTTTAGCATGGCGCACCTGCTCCAGAAACAAATCACTCACCACTTCCATTTTATTCCTCCCGACGGATCAAAGAAATCTTGCACTTCCTGAGAAGGGTTAGCACTATCAGCCATCTTGCTAGACCTAACAACACTGCCTGAATTTTCATTAAAAAAATTCATTTCCTCATAAATGGAAACCTCAAACACATGCTTATCCGGCACTTGTCATAGCTCTGACATATTTTCATATTTTGGTAGAGCCCTTAGACGAAGAAGATCCTTCCTCCGAGCACATAAGGTGCCTGATGATCTCACGAAAACGACAGATTTTTGCAATCCTCTTGTGTACAAGGGTGCATTTGGATCACCTTGGATTAACACAAATTCGAGAATAGCTGCTATTTTGAACTTCAAAACGATCCAAACATCTTTTAGCTATTTTGAGTTAGTGTCAAATAGTTGCTAATTCACTGACCCATCAATTGATTGGGTTAGCAAGGTTAGTGGTTGCAAGAATAGCAATTATTATTATTATTATTATTATTATTATTATTATTATTATTATTATTATTATATTATATATTATCATTACCATCGTTAAATTATTTATTTATTTCTAATTATTACCAATATAATTATTATAATAATAATTATTATTAGTATTATTATAATTATTATCATCATCATTATAATTATTATATTATAATTTATTATTATTATTATTATTATTATTATTATTATTTATCATTATCATTATTATTATATTATTTTTTATTATTATTATTGTTATTGTTATTATTTATTGTCATTATTGTCATTATTTATTATTAAATTTATTATTATTATTATTTATTATTATTTATCATTATAATTATTATATTATTATTATATTATTTGTTAGTATTATTATATTATTTATTATTATATTATCATTATTGTCATTATAATTATTTATTCATTATTACATTGTAATTGTAATTATTATTTTATTATAATTGTTATTATTATTATTTTTATATTATTATTATTGTCATTATTTTATTATTATCATTATTATTATTTTATTATATTTTTTACTTTTTTATTTTGTATTATTGTCATTTGTGTTATTAGTATTATATTATTATCATTTTATTATTACTGTATTATTATTATATTATAAATTGATATCAATAGTTTATTATTTTATTATTATTATTCGTTAGAAAACTAAAATAATTTATTATTTTACTAATTCTCACCATCACTATTCCAAATGTGCAATCCAAACAACATTTTCACTAATCTAGATAGCACAAAAATTAACGCTATTTTTGCACTATTTCAACCACTAATATAGATAACACTATTTTTACACTAATCATGACATGATCCAAACACACCCCAAATAAATAGTATATGTCCCTCTCTCCATCAACTATTACTATTTTATCTTTAATCTCCTTATCTACTCTCACCAGTCGGATCCGTATTCTCCACGTGTCTTTTTCGCTCCGTATTCTGTGTATTTTAATCTCGACCGACGTATTAAAATTCAACGCTCTACCGCTATTAATATAATCAGAAAACAAATCATCGATAACTAGACGGGCCTCTTTTGACTAGAGGCAAGCGAGCTTACCTCTCTTCTATACAAGATCAAGGTGAAGTGTCTGCCTGCCCCCGCAATGGGCAGGTTAAAGGCGTTTCGGTAGCGATAGTGCGAGGCGCGCGAGCCTTTTAATAAGTAATCTAAGAATCGAAGAAGGATAACCGAGTCTTCAAGGCTTTAAAAAGGAATCAGCCAGAGAGTGAGAGAGAAGAAAGAGTAGCCTTTCTTTGGCGAAGACGACATAAAGACCTGACGTACCTCCCACGGACGATCCGAATTAAAAATACGCACTTTTGCGTATCGATTTGATATGCAGAGAATATCTTATATGGAGCAATTAGCCCTGACACTAACGAGGCAATTTGGGCCTTTCTATAAAATTAACGGGCCAGACCGGGTTCATCCCGGATACCACCCGACTCCACTAAAGCCCACTGCAGACTAAAGACACTTTCCTTTCCTTGGGAAGTTGGAAACGCCGCTCCGATCTGAAATTTTCCACCGTCGCCGCTCTTCCCAAAAATTTCTCCTGCTCGGTACCATTCCGAAATCAGAAATCAGAAATCAGAAATCAGAAATCCTCTCTCCAAGAGGTTAAAAATGAGAAATCAACGACACAACTCTGACATTCGCCAAAATTGAAAATAGCCCAAGGCGCCACTGATAGTGTCCCTTCTCTATGCCTTACCATTTCTTCACAACCCAATTATCTCCTCGGTCTGGTTTAAATTATCGAAAATTATCCGTAGGTGGTAGATGAAAGCATAGTATTTGATCATTTAATCTCTACCATGTCAACTTTTTGCAAGAGATTAGGTCGCAACTTCTTGACACAAGGCGATTGGAGAAATAATGGTAACTTGTTTGCATTAGCACCCATTAGTGGCCAAGTCCGCTTTATGTGTGAGCTTTCAAAACCAAGCTTCAAGAGAGCATTTCTTGTGGATACTTTAGCATTGGTGAGTTATGTTAATATCTTTCAAACGCTGGTTTTTCTTCATCTTCGCTGGTTGAAAGAATGAGCATGAACTGTTTGATGAATTGCAGGTGAGAAGGTTGGAAGGAGAAGGGGTGCCCTCGAAGCATGCAGAGGCCATAACTTCAGCTATTATTGAGGTTTTGAATGATAGCCTCGAGAATGTGGCACAATCCTTTGTGTCAAATGGGGAGATGCAGAAGGTACAGGAATCTTTCTTTGTTTGTAGGGGTGAGAAGGCCACTAGTACTGTAGTACTAAACCATATCTGTACACCAACATTCCATTGACTGGATTTTGGACATAGATATGAAACGGATGTTAAAATACATAGATATTAAACGGATGTTAAAATATAAAACAATATGCATACTGATATGGATTAGGATACACTTCAAATATCAGTAAATACCTTTTGGTAGAATAGTTTTATAGATGACATTTGTGACACTGTCACTGACTTGCTGAGCCTTTGATGTCACTGGTCTCCATAACATTTATGCCCATTTTTTGTATTTTCTTTTTCTGTTAACTTGTTTTATTATGGGCATGTGGAAGTCCAGAGTACATTGCTTCAAGATGCTAATCTTTCCAAGTTCAAATCTCAAGTGCAAAGTTCCCAGGTAATTGCTTTCGTTCTTTTGTACCGTTTTATGTTTTTTTTTTCCATATCTTCACTATTTGGGATTAAAAAGGGTAAGCTGGCTGATCGTAAATAAAATAAAGGGCAGCCCGGTGCACGTAGCTCCTGCTTGTGCGAGATCCGGGGAAGGGTCGGACCACATTGGGGTCTTTGTATACAGTTTTTCCTTGCATTTCTGCAAGAGGCTATTTCCACGACTCGAACCCGTGACCTCCTAGTCACAAGGCGACAACTTTACCGTTGCGCCAAGGCTTCTCTTATGATCATAAATAAAATAGAAGTGATTATTTTGGGTTTATTGGTCCTTGACAATTGTTGAAGATATTTGATAAAAGTTACATGGTACAGTGATATGATAGTTGTTCTGATTGTTGGCAACTAACTACTAGCATTTACATATGTGTGCATTTAATATTTTTTCCAGGGAACACACATTTAATAATTGCATTCAACATTAAACTATTCAAGTTGTTTTGAGGCTTACAAGTGTTTTGGTTGTTGATTAAGTACCTCAATAATTCCAGTGCACTTTTGAGAAGACTGGTGTTTTGATGCATTTCTATTTTTGTGTGGAATTATGCACCAAATAATTTTATTTTGTACATTCTCGGCACTTTTCATTTATCCTTAGGTTACTGATACTGCATACCTGTAATATTCCTTTTAGCATTTCAATGATATCAGTGTCATGTAGCTCCTATTATAGGGTAAGTTTTGTGGAAAATCAATCGAAATATTTAGCTCCTCTCGTATGTATTGCTACATGCAACCACTGCAATGCTGACTTATCTTAATAGGTCTATAGAATGCATTTGAAAAGCTCCTAATGTGTGTTATGGAAAAGCTCAATGAAATTGTTAAGACTGCCATTAGAATTGCTTGTACTGTTACCAGTTATTTTACTTGCAATCTGTGGTAGAATACCTTCTTGCATCTATAGGATCCTCAAGTATATTTTTTCTCAAACAACCAAAGAGTTTTTGCCGTGCATCATTCTTTAACCCCTTAGAAGAAAAATAGGGAACACTGATTTGATGTCAGCAGAGCCTCTCGTAAGTGAGTCTATATGTATTGGACTTTCAGTTATGGATATTCCGATTGAATGTTTTGTAAAAAAGTTGTTTTCTTTTTTTTATGCAGGAGCACCATTTTTCTCTGTTACAACGTGAGACTGAGAAACTGAGAGTTGATATCGAAAAAATGCGCAGTGAGCTGAGGTCTTTAAAGTTTCATTGAGCAGTATACTATAACTTTGTTCAATTCTATAAAGCTATTTACTATCTTCTTATTTAACGTAGGTACGAAATTGACAAGGTTACTGCTGGCCAGCGCTTGGATCTGAACCTTGAAAGAGGGTAAGGTGACTGAAATGTTTGAAAAGACATCTAAATAGCTTGAGTTTTGTACATGCCCTTGCAAAACATCTAGATTTCCTGTATTTGAAAAAAGTATATCTGTTAGGGGATAGGCAATAGGTTATATTGACATATATTTGATAACTGATGACTGTGACAACTGGCAACATGCTTATCAACAAAAAGACAATTGCAAGTATGTCCTCTGTAGTTTTGATTGGCCATATATTAAATTTGTTACAATTTGAAAACCGATAATCATACATTAAGTGATATGAAAGAGTTAACAGTTCTGTTTTATCAAGAATTGATCATAGCAAAGTGTATTTCAGTTTTAATTTTCTCAAGTATTTTGTTGGTTATCAAACAAGTTTCGACATTATTATAACCCTCACCCTTTAGAACTACCCAAATTACCCTTCATCGTTCCCAACTTTATGCAATACTAAGTAATTATAGGTAGTTTTGGCATCTTCTGAATTCAACATAGAGCAGATCAACTGAGATGATGTTATTCTTCATGTTTTGTTGTTATGAAAATACCGTTACATCATGGAGTGGGATGTTAATTTCTCTATGGGTGAATATATGATATTAAGATGTTTTTGTGGGTAATATGTGACATTGATCTATTAGAATAAACTGATGTTTAGTTTCTTATGATTAAACTTGGTCATAGTTGTTGGATGAAAATGGTTTTAACAGACAATGCGCTGTTGGCTGAAACAGTACCAGAGAGGACTGAATTGCCTTAATAATCATTTATTGAAATGTTAGCTGACTATTTTGTATTATTGTCCAAATATTGTGTTGATTGGCAATATTCAGTAAGTCATTTGTTTTTGTCTGTACCATGAAGGGTGTTTGTAATCTTGTTTATTTTAATAACATCATGTGTTCCAGTAGCACATGGTATGTATATTCTTACAGCTTCGTAACTTGATGATATGCAGGAGAATACGTGATGAACTAGCTAAGCAAGGTGCAGAGACCAACGACCTCACAAACAAGATTGATAGGGCAAGCCCCATTAATATATTATATACATTCTCATGATTTGTTTCCTTGCATGACAGAGTTGTATCAGTCTTAAATAATAATTCATTTTGGTATTATATTTCAGGAGATTCATGCTCTGAAGGCACAACTTGAAGCTGCCAAATATGATGTCATAAAGTACTGCATTGGTACCCTTGTCTCGATATCAGCTGTAGGTCTAGCTATTGTTCGCATTTTGTTGTAGGATCATTTTTTGTTCCACCGTCAATAAACATGAGAATGATGGTTTCTAAGCTATTTTGAAGAAATCAGATGCACATCTTACTGAGAAGCTGGTATCATTGTTCACATTCTTAAAAAATGGCAAGATTGTTTCTTTCTTTTTTCACGTGATGCTCAGGTGGGAAGAAAAACCTTAAAGTTAAAACTGTTGCTGACATGCTGTTATTTGGATATCGTCTGTTATTTGGATATCTTGTCAGTCTTAGATTTTTTTCTCAAATGAGATAGTCCCAAGTTTATACTTTTGGCCTTTTCTCAACCTTCCTCTCTCAGATATAGGTCGTGGCTTGTTTGTGTGTGTGCCGTGTACTTGTATGTTCTTGGTAGAATAGGAATTAACATTGGTGCAGATTTGGTCATCATCTTCATAAAAAGCAGAATTCTTTAATTGATTTTGGTGGTACCTTTATTAATTGTTTCTTTATATATATATATATATATATATATATATTTTTCTTTTGGCGATTAGTACATATCTTCTTAATCTGTGATAAGCATGGCAATTACTGTGTTGATAGCAGAACATAAAAATTCTCTCCATGTTTTCTGCCTTGTTCAGGTCGAAACGTTTCTATTCATAATTTAACTGTGAAGCCAATAGTTTATAGTGTTCAAAACTCGGAAATAGACTTGTCCGTGCTACAACAACAAAACATCTAAAATGTCAAACATTATTATGCTGAATAACGTGTCAGCGCTGTCAGTCACTAATTGTTTTAAAGCGATGCTTCTCAATCTTGGTTTTTTACCAGATATCAAAAGAATGCATTGTTGAAATTGAGATGTCAAATTAAATAAATAAAATTTGGACTGTGTTATATGATTAATATGTCAAATACGATCATTAATATTATGAGAAATAATATATGATATGTCATAAATATAATTAATTATGAAATGACATAATACATATTTCGTTAAGATTTTGAATATAAATACATATAGAATTGAAAGTGAATTAAACATAATTGTTGGTGGATCAATTATAATTAATTTAACTAATGTTAGTGCTAATGTAAAGTGAGAAATATTGTTTGAGCTAATTTAATTAAATTGGATCAAGAGTTCAAGCAAAACATGCCAATCAGCAAGTGTCTTGCGGCCGCAATAAACAAGTGTATTGCGACCACAAAAGACTAGAATAGATTTGGCAACAAATATGTAGAATTTCAGCCGAAGTTACTTGCGATTGCAAAAAGAGCAGAAGAGCTCTTTTGCGACCACAAGAAACTAGGCAAATTTCCTGCATGTTTTCAGTCCAAGTCACTGATAAGACGAAATTATATACCAGAATCTTAGGGTATTTTGTGTAATTTAAGCCAAAGTTCGATAAGTTTAGGTCAAAATATCCAAGTTTAGTCTCAAGTTCAAGTTACTTCTCTAGAATTGGTTTACAATACAGAAAATAGGTAATGGAAGCACAAGAAGCTATTTCTGGACACCTGGAACAGTTGGGAGCGAGATCATACAGTTACAGGACTCATTACGGCCGTAATCACACTTCATTACGGCCGTAACCACCACATCCCGAGACTGCAGATTCCAGAACTTAGCCAAAACCTCTTCAGATCAACCCATTACGGCTGTAACCAGCACCCATTACGGCCGTAATGACCCTTTCCCGAGAGATGGATTCCCAGTACTTAGCCACCACAGGAGCTAAATACACTCATTACGGCTGTAACCGACTCACATTACGACCGTAATGGTGTTTTCCCGAGAGAGCATATTTCAGGACTTGGTCAATTTCAGCCTCAGAAGAGCTCATTACGGCCGTAGCCGAAACCACCAATTCCCAGATTAGATCCCGAAACCCTGTTCGTGGCACGCTCTGCCATTTTAGCACTAATTACGACCGTAATGACCTATCATTACGGTCGTAACCAAGGTCGGCAGAGCAGTTCAGTTTTATTTTGGGAAGGTTATTAGAGGTTATTTTGGGATTCGTGTATTCATGTATAAATAAGGAGGTTCAGATCTGTTTAGGACATGCTTTGAAAGAGATAGTTTTCCATTACACTTTTGAGAGAAAGAGAGAGATTTTGGGGAAGAAAGAGAAGAAGAAGAAGGAAGAAGAAGAGAAGGCCATTAGAGACTTCATCACTTTGGTTTAATCTTCCACTCCTTCTCTTGTTTTCTTTTACTTACTTAGTTGTATTTTCATGACCATTAAGGGCTAATTCTCCATTAGGTTTTTAGGGAGACTTGAAACTTAGCTTGTATCTTACTTGGTATAATGATATGACGATCGTTGTTTTTGTTATTATGGCTTGTGCTTGTTTTTATTACTTATTGTGATCTTGATCAAATTGCATACTTAGGATTTGATAGTTGTAATTGAGAAATTGAATTGTTAGATCCCGACCACAAGTAACAAGGTAGATGGTAATTTAAGTACCGAAACGTGACGATTGTCATCTATAGGCTAACTTGATTGAATTGAATAATTGTACCAAGTACCGAGAGGTGAATTGCAATTGTTTAAGTATATTAAGGCAATTAGGACTTAATGAATTTAGACTAGGATAATCAAGTACCGAAATGTGAAAATTACTCTAGTTTAGATATGGTATTAACATAGAAATATCCCTTAGTACCAAACTTGTTAATCGCGCCTCCTTAATACAAAAACAAACCTTTAAATGACCAAGTAGATATAAACAAGTGGATAGAAACCCTAGAAACCTAAGCCTCTCATCTTAATTCTTGAAATTGTTAATTGATTTACTTAGTCTTAAAATTGCATAATACCAAAACTCAACCTTTAATTTCTTACTTAGATTAAAATTATTAGAATTTGATAACTAAATCCGACTTGTCCCTGTGGATTCGATCCCTAAGTACTACAATAGACGGTTGTATACTTGCAACCTCTATTTAATAACTAGGGTTAGTAAAACTCGTATCAAGTTTTTGGCGCCGTTGCCGGGGACAACGGTGATTTTAGTTTCAGATTTTAGTAATTTAGATTTAAATTTAAGTTTTTAACTTTTTAGCCTTCTTTTTCTCGTGTTTTGTAGGTTGAAAACTGGAAGGAGAATCCTCAACCCCGAAAGTTCAAGACTTGGTTGAGTGGTTCTCTCGAAGAGGATCAACTCATCTCTTCTACGAGAGAAGGAGAAACCGCCCTCCAAGGAGACCAATTTTGAACCTAACTCCACGTCGGTTAGAGATGTCGAACGCCGACGTTGAAGCCGCACGCATAGCGAACCTTGAAAGGGAGCGTAATCAGATGACCGCCGAGTTGCAACGGTTGAGAGCAACCGCTCTTAATCGTGAGGCTCATGAAGCGGAAGATGCAAACCGTCCCTTGAGGGAATTCACCGCTCCAAAGGCCGAAGAGATACGACTAGGCTACACCGCTCCTACCATCAATGCGGAGGAATACCAAATTCCTCCTGCATGGGTGAACATGGTGCAACGTAACCTTTTCCATGGTTTGGCACATGAGGACGCAACCCAACATCTAGCCAACTTTGAGGAGATTTGTAGCACAATAAAGGTACATACAGTTACACTTGATGATCTTAAAGTTATGGCCTTTACATTTTCTCTTGCAGATAAGGCGAAGAGTTGGATTCGTAGCCAACGCCCCGAAAATATGAACACATGGCCCAAGGTTGCGAATGCATTTCTCAACAAGTTCTTTCCACCATCCAAGACCAACTCCTTGCGCCACCAAATTCACAACTTTCGACAAAAGGCGGAGGAGACAATGAGCGAGGCTTGGGAGAGATTCCAAGAACTCCAAAGGTGTTGCCCACATCATGGGATCGAAAGATGGAACTTGCTTCAAATCTTCTACAATAGTCTCATGCCGCAAGACAAAGGCATGCTTGATGCCGCTGCCGGTGGTAGTCTCATGAACAAAGGGGCTGCCGATGGTTACATATTGGTTGATGACATGGCTCTCAACCAAAGCCAATGGCACAATCCAAGGGAAACTCCGGTGATTTTGCAAAGGGGTGTGAACGAGGTGAGTACGAATCCGGAATTAGTTGATGCAATTGCCGCTTTGAATCGCAAGATCGATCTTCTAAGCGTAAGTGCGGTAAATTCTACTCACTCTCCTTGTTCTATTTGTGGTGGTATGGACCATCTTGCAATTAACTGTGGTGTTAGTAATGATGTTGTGTTTGAGGATGTAAATGCCATTAACCAAGGTAATTATAGACCAAACAATAACCCATATTCTAATACCTACAATCCCGGTTGGAGAAACCATCCAAATTTTTCGTGGAGGCAAAATGACCAAGGTTATGCACCAAATCAAGTGTATGGTAATCAAGGTCAAGGTAACCAACAACCAAAGTCCAATATTGAAAAGATGTTGGAAGCCTTTATGACTAGCCAAAATCAAAAATTTGATGAATTAAGTCAAAAGGTAGACTTGTTAGCAACCCAAAATAAATTTCTTGAAACCCAAGTTGCACAACAAGCCACCCTCTTTACACGCCAATCGGGTACACTACCACCCAAACCCGAAAGCAACCCCAAGGATGTCAAAGTGATCAAGCATTCACTTAGAAGCGGGAAGCAATACGAAGATCCGCTCATACCCAATGATGTCCAATTGGAACAACAAGGTGAGAAGGACAAAGATGAGCACATCTCCACACATGAGGATCAAGCCTCAATGGAAGCCCAACCTCCAAGTGAACCGCCCAAGGTAAGTACGGAGGTACCAAGGTACATACCTCCGCATAGGTACGCACCTTTTCCTCAACGTATTCCAAGTGAAAAGACCGAAAAACAATTTGGTAAGTTTATTGAATTGTTGAAGCAATTGCATGTAAATCTACCATTAACCGAGGTTATGACCCAAATGCCTATCTACACCAAAATTTTCAAAGATATTTTGTCAAATAGGCGTAGACTTGAGGAAGTCCAAATGGTTGCACTAGATGCAAATGGTAGTGCCTTGGTTATGAATGAATTGCCCAAAAAGTTGGATGACCCCGGTAAATTTTCTATCCCTTGCTCCATAGGAAATATTCAATTTAAACGTGCACTTTGTGATCTCGGAGCAAGTGTGAGTTTAATGCAAAAGTCGGTATATGAAAGTGTGAGTTTAATGCAAAAGTCGGTAAATATTTAGGATTTACCAATTCAAATTGGTAAGTTCTTTGTACCAATTGATTTCGTTGTGGTAGATATGGAAGAGGACACCCATACACCTTTGTTGTTGGGTAGACCCTTCCTTAATACGGCAAGAGCCGTTATCTATGTCCATGATGGAATCATAACCATGAATATTGGGGACGAAAAATTGACTTTTGATGTGAAAAAGTCCATAAAATACCCATCTAACGATCATACAGTTTTTAGTGTTGAAATTTTGGATAGGTTGTTAGATGAGGAACTCAGCAAACACATCAGCAAAGGATCAGTTGAAATCTGGATGGAGAACACGTGCAAAAAGCAAGATCTGCTTTCTGCCGAGACCCATTACGGCCGTAATGAACATCCATTACGGCCGCAATCATCAAGCACTGTTAGCTTGCAGTCAACTCCGAGACCAGATAAAGTCCATTACGATCGTAGTAATTACCCCCTACGACCGCAATCAACCCATCCAGCAGACTTGCCCAGCCTGGCAGAACCTAATTTAGCCCATTACGGTCGTAATGATTTTTCTTTACGACCGCAGTCAGACCTGGCAGAAACCTGGACAGAAATTCCTTTGTACTACCCCAATTACGGCCGTAATGATACCCTGTTACGGCCGCAATCAGACCTTCCAGACTACCTTTCTGACCAGACAGAGCAGTCCTCCATTACGGCCGTAGCCAGTAATCTTTACGGCCGTAATCAACCTTGCTAGAACCCAGTTTTCCAAGTCTCGACCTCCGAATCAATCCTAGACTTTGCCGAGACCACGACTGATGCACCCAAGGTGGAACTGAAGCCCTTGCCCTCTTCATTGCGCTACGAATACCTTGGCCCAAACCAAACTTACCCCGTTATCGTCAATTCCTCCCTTAACCAATCACAAACCCAACAACTTCTCCAAGTGTTGAGGATGCATCGAGGGGTCATTGGATACACAATTGACGATCTCAAGGGTATCAATCCCTCCATTTGCATGCATCGGATCTTGATTGAGGAAGGACACAAGCCCTCAGTTGAAGGACAACGAAGATTGAACCCAAATTTGAGTGAAGTCGTGCTAAAAGAGATCCACAAGCTGCTTGATGCCGGAATCATTTACCCTATCTCAGATAGCAAGTGGGTGAGTCCAATTCATGTGGTTCCGAAGAAAGGGGGCACCACCGTGATACAAGGAGAAGACGGCAAACCGATTGCAACAAGGTTGGTGACGGGATGGCGCATGTGCATCGATTATCGCAAGCTCAACTCAGGTACGCGCAAGGATCACTTTCCTCTTCCCTTCATTGACCAATTGCTTGAAAGGTTAGCCAAACACTATTTCTTTTGTTATCTTGATGGTTATAATGGCTTTTTCCAAATACCAATACACCCTGATGACTAAGAAAAAACCACTTTCACTTGTCCATACGGTACCTTTGCATATCGTAGGATGCCCTTTGGCTTGTGCAATGCACCTGCTACTTTCCAAAGAGCTATGATGGGTATATTTTCGGACCTCATTGAAAAATCCATGGAAGTTTTCATGGATGATTTTTCGGTATATGGTACCACCTTTGATGACTGTTTGACCAACCTATCCAAAGTCCTACGACGATGTGAGGAAGTTAACCTTGTTTTGAATTGGGAAAAGTGCCATTTTATGGTACAAGAGGGTGTTGTATTAGGCCACGTAGTCTCATCCAAGGGTTTAGAAGTAGATCGTGCAAAAATTGAGGTAATTGAAAAATTACCTCCACCAACGAACGTCAAAGGTGTAAGAAGTATTTTGGGGCATGCCGGATTTTATCGAAGGTTTATCAAGGACTTTTCAAAAATTGTCAAACCCTTGACTAACCTATTGCTTAAGGATGCCCCATTTGACTTCAACGATGACTGTCTTGACGTTTTCAATAAGTTGAAGGAGGTGTTGATTTCAGCGCCTATCCTACAACCCCCAAATTGGAGCGAACCCTTCGAGATTATGTGCGACGCAAGCGACTATGCCGTTGGAGCCGTTTTGGGGCAACGAATTGACAAAAAATCGTACGCAATTTATTACGCAAGTAAGGTGTTAGATGAAGCCCAAGTGAACTACACCACGACAGAAAAGGAACTGCTTGATGTGGTTTTTGCCATCAACAAGTTTAGATCCTATTTGGTGGGTTCCAAAGTGATAGTCTACACAGACCATGCGGCAATTCGTTAGCTCCTCACAAAGAAAGATGCAAAACCCCGTCTCATTCGTTGGATCCTCTTGTTACAAGAATTTGATTTGGAGATTCGTGATAAGAATGGCGTAGAAAACCTCGTAGCCGACCACCTTTCTCGCTTATTCGGTGATGTTACAAGCGAAAACCTTCCTATCGACGACTCCTTTCCCGATGAGTAGCTCTACAAAGTGCAAAATTTCGAACTTCCTTGGTTTGCGGATATGGCAAACTTTCTTGCTTGTGGATACATGCCCACTCACCTCACGTCGCAGCAATGCAAGAAATTCTACGCGGACTCCAAGTATTATTTTTGGGATGATCCATTCCTATTTAAACTTGGAGTCGATGGGATTCATAGGCGATGTATACCACAAGAAGAGGTTCCGTCAATCCTTCACCATTGTCACTCGTCGCCCTATGGAGGCCATGCCTCAACGAACAAAACCGCTGCGAAAATCCTTCAAGCCGGCTTTTATTGGCCAACGCTTTTTAAGGACACAAGGAAATTTGTTGTATCATGCGATAAATGCCAAAGGAAAGGCAATATTTCGAAACGTCATGAAATGCCTCAACAAAGCATCTTGGAAGTTGAGTTATTCGATGTTTGGGGCATTGATTTCATGGGACCCTTTCCTAGTTCTTGCAACAACAAATACATCCTTGTTGCGGTAGATTACGTCTCCAAGTGGGTAGAGGCATTACTAAGTCCCGAAGCCGATTCTAAAGCAGTAAAACGTCTTTTCCAAAAGGTGATTTTCCCTAGATTTGGTGTTCCTCGAGTGGTCATTAGTGATGGAGGTTCTCATTTCATCAATAGAACCTTCGAAAATCTCATGCAAAAATATGGTGTGAAGCACAAGGTCGCTACACCATATCATCCGCAAACAAGTGGCCAAGTCGAAATTTCGAATCGTGAGATCAAGCACATCCTCGAATCAGCAGTGAATGTTTCACGCAAAGATTGGAGTATGAGACTTGATGATGCACTTTGGGCGTACCGCACAGCGTACAAGACTCCCATTGGCATGACACCGTTCAAACTTGTCTATGGCAAGCCTTGCCATCTGCCAGTCGAACTTGAGCACAAGGCGTTTTGGGCAATAAAGGCTATCAATTATGATATGATTGGAGCAGGAAAGAAGCGCATCCTCGACTTGCTTGAGCTCGAGGAGATTCGTCTCAACGCCTACGAAAACGCAAGGATTTACAAGGAGAAGACCAAGCAGTGGCACGACAGACACATTATCCGTAGAGAGTTTAAGATAGGGGATTTTGTTTTATTGTTCAATTCACGTCTTAAGCCCTTTGCGGGTAAGCTCAAGTCAAAATGGAGTGGACCTTTTCAAGTTCAGCGCGTATTTGAGCATGGAGCAGTGGAGATTTGGAGTGAAAGAACGGGAGCATTCAAAGTGAATGGACATCGGCTCAAGTTGTATCACCATGGAGAGCCGGTCGAGGGGAAGACAAGTATTCATCTCGTAGACGCCATTGATGCTGTCCCATTGACGAACGATCCCGAGCTAATCTTACGATTTGGTAATAAAGCACCACGAGGGACGTTGGAGACACATTCATTTCATACGGTTGAAGGGAGTAGAAGCACCTCCCTTACCGATGATAAAGACAACTAGAAAATGAGTGTCGAGCTCGAGACACCATAAACGAGCGCTTCTTGGGAGGCAACCCAAGTCCTTTATCTTTTCGCACTTTTAGGGAAATTTTAGAAAAACACAAAAAAATTCACAAAATCAAAAACACAAAAATAGTATTGCATTTTTGTTTACTTTGCATTTATAGGAGCACATATGTGTATATTTAGACTAGGAGCATAAATCATCCACAATCCGAAAAAAAAAATACTGATCCATTACGGCCGTAGCCTATCATCATTACGGCCGTAATTGGACTTGAGTACTGACAACCACACAAGAAAATTACGGTCGTAAGGCAATAATTTTCTCGAAATGTGGATTTGCAGAACGGTTAGAATTTAAGCCGTTACGGTCGTGGTTCATGTCCCTTACGGCCGTAGTCACTTAATTCAACCTCGGGACCAAAACCAGCCATAACGGTCAAAATTAATAATCCTACGACCGTAATGCATGTCCTTTACGGCCGTAGTGTAGTTAATTTTCTTGGAAAGGGTCCGCAACGGTCAGATATTTAAGTATTACGGTCGTAGTGCACGATAATTACGCCTGTAGTGCATTTAATTTGGCCTCGAGAAGGCGCAACAGTTGGGACAACGGTCAGAAAATTAAGTGTTTACGGTCGTAGTGCATGTCCATTACGGTCGTGATGCATTTAATTTGGCCTCGAGAAGGCGCAACAGTTGGGACAACGGTCGAAAAATTAAACGTTACGGTCGTAATGCATGTCCTTTACGGCCGTAATGAATTTGCAGGAGGCTATAAATAGGTGTTCGATTTCAAATTTCTCACCCTCTCTCTCTCTCTGCACTCTCTCCATTCTCTCTCTCTCTCTGCACTCCCTCTGCTTTCTCTCTCTTTCTCTCTCTCTCTCTCATGTTTCCCTTCTCTAACAAGCACCAAAATTCGAACCGTTACAGCCGTGGCACCCTCTCATTACGACCGTAATTCCTCACTAATACCCATACACCAGATCCAGCCAAGACAAACTCCAACCCTATTTATGACCGTAATCGTTGTACCTTTACGGCCGTAATCTCCCTCTCAGTGGCCCTGCGAAGACCAAGTACAAGACTCATTACGGCCGTAACCAGTACTCTTTACGGCCGTAACCACCTTTCCAGAAGGCAAGTCTTCGATGTCCGACAGACCAGTGCGAGGGAAGAGCTTGGAGCAGAGACACCGGGCAAGTCTTCAATTAGAACTGTTGATTAGGAACCAGTCACGACAATCAAATCTGATCCAGAGAGTTGCTTGCGAGCCGCATGAGAAATCATGCGGGTCGCAAGTGACCCCTGACTTGCGAGCCGCATGAGAGATCATGCGAGTCGCAAGCAGGGCATCCAGAGCCTTATCTGACCTGAAACCCCTGGGACGCTTTTATCTTTGATTGCTTTCGACTTGTTACTGTTTTATTGTCTGTTTACTTTAGTTATTTACTGCTTGAATTGTGATTAAAAACTTGTTACAAAACCCCCCCATTTTCTACCTGTTTGAGAATTGGAATTGAACTAAGTCTGGTTTGGTCTAAGTCTCCGTCCCTGTGGATACGATACCTAATCTATACTTGGCGTAGTCGTGCGCTTGCGACTGAATTGAGTGTAATTGAGGTTTTAAAAGCCTATACCCTAGCGGGACATCAAGCTTTTTGGCGCCGTTGTCGGGGACGGCAGTATTTATTCTGAACTTAACTCTTACTTCTTTTCTGATTCTAACTTTTTCTTTTCAATCTTTCTTTGATTGTTTCAGGTGTTCAAACTGGGCAAGCTTCCCCCTGTTGGTGACTACAACTTGAGGAGTGGTGCCAAGAAACCGAACCCGACTGTGATACCTGAACCAATCTCCGTCCCATCTCCATCGGAAGCATCTGTCATGGCAAATTGTACGGATCCTCCAAACATTGAAATTCCCAATGATGGAGATGGAGCGAGGGTAAACAATGAGCAATTCGTTCCGCGCACTTTAAAGGACTATCACATTCCGAGGGCTGATGATGCACAAGGACCCATTCGCCTACCAGTACTGGTTGGAGATACTCCTAACTTTGGTTCTGGCATCGTCAACCTCATTCAGCAGAACTGCTTTCACGGCTTGGAGATGGAGAACCCGCATGAGCATCTCAACAACTTCGTTCAATGCTGCCAAACCGTGAAGTGCGCAATGGCAAGCATGGAATATGTGAAGCTAGCTTTGTTTCCCTTCTCCCTCAAGGACAAAGCGAAATTCTGGTTTAACTCTCTCCCTAAAGGCTCAGTTGGTACCTGGCCTGCTATGTCTAATCTCTTTTTGGCCAAGTACTACCCTGTTAAGAGAACTGCCAAGGTTAGGGGTGAGATCACTGCTTTTAAGCAGATTTATGATGAAACCCTTAGTGATGCATGGGATAGGTTTAACCAGTTGCTTCAGTCTTGCCCACACCATAATCTGAGTGATTTTATGCTTGTTGATGCTTTTTACAATGGTCTAACCCCTCAGAGTCGTGTGCTTGTTGATTACAGTGCAGGTGGGACTATTGTTGATATGGAGCCTCAAGAAATTCTCAATCTCTTTGAGTGGTTATCACAGCAGCAGTAGTGGTCCAACAGGGAGACAATCTGTGGTTCGGGTGGCAGGTATGAGGTCGATCAGCTAGCCTTGATGCAAGCTAAGATTGATGCTCTTCAAAACCAGATGGACAAGCAGAAGGCGTCTTCCAAGATGTTGCAAGTGCAAACTTGTGCTCTTTGTGGAGATGAGACACACGTCTATGAAGGATGTCCACTTGCACAACCCGAAGGAGACATGGAGCAAGTCAATTCTCTCAATGCCGAGCCCTCCTTCTTTCCAAAACCACCTTTCTCCCGCTCCTACGCATCTGACCAAAATGATCGACAAAGTTGGGTCTTGCAGAACCAACAACAATGGAGGGAAAGACCCGATAAGGCCACTTTTGGGTGCTACATCAACAACAACTCCTCACGTTACCAAAACCAAGTTCCACCACAGCAGCAAGGGCAAGGAAGTGGAAACCGAACCCTTCAACAACAACTCCTCACGTTACCAATGCTCAACCCTTCAACAACAGAACCCAATTCAATCAACCCAAGCAAGATTCCGTGCTCCAACATGTGACTGACTTCATGCACGAGCAAGGGAAGATGAATTCAATACTGTTTGAGCAATTGCAGGCAATGAATGAGAAGCTGACGAGACTTGGAGTCGGTGACCAAAGCGGTTCCTCAAGTGCAACGGACAAGAACAAGTTGCCAAGCCAACCAATCAATCCCCAGGGAGAGGTTAAGGTAATTCACACCTTGAGGAGCGGCACGGAGTACACTGGACCCTCTATGCCGGAAGAAACAGATCAGCCGGCAGAAGAAACAGCTCTCAGCGACTCTACTTGCGGCCCGCAAACAACATCATGCGGCCCGCAAGGATCACATCAGGGCACATCCGCAGGCTCTTCAGCTGCAAACAGCCCAGCAGACAATACTTGCGGCCCGCAAGGACCCTCATGCGGCCCGCAAGAGACACAGACAGAGGCAGAACATCAGGCAGGTCAGGACGTGCAACCAGCAACCAATCAGAGTAAGGACAAAGGAAAATCAGCAGAGACACCTCCACCTTACAGACCACATGTCCCGTTCCCTCAGAGGCTCGCCAAGACTCGTTTGGATGAGCAGTTTTCCAAGTTTATGGAGGTATTGAAACAACTCACCATTTCCATTCCTTTTACTGATGCGCTTATGCAAATGCCTTCCTACTCCAAGTTTCTCAAGGACATCCTATCCAACAAGAGGAGCCTGAAGGAATGCAAGAGCGTGCAGCTGAACCTTGAATGCAGTGCAGCGGTGAGTCGCGAGCTACCTCCAAAGCTTGGCGATCCAGGTAAGTTCACTATTCCTTGCACCATTGGTAAAGCGGTTATCAAGAAAGCTTTGTGTGATTTGGGGGCAAGTGTGAGTCTCATGCCTCACACCATCTTTCTTAAGATAGGTGTGGGTGAGCTCAAGCCCACTCGTATGACTTTGCAGCTTGCAAATTCTTTAGTGCGCTTACCAATGGGAATAGTGGAAAATGTGCCCGTTCAGGTGGGAAAGTTCTTTGTTCCAGGAGATTTTGTGGTGATGGAGATGGACGAGGACAAGGATGTGCCGGTCATACTAGGGCGTCCCTTCCTCAGGACAGCCAGAACCATATTCGATACATATGAAGGAACTCTCACCATGAGGATCGGGGATGAAAGAGTGCAGTTTCAAGTTGCTAAGGCAGTAAAGTACCCCGATTCACCTGACGATTGCTATCGAGTTGATGTCATTGATGAGTTGGTCGCTGAAGTGCAGCAGGAAGACTTTCTCGAGCAGACCCAGGGCTCGCTCAGGTATCACTTTGACTTTTTATCCCGCTTTCAGGATGAGCTGAGCACTCTGGAAGGACAGCTTGCGGCCCGCATGCCACTGCTTGCAGCCCGCAAGGATGCCAAGCATGCGCCCAGCAGAGAGCCAATTGAACTGAACAGTGAAGAAGCAGTCTTTGCAGCCGAAATCTCAACAGATGAACCAGAACGCATGCTATGCGAATCTCATGAGGTTTCAGCAGATCGCACACCACCACTCACAGATGCGAGTAAGCCCAAACTCAAGCCTCTCCCCGCCAATTTGAGGTATGAGTTCCTTGATTCTGACAGGTCTTCTCCGGTGATTGTGAGCACTCATTTGAGCACTGACGAGACGTCAAGGCTACTGGAGAAACTGAGGATTCACAGGGGTGCCATTGGGTACTCGATCAAAGACATCAAGGGGCTTAGTCCAGCCATTTGTGCACACCGCATCCACCTGGAGGAAGGGCACAAACCTTCAGTGCAACATCAAAGGCGACTCAACCCAATTCTTCAAGAGGTAGTGAAGAAAGAAATTCTTAAATTGCTTGATTCTAACATCATTTTTCCTATCTCAGACAGCAAATGGGTGAGTCCAGTGCACGTAGTGCCAAAGAAAGGTGGAGCAACAGTCGTCAAGAACGAAAAGGGTGAGATGGTCCAAATGCGCACCACGATGGGATGGAGGATGTGCATTGACTACCGCAAGCTCAACGCTGCGACTCGCAAGGACCATTGCCCGCTCCCTTTTGTGGATCAGATGTTGGAGCGTCTTGCGAATCACACTCACTTCTGCTACCTTGACGGGTATTCAGGCTTCTTTCAGGTACCCATTCATCCTCAGGATATGGAGATGACGACATTCACATGTCCTTATGGCACCTTTGCTTATCGAAGGATGCCATTCGGCTTGTGTAATGCGCCAGCTACATTCCAAAGGGCGATGATGGCAATCTTCTCTGCTTTCATTGAAAAAGAGGTTGAAATTTTCATGGATGACTTTTCTGTTTGTGGTACCTCTTTCGATTCTTGTTTGGACAATCTTTGTAAGGTTTTGCAGCGATGTGAGGAGGTCAATCTGGTTCTCAATTGGGAGAAATGTCACTTCATGGTGCAGGAAGGCATCGTCTTAGGACATCGAGTGACAAGCAGTGGCATCGAGGTTGACAAAGCGAAAGTTGAGGTCATTGAGAAGCTTTACACACCGACCAGCGTCAAGGATGTGCGTAGCTTCCTTGGTCATTGCGGCTTCTACCGCCGTTTCATCAAGGACTTTGCTCAAATCGCCAAGCCTTTGACGAATCTCTTGGTAAAGGATAATGATTTTGTCTTTTCTGATGAGTGTGTTAAGTCTTTTCTCAGGTTGAAGGAGGCACTCGTTTCAGCACTTATCTTGCAGCCTCATGATTGGACCTAGCCTTTCGAGATCATGTGTGATGCCAGCGATTATGTCGTGGGTGCAGTTCTTGGGCAAAGGAAGGACAAGAAGCCCGTAGCCATCTGTTACGCGAGCAAGGTCCTTGATCCAGCACAGGTCAACTACACCACAACCGAAAAGGAGCTCTTGGCTGTGGTGTTCGCCCTTGAGAAGTTTCGCTCCTACTTGGTCGGCTCTCAGATCATTGTCTACACCGACCATGCTGCACTCAGGTACCTTCTGAACAAAAAGGATGCCAAACCACGTCTTATCCGTTGGATTCTTTTGTTGCAGGAGTTTGACATTGAGATAAAGGACAAGAAAGGATCGGAAAACTCGGTTGCAGATCACCTCTCTCGTTTGCATTGGGAAGGAGAGGCCCAAAACAACATTGCAATTGATGATTCGATTCCAGGAGAGCAACTCTACACCCTCATAGCCTTCAACGATTCTACTTCTTGCGACCCGCAAGGACAGTCATGCGGACCGCAAGGACATCTCTCCTGCCGCCCGCAAGGCCCATCATGCGGCCCGCAAGTGACGTAGACAGAGTACATTTCTTCGCTGAAACCTGCACCGTTACCATGGTATGCAGATTTTGCTAACTTTCTTGTTGCAGGTGTTTATCCCCCAGGCATGACTTACCAACAGAGGAAGAAGTTTAAGGCTGACATCAAGTACTATTTTTGGGAAGAGCCTTTTCTCTTCAAGGTAGGTATTGATGGGATTTTTCGGCGTTGTGTGCCAAATGAAGAGTCAGGTTTCTTTTGGCCGACTATCTTCAAGGATGCACACTCTTTTGTACTTTCATGCGATCAGTGCCAAAGAACCGGGAACATCACGAGGCGTAGTGAGATGCCACAGCAGCCCATTCTAGAGGTGGAGTTCGCTTCCTTCGGGTTGGAGCGCAGGAGAGGCGACCCTGGTGCGGGCCCATCTGGCCCTTCTGACCCATCTGCCTGAGCTTTTCAGGTTGTGTTCTACTTACCCTTCTTTTACGTTTTCTATCTATGGTTTTGTGCACTGAGGGCAGTGCATGATTCAGCTTGGGGGGGAGTAGAAACACTTTTACTTTTCCACTTTTTCTTTTCTTTTAGGAGTAGTGTAATTTAATTTAGGAGTAGAATGTAAATGGTACAAATTGATTGTTTTACCAACCTATTTTTGACTTGATGGTTTGGTTTTGACCCTCATTGGAACAAGTTTGGTGAGTTTGGATGGTATAACCACATAGCACACAAAAATATGCTCTGCATTCATGTTTTAATTCATCACTTGCATTGCAAAAAAAAAAAAAAAAAAATTGTGTATATAAATAAGAGTTGTTAAATCGGAAGAGTTTAGCACAACTATCCCTTGTTCATCGAATTGGTATTTGATTTTACGATGTTTTGGTCAGGATAACTTGATTGTTTCCATTAACCCACGAGTACCTGAAAAGGGTTCCTATTCTGGTTGAGTCCTGTTGCAAGTAACCGCTTACCAAAGACTTTTCCACCCACTTGAACTTGACAATTTCAAAAACTAAAAACAACAAAAACAAATAAAAATAAAATGCAACATCTATGTTCTAGTACTGGAACAAGGGTACTACTCCGCTAGCGCGAGCTATGAGTAAGTTTGTACTGACCGTACCACCTTGCAAGGACTAGATATATCATAGCGTCCAAATCTTCCTAGACTGGAAATTTGGAAACTATGTTGCTTCAAAAAAAAAAAAAAAAACACTTCTTTTATTTCAAATAACAAGTTCAAGTGGAAAGATAAGCCCGAGGTGGAGTTGAACTCTTGCAACTTGACAACATACCTTTTTGTAGGGTAAAATTGCACTTTGGTCCTCGAGTAGAGTCTCGTGGTTTAATGGAAGTGAATTGGTGATTCCTATAAATTCCAACAATGTCGGGATAAGGGTGATTGTTTGTGCTAATACCCTTCCAATTTAAAAACTCAATTGCATGTAGATTAGGATTTGTTTTCATTAAAACAAAAATCTGCTTGTGTGGTGAATAAGACCTCCAATCGACGACCCAAACAGCTTCCAATCTTTAATCGTTCTAGTTGAAACCAAACCAAGGAGTCAACTTGACCATTCTAGGGTTTTGTTGGCAGAACTCTCAATGGTACCTAGGTCTTAGTTTAGACGGGATTTAGGATTGAAATTTGAGTACGGTTTGCACCCTTGGACTTAGACTTTTTGCTTGAGGACAAGCAAGGGTTTAGCTTGGGGGGAATTGATGCGTTGCATTTATATGCACATATTTGCCTTGACTTGTACCCAGTTTCATCCTAAAATCCGTGTTTTATATGCATTTAGACTTGGTATCTGCCTTGTTCTTGGTCACTGCTCTTCTTTGGTCTTATTTCAGGTACACGGAGCATTTGGATGCATTTTGAGCGATTATGGACCTTGGATTAGAGCGGCAGCTGACTGAGCACATTCCATTCCTCTTGCGGGTCGCAAGCCACTCTTGCGGCCAGCAAGATAGCTTCACATGCGGGCCGCAAGCCACATCATGCGGGCCGCAAGTCAGTTATGGTAACTTCCAGCGCCTCCAGGCTATATTTACCCCTTTCTAGGTCTTTCATGAGGTTGGCATTCTGAGACCTAGGGGCGCCGTCTTGTCCACCAGAGACCTGAGAAGGCCTGGAAGCACTGTTCTACCTCGGTCCTTCACACCATTGGAGAGATCCAAGCCCGTGAAGACCCCCTACAAGGCAGATTCTGAAGTCTAAGGGTTTTATCGGTTTTGTCGCTATGAACTCTTACTTTTCTGATTTTGTTTTGTGTGTTTGCTGTATGGATGTGTAGTCCCTAGTCCCTTTGGGGCTAGGGAAAGATATTGTGATGGATGATTGTTTTTATTAGTATATTATTGTGATTTTTATTTGGATTGAATGAATTGTGTGTCTTTTCTCGAACGCTTGTTTGTTTGCTTGGTAAAACCCGTGGATTAAGGCCAAATCCAGTGTGGTTATGAACATCAACTGACCAACACTTGTTCTTGAATTGTTTGGGTTGATTGTGTAGATCCGAGAAAGCCCGAGAGGGAATCTTGTGTTTAATCGAGAGATTAGACTAACCCTAGAAATCGTCCAAATAAACTTAGGATTTAGAGATAAACCTAAGGGTTCTTACTTCTGCATACCTCTGTTGAACGACCAACACACTAGAGTTGAGGGAATTCAATTAGAACTGTTGATTAGGAACCAGTCACGACAATCAAATCTGATCCAGAGAGTTGCTTGCGAGCCGCATGAGAAATCATGCGGGCCGCAAGTGACCCCTGACTTGCGAGCCGCATGAGAGATCATGCGGGTCGCAAGCATGTCATCCAGAGCCTTATCTGACCTGAAACCCCTGGGACGCTTTTATCTTTGATTGCTTTCGACTTGTTACTGTTTTATTGTCTGTTTACTTTAGTTATTTACTGCTTGAATTGTGATTAAAAACTTGTTACAAAACCCCCCCATTTTCTACCTGTTTGAGAATTGGAATTGAACTGAGTCTGGTTTGGTCTAAGTCTCCATCCCTGTGGATACGATACCCAATCTATACTTGACGTAGTCGTGCGCTTGCGACTGAATTGAGTGTAATTGAGGTTTTAAAAGCCTATACCCTAGCGGGACATCAGTGAGCGCTGTCACCACCACACCCTCATCTTCATAACCGCATACGTTGTGAGCTTTCCCTTGTCCTTTCTCTATTTACTTTTCTTAGCTTACTTTTCGCACAGAGACGTGCTTTTAGATAGGCTTGGTGGAGGGGGGTACTTGTCACCACCACACCCTTAGCTTTCCCTTGTCAATGTGTGTTTTGAATTAAGATATTTATGTTGTTAGATGATGATTCAGTTAGAGACTCAGTAGTATATTAAGAACACATATAGACTCAAACAAACACATTGCTTCTTGCGATGTTATTAGCTATAAGCCGATAAGTATTTTGAAATAAGATATTTGTGTTGTTTAATAATTTAGCTTTTATTTCTGGTTCTGGGAATAATGAAAATTCTCAAAGAAATGTTGTGCAAGTGCCAAATTTACTAGAAAGAAAAGATTGCAATATTTTTGAAAGATTATATACATACAACGACAAAGTCATGTTTTCAAGTCTTTCTATAAAACATGACTAATGATATATTCTTATACTCTCAAAAGTAAATTAATAATCTTATGTGAAAAAGATGAAACTACTTACCGATAATAACATTTTGAATATTTTTTTCAACCCCTTGAAAAGTATTAGATACATTTTGGTACAAATGAATATTTGGAATAATACGACATTTAGAAGGTAATGTCGAGAAATATAAAAGTTAAATTTTGTCGTTAAGACTTTCATACATATATAAGATTTTTGTTATAGAGAATCATTCTTCAAAAATTCGTTAAAAAGATTATTGACACTGCTTTTTAAATAAATATTAAAGGTTATTCTTCTTGAAATAGTAATATAGACGAAATAATTTATAAGATGCAAACTAAGCAATTTTTATTAAGTTTATAGATTGCAACTTAAACATAATATCTATAATGTTTAAAGGTCTCAGTAAATGTATATGAAATATTATCAAGTTGTGATCTCATTTGGTTTAAAAGTCAAACTTGAAAAATTGAATTATTCAAATTATGTGGGAGTAAAATATAAGCAAGATATGTCTTACTGAATAAGAAATAAAAATTAAGATGATTGTCCCTAAATGATTAAGAAAATACTTGAAAAATTGAAATAAAGATAAATATAATAAGATCTTTTAGAATGCAAATAAGAGATCTTAGATGATTTATATCGAACAAGAGATTTTATGCTCACATATTAGATATTGCAAAAGTTTTAGAGGTCATTAAATGTACCAAATCTGATTTCAGTGTATGATTTCGTAAAGATGTCACTTTACTGCATGTAATGAACTCAATATAGAGATCATTCAAGTTATATTGTGACAATAAATGAGTCATACGTGATAATACTAGAAACTCACTAAGGATAAAATATGTTTATAAAAGTTTCTTAGTTGTATAAAAGAGAGAGTGCAAAACAATGAGTTAAAGACAGAACATACATACTCCATGTTTACATATTAACCTAAAAGAGGATTACCATCTAAAATGTTTCGTGAATGTGTTGCTCATATATGTGTAATTTCTATTTAGGATTTTTTAAGAAAATGTGGATGTCTAATTTTGACTTTGTTCTATAATATGTAATTTGTAACAAGATATGAAATATACAAATTATATTTTGGATCTCATTGTTTTCTCTATTTAAAGTTTTGACCTCAATAAAGTAAAGAATAAAGTGACTTAACCGGAATTAGGCACGTGTAATCTCATTTGCGTGTAATTTCTGAACTATATGTACAAATCTACTTTATGTCATCCAGTTATATTTGGCACTATGATTTAAGTTGCAATAACAACGAAGTGAATGCGATAAACACTTCTTAAGTCCATTGTTGGTATAGCTGACTGACCGAATTATTTAAAAAATACGAATGAAAAGACATAAAAGTTATGCATACAATAAAAAAATGATATATATAATCAATAAGACCACATTTGTCCATGTAGAGATATATATTGTTGGAATTGAGACGTCAAATCCAATAAATAAAGTTTATGGACTACATGTTATATGATTAATATATCAAGTAATGTCACTAATATTACATTGTGTAATATGAGTTATGCCATGTAATATGATTAATTAAGAAATAACATAATACATATTTAGCTAAGTTTTGGTTACAAATACATATTGAATTAAAGTGAATTAATTATAATTATTGATTAACCAATTATAATTAATTTAATTAATATAGTGTGAAGATCTTAATAAGATTTTGAAAATGATGTCATGATCTTTAAAGTTGGCAATATCTTGCTGAGATCTAAAAAAGATACAAAATCTTGCTAAGATCTCAAGAAGATATGATATTTTGTTAAAATGTCAAGAAGATACAAGATCTTATCATAATTACGAAATCTTTTCAAGATATTAAAGACACTAATTTTTAAGCGCTGAGTCTCCAAAGAATATGAGTGTGTTAGGTGTGCATGTGTTGCATTTAGACTCTATTATGTTCTCTCCATTAAAGAAAATATCTCAGCTTTCATTCATGAGTTCAAGAAAAAGAAAAGAGCACATGTGTCTTCTTGAAAAGATCGTGAGAGGCTAGTTGTGAAGAAGAAGGCACTCAAGACAAGAATTGTACAAGCACATCTAGTAATACTCATTGAGAGACAGTCAAAATCAGCACAAGATGACAAGAAAGTAAACAACTTCCGCTAAAGTTTATAATAGTACTCTAGAATCGATTTTGATTATAGCAATTGTTTAGAATTTTAACAAATAGGTAAACACAATTTGAATTGCACAAGTACATTTAGTGGTACTCTTTGAAAGACCGTCAATATCAGCACAAGATGACAAGAAAGTAAACCACATTCGCTAAAGTTTATAATAATACTCTAGAATCGATTTTGATTGTAATAATTGCACTAACATACCTCCTCCGTTGGAATTGGGCTCGTGCAAAAGGCTCAGCATCCTTTTGTGCATCTATATATATATGTGACGATAGTATGATGATTCTGTGGAAATTGATCGGTTTTGTAATTCAAATTGAACAACTTGCATCATGACGATTGTTATCATAAAAGTGTAAAAGTAACATAATTATTCAACGTTTCCATAATGGAGGTCCATGTCAGTGTATTGAATATTGATCGTGAGTACGATAGCTCATTAATTTCTGTGGCCAAAACTTCAAACACTTTATTTGAAAATCTGGTTTCCATAAAATATAGAAGTTGCAGCTAATAGTAATAGTACAACAACGTTTGTAACATGTCAGTGGCTAGATAGCGTGTTGAGAAATATAACATTGACGTACTCGTGGAGTCGTGGCAAATTAATGGCTCAATTTCATTGTCAAATTAATGTAAGAATGTACAAAAGACTATCATATGTAAGAACAAATTGAGTTGTTTTAGGTGATATCTAAGATGTCTAAATGTTTGTATGAAATATTTAAGTCTTTTTTTTTTATTTTCTTACCACAAATATATATAAAATTCTTGACAAACACTATTACAGAAAGAGATTTTAATAGCTCTCATTTAAACTGTTATTAAACGAGTTTATACCGGATCACAGTGTACATTAGTTATAAATATGTAACTATTATACCGGTCATATACTCACAACCGCTATTAAAGTACAATTTATAGCGGTGGCCAACAACGATCCGCTATTAAAGAACTATTATAGCGATTTGTCCAAGCGCTATTAAAGGGCTATTATAGCGGTTGGCTCAAGGGGCCGCTATTAAAGGGCTATTTCCACGTATCACCATCTTGTTCCAATTCAATCGTTAATTTATGTCAATCCAACGCTCCAAAAAATCACAGAGTCCCACGAATTAAGACATAGATTCTCTTCCAGAAATTTTAGTTCTCTATATAAATATCAACTCTACATCGTTCTTTCTTAACTAAAATTTTCCCTCTTTTTTCTTTCTTTCCACATAAATTTTCTCTCATTCTTTCTTCTTCTCACAAAAATCTTTCCACATTCTGCTTTCGTCCTTCAAATATTATTGTATTCTATGTATGACTATATATATATATAGAGAGGAGGGATCCGTAGCCGCCATCTATTTCGTAGTCGCTCGCAACTGCTCCATCATACCAAGTGTAAATTGTCGATCCGGACCGTTAAAAACATTCTCCATACTAATGTAGACTTGGAGATCAAATTTTATATTTTTTGAATTTTTTTTACTATTTTATCGAAAGGATTGAAAATTGGATGTTTGTAAATCGTTATATAAATAAATTCAAAGCCTTGTTATCATCTAAATCCGAATTTTGCTAGTTGTTTCCCATGTGAGATCTATATCAGATTTGAAAGTATGAATTAAGACAAAATTTATATATAGTCTTCTAAAATTTTGAAATTACATACAATCTATAGATTACGACATATTTCACAAAATAAGTTCATAATATGAGGGTTTTATATTTTTGAAGTACATATCATCGATATTACACGTTTAGAAGAAAAAATATTTAATTTTACATTTTATAGGAGTGAATTTTGAAATTTTGTCATAATTTAAAGATGCAAGACTTTTCGTAAATTGATAAAAAAAATAGCTGGTACTAAACAGTAAACACAAATACACATGGTATATCGAACCCGGATCTGCTGTAGCGCAGTACCGCGCTACAGCAGATGGACGGTCCGGATCGACCGCCAATTTCGGGATCGACCGCCAATTTCGGGATCGACCGCCAATTTCGAGATCGACCGTCAGAGATGGAAATCAGAAGGGCCTTTATATTTGGCACGAATCTTGATGCAAATCACTGAAAATCGAACAGTTCTGATGCTGCGCTACACGGTCCCGCGCAGCACCAGATCCCATTCCTGGTATACCCACATGGCCACATATTACATTTTTGTAATTGTGTCTGATCAAAATCGTGCATATTCGCCACTGTATGAACAACATCCTCTGAATGCGAATGATTGCTAAAACACTATCGGTGTGTCAGTGATATGATTCGAATATTGTCTACCGGAGTCAGGTGTTGGAAAGTATGAGAGATTCCATATTTCCACGCGTGTATCTGTCTGACTATGATATACAGTTTCTGAGGAAATTGATCACTTTTGGAATTCATATTGAACAACTTGCATCCTGACTATTGTTATCAGAATATCAGGTACCCGAAGAGTGTAAAATAACACAAGTATTCAATTTTTCCATTAGTGGAGGTCAATGTCATGTTTTGATGGCGCATTGATAGCTCATTCATTTCTCATAACATCAAACACTTTATTTGAAAAATCAGATTTTTACGAAACATTGCGCCAAGTCATCAAATTTGTGTATATTCACAAGTATTCTCAATCGATTTTCAAACACGTCCTTCCCTCGAACCGATGGACAACATGAATATTTTTTATAACAAAAATTTAAATCGAGTTTCTCAATTCATTTCTTGTCAATAAAAAATTGAATTCATAATCTGTAATTTTAATTAGGAGAAAAGTTATGGTACTTGCTAAGTATCAAATTTTTATGTTTGCGATCACATATTTCGAAACTCTTGCTCTCATATTTCAAAACTTTGTAAATGCATATTTGCACTAAAAAGACAAATAAAAGCTCTTCTCATTACACTATTTTTGTATAAACAAAATCGAAGAAACATGTAATAATAAGAATTTTTAGTTTGAATTCTCATTACACCATTATTCAAATTTTGGTTGTTGGAAGCAAAGTCATTGCTCGATCAAGTATTTGTGCTTAACACCTAACTAATTTTCTTCCTCAAAATAAAAACGTACTAATATAATTAGTACAAATGAAACTTTGCTAGAATACTACACTATGAATAAATTGCTTTGTTATGAGAACTAAATACATCCTGAGAAATGATCCAAAAGTCTCATCTACAGATAGAAAGGCAGAATACCCTAAATTCTAGAGACTCATCAGTTGGACTACAAAAATATTGCATACACTTCATGTATTTTTTACTATAATAAGTTACAACTTGATTAATTTTATACAATAGAAATAGAGTATACTTTTAATTTGAGGATGTGGATATATTTACAACTTGGATGATTTTTTTAATTTCTGAGTGAAGTATTAAGATGCAGCACAACATACATAGAATCAATTTTACCATGATTCAAGAATTAATCATGACGATTTTTGCACATCTTGTTTCAAGCTCTCGTCGGTCTTTTGCCTATCTCTACTACCTCAAATTGACGTAATTAATCAACTTGTTTGCCTCTCGTCCATGCATATTTTTATTTTGTGATCTACTAATTATTTTTTACTTCACACAACTTTGTGAAGGGAGCTTTGTTATAATACGTGCTTATGGCCAAAGTTGTACATGTATATATATACATTACATTAATTTCACTCTACTTTTTGTTGTTTCTTATAATCAAATAGAGAGTCTTGGCATCTCTCTTCTTCTTTTCCTTCACCTCAACCGATGTCTCGATTTTTTCTTTCCCCTTCTCGATATCAACTTCGACAACAACACCTTCTTCCACTGTCTCCCACAAATCTTATGAGATCAAGAGGGTCTTCATCTTAATACTCCAATAGTCGTAACTTTCGCCATCGAACACGAGTTGCACACCGTGCGCGCCTTCTTTGTAGAGCCATGATGCTCGCAACTTTTTTCGAAGAACCTACTTGAACTCTCACACAACCTATACTTTGATACCACTTACGTTGGCCTATGGCCTTTGTTACAATATTTTAGTGGAAAAGAAAGAAAGAGGAATGAGAAAAAAATATTTCTTCTATATCACAACTATACAATACAACTTTGTTTCTTGCTCACTGCAATTACAAATGATCATCTCTCTATTTATAAGCTATAAGATGTCTCTTAGATATTCTATGATTTAAATGTCATTAATCATAACACAAGTTTCTATAACATCTCTTAGAAATACTACTTATAAATTAACATAAAAGATCACAACTATCATGTGCATGTATTGAACATTCTAGTATGAACTTTAAAATCTTAAACAATTAATTAACATAAAAAATTATTAACTTTCAACACTCACAACATTAGCACATACCAATAATCTCTCAATGAAATAAAACCAGAAAAAGCAAAAAAAAATCAATAGCTCATGACAAATGTTAATTAGCAAGCTGCTAATCCTGAATTATTAGACCTTTGCTCAATCATCATCTCTTGTGACTTGTATTATTATCTTAATCAGCATACCAGCTCCAAACGAATTTGTTTATGACATAATTATTATTAAAACTTGCTTATTTTATGATACGTAGGTTTTTTGGTACAATCTTTCCGTTTAATTGGTCTTATAATTTTACACACCAACCGAGAGAATCCTAGACCTATTTTTATTACATACTTTTTTAAGACTTGCTTACTCAGCATAACAAACATAATAAACTAATTAAGAGCAAAGGCACCAAATCCATGGAAAACTTTGCAGGACATTATTCAAATTTAAATTAATGACAACTTCCTGTTATATCAAACTTATCACAAAGTAAACTTGCAATCACTGATCAGCACAACGGGCAGGAAAGCCTGGGCGTGGGCACAACTGACAGCCGGACCGCCCTCGGTGCGGTCAGCCCGAACACGTCGCTCATGTCAAGCTCACTGGGTTTCGTACCATCGGGCAGATTCCAGTTGAAGCAATGCGCAAGTTGTGCCACAGCCAACTCAAGGGCATAAAGGCCCAACTGCATCCCGGGGCAAGATCGCCGGCCGGACCCAAATGGCAAGAACTCAAAATAGTTACCCTTGAAATCCTTGCCGGCACTATCACCAGTATCATTGAATCTCGAGGGGCGAAACATGTCGGCATCCTTCCAGGCAGACTTGTCACGACCGATGGCGAACACGTTGATCATGATACGGGATCTCTTAGGGACATGATAGCCCGCTACGACACAATCTTCTGCTGTTTCGTGTAGGAGCAGAGGGATGGGCGGGTGAAGGCGGAGGGTTTCTTTTACGACGCATTTGAGGAATGGAAGTTTGTCGAGGTCAGTCTCTTCGACCTTTCGGTCTAGACCGACCGTGCTCGCAAGTTCGGCTTGGAGTTGCCGTATGTCATCTGGGCTTTTCATCAGCTCCGACATAGCCCACTCTATAGCCGATGCTACCGTCTCTGTGCCGCCAAACATTACATCCTGCTCAGAAAGAAATATTTAGTAAACCATTGAACCAAAAAATCTCCAGAAATCATTTTTCAAATGTGCCATAGTTAATGTAGAGGAATGATTTTCTTGTTTGGACAAAAGTGAGCATAGCCCGCCGTTTTTCTTTTCTTTTGAATAAACCAATGTTTCTACAAGTAGACACATTATCTTTATTAATATTATTAATATTTTAGTATATTATATATACTTTATTATTATTAATATTATTTTTATATTATCTTTATTATTCTAAAATTTTAATAATTACTATTAATTATTATTATTATTTCATTATTTTAAAATAATGCATATTATAATAACTTTTATATTATTGTTATTACTATTATTATTTGATTATGTTGTATTATTTTTTGTAATTAATAATATTTTATTCAATTATTAACTTAATAATTATTGTTATTGTTATTCATATATTTATATTATATTGTTTGTTACTTTATTATTATTATTATTTTAAAATAATAAGTTCATTATAATTATTATATTTTTCTTATATTATCATTATTTCATTATGTTATTAGTTATTATTATATTATTATTGTTATTATTATTATTTTCAATATTAATGTTTTTATTTATTTTAGAAAATGCATATAATTATTAATTTATTATATTATTCAGTTTATTATTGTTAGTGCTATGGTACTTCACAAAGCGTCACTTGCGTACAATGTTTTCGTATTTTCAACTTCAAAGTTCAAATGACTAATTCAAACCGTTGAATATAGTCTCCACATTAAAATCTCCTTAGAAATCAAATTTATATTTTTTAAATTTCTTTATTATTTTTAAAAGAGATGAAAACTCATTCATATCAGATGGTCCATAAATCGTCAAATTAATTAACAAACTTTTCACCCTCTTTAAAAATTAGTACAATTTTTTAATATGAACTTTGATCTCTAAGGAAATTTCAATATGGAGATCATGTTCAACGATTTGAATCATTCGTTTGAACTTTGAAATTAGAGATACAAAAGCAAATTACCTCACAAGTGACACATTGTGAAGTACCATATATAGCCTCACTTTTATTGTTATCATTATTTGTTATATCATCATTATTATCATAATAATTAAGTTTAAATTAGAGATTTTGTTTTATTATAACTGTAGTAAATTACTACCAATGTATGAGGCTAAGAATATTCTGAAATATGAAGATAAGTTGGAAAGCAGTAACAAGACAACAAGATAATGGTTTGTTGTCTTGTTTGGACATTGACAGGCGCATTTCAATTAATGGAACTTATCAGGTAAAAAAGGTGTGTGAACCAACCAGTTTTTTTTTTGTTTTTGTTTTCTTTTTATATAACGAGTACTATTTGATATTTATTATTTTTCAAATTTTGTTTAAAAAAATTGAACATGGTATCTTAGTAAACAAGTGTGATCTAACATTATTTGTGTTAGTTTGATAACAACTTTATAATCGGTCAGTATGCGAAATAACTTTTACAAATACAGTTACTTTTTTTTTATAGAAACTGATATACATATTGTAGAAAATATTTTGTCTGCCGCTAATTTCAATTAATAATTATTTTTCTTTTAGCAAGTGAATTCTATGCTACGTAGAAATTAAGTTCACCTCAATTTTATAGCTTTCGGAAGGAAGATCTAATAATTTGATGTGATATTTATTCTTATATATGTGCTACATATTAATTAGAAAGGTAAAACAATGATAGAAATTAAATCTCAATAATGAAATATCTTATAGCTTTGCTCTAAAATTTGAATTGTTGGATTAGATTTCAATATGTGACAGTCAATTATATAATTTTGAAATATTTTTGTATTATATAAAATCAGATTCATTAAATTCTAATCATTCATCAAAACTCTAATCAGACAATTCAGTTTTTAGAAGTGTACTCTGCATCTCTTTTTCCGTAACTATCCCATACTGCGATGAGCTAACGGTATTTTAATTGATACGGAAAAAAACAATGCATAGTTTACTGTTTATACATCGCTTTCTTCTTTCGTACGTTAGCAACTTGTATACATGCACTAGGTTACAGGTTCAGTTCAATGACGACTGTTGACAATGCTACCCGACTAGCAAGTAATAAAATAAATTAAGTACTTTTCTTATCTTACTCCATGACAATGCAAGTAGAAACTAAATTTTTTCCTTCGATTTTTTTTTTTTTTGGTTTTTCTTCTAGTGAGAGTTAACTAAAAAATATTTCGACCCGCCGCTGAAGGTTGCGGATGGATCCTCACGACTTCGAATCAAATTTGGATTGGAATTTCTTTTTTCAGTAATTCGATTAAGTCAAGATTCACATCTTTTGCAATTAAATTTGGACTTGATGCAATTGAATGGCTGCAAAAGACACTTTTACAGAAAAGGACTTCAACAGCCTCCATTTAATAGCGGATAGAGATTAACTCCGATTTTAAAGCTAAAACGGACAACATCACAATACCTCTATAAAAATATATCTTTTATAGCGGACCTCAGCTTACATTCGGTTTTACAAACTTTTTATAGCGGAGTCCATGGTGGTCATGTTTTAAAAACCTAGTATTTCTTTTATTACCTAGGACGTCACCGCCTCAGCTAGGATTCTGTTTCCGGCAGAGTACTTCGTAGGATGAAGTATTCATTCAATGATTTACATAACTTTGAAATTCGTGAGTACTTCATCCTACGAAGTACCCTACCGGATGTGAATTCCTCAGCTGGGGCCATGGGATAGCTGACCCACACATGGTTCGCTCCGTATGGACTCAAATTAAGGTTGGCAAACTCACGATTAGTTTTTCGTTGAGAAGTGATTTCGAAGGCAATGAGGGTTAAGATTTTTTTCTCCAGCGGAGTGGATCCACTGGAGAAAAAATTGTATGATGATAATGACTGTGTGGATGAAGATTTCGAAGGCAAACTCAAATTGTATGAATTTCTTCATACTTAATTAAACTGTGTGGATGAAAATTCTTCATACAGGAGAGAAGAGATGATAGAAAGAGACATGGATATATTTAGAAGGTTGTTTTTTTTAAATTGATTTTATATGACGATAATGACATGAAGATAATTTCATGAGAATATGTTAATTTTAAACTTGGTAGTAATATTTTGCAAATTTTCTAATTTAGAAGTGACAAATAATTAGTTTTCTCTATCATTTTTGGCTATTCCTAGGAAAAAGGGTAATAACACTCAACTTTTATACCGAATGGAATTATCTAAACCCAACTTTTATATATATACCTGATAGAATTAATTTCAAATTTTCATCCACACAGTTAAATTAAGTATGAAGAAATTCATACAATTTTTTATTTTAAATGCTCTAAAAAAGATCACCTAATTGGACAAAATATTAGCGGATCCTATTGATGTGTCAATTTAGCCAGTGGGCGTTAATTAACTTCTGGTGTATATGCATGAAATTAAATTATTTAAATTCTGATTGTAAATAAATTATATATTTTACGTATATATGTCGATTGCAATATATATGGGTTATATTTATGAGCCTTTTACGTGTGTGATCATATATGCATGAAATTAAAATTTTCGTCTGTAGCAGTGAAATTAAGAATAACAGATGAATTAACACTATAATATGGTATATATATATAACTAGAGCGTACCATGATTATAGCTTTGATGTTGTCTCTGGTGAGCCTTAGGCTGTTCCGTAAATCATCTCCATCTTCTCCTCCTTTCACATCCTTCCCCTCCAACAGAAATGCCAACATGTCATCTACCATATCAGCATCCACGGAATCGGTATCTTTTGGATTCTTCATGTGTTCATCTATGATAGTATCGATGAACTGGTCCAGCGACTTACGTGCCGCTTTCAACCGCTTATTGATCCCTTGTAGATCCATCCAACCTAGCCATGGAATGAAATCTCCGACGTTAAATGTGCCGAAGAGCTTAGAGAATTCTTGCAAAATTGATATGAACTCATCCTGCTCTTCATTTCCTTGTGTTCCAAAGGCTGCTCTGAATGTTATGTTCTTTGTCAGGTTGAATATGAGTTCGCCGAGGTTCACAGCCATGCCAGGAGTGCTGTTCGCAACGGAGCGTACCATTATGTCAACCTAATCAAGAAGAGTGACTAGCTTAGCGTACGTCACAAACAAAAAGAATATCATTTCAGTAAACTAATTATTAACCTCATCGCGAACCGAGGCCCAGGATTCAGCCCGCTTCCGGCTGAAGAGCTTCATAACGCAAAGTTTGCGCATTTGACGCCAGAAGGGGCCGTAATGGGCAAATGCCATATCAGCACGGTCATAAGTCAGATAAGTGATTGCGATGGTGGCGGGCCGGTTCGAGAAGACACTATCTTGAACCTTTCAATAAAGGAAACTTCAGAAAATAACATTCAACAGAAAAAATAATAACAGTACTTGATAGTATCTTAAAAGCTGTGGCCTAAAAAAACTGTCATGAATCAGCTTTAATTGTTCAGAGGCACCGAGTAATTGACTGTAATACCTGAAGCACCTGGCGCGCCATCTCCGGAGTGGAGACAGCATAGGCGTGGAGAAACCCGAGACGAAGGTGAAGGAGGCCACCATACCGCTCAGCCAAAGCTGCCAGGCCACGGTGTGTCAACTCACCCATCATCAGCATGTTGCCGATGATGGGTAGTTGTGGTGGACCCGGCGGGAAGGGAGCCTTGCGTCGGTCCCGCCAGAGCTTAAAAATAATGAAAAGGGTGATGCTTATGAGTGGCAACAGCACTGGATCTTGAAACCAGTATTCCATATGGTTTCTGTTCTCTCAGGAATTTCTCTGAGTTTGATTGGTGAGCTAGGTAAGTAGTTAACAAGTTGTTCCTGGATGGTAGGTAGGTACTTAATTTGTAAAGAGTCTGTGGCATATGGGTATTTATAGCTTTGATGATATTGTCTGGAGATCTACTGATGTGATACATTTTTTCTTTTCTGAAGCGCAGCCTGTATGCGCTCCCAGATCCCACGTGCAATTAGGTCTGTAAATTACGTTTTGCACGTTTTTACGTTTCGTTTCGTCATGATACAACGTTAGACGCAAGGAATTTTTGTTGTATTTGTTAAACGAAACGTAAGACGAAAATGATTTTTGTTACGTCTAGTTAACGCAACGTATATAAACGCACACAACTACAGATTTGGGCTTTAAAACCGGCCTAATAAGGCCTTTAACACCGGACCAAACGCCAGTGTTATCAAGAGGGCTTTTAAAGGGTACAGGTGGTCCGATTTTAAAGGTTGGACCTTAAAATCGGACTGGTGGAAACCTTTGCTTTTAAAGGCGTGTTTTAAAATCGGCCAGCAAGCAACGTTCGCTTTTAAAGGTCATTATTGCAGGCCAATTTTAAAGGATTTATTAATATAATAAATTGTGAGATCTATTAACCGGCCTAAGCCTATAGGCCGATTTTAAAAGGTTATTTTTTTATTCTGTTTGATTTTATGTGGCTAGTCCAGGTTGCTAGCCGTACAAAAACATCAACATCAATGATATGTAGTGAAATTTTAAGTTGTGTCGAAAACACGAGAAGAGATAAAGGTCGACAGAAATTGACATGAGATGAAGCTATAAAAAAAAGAACTTAAAGACATAGAATGTCTAAAAAGAGTTGGTGTCATATAGGAGTGTATGAAAGTCAGCGATCCTCATACCAAAATCATAACAGACTAAAATTAAGAAATAGTAGTATAGTTGTACGACTTTTGACCAAGATTAACGACATAGGACGCTAGTCTAAACTTATAATTTGTAGAATAATTTTATTAGTAGTAGTAGTATTATTATTATCATTACTACACTTCTATTTTTACTACTATATTACATTTATGGGAAAATTTTCAAAATGTCATTGCAAAACCTTGCAATTGTCAAAATGCCACCAAGAATTTAGTATTTGTCAAAATGCCATTCAAAATCAATAGCCATTTTAATTATTCCATTACCACCATATTTAATCAATTTAACAATTCTGAAAATTTAAAATGCCCAAATTGCCCTTGTACCCTTTATCTCTTTTGGTTTGGGATTTTTTTCCGACAGATCCCATTTTCTCGCCACTCAACTTCCACCTCTAGACAGACGAGAGAGGAGATCCTAGCTTTCTCGCCACTCGACCTCCACCCTTTAGACAGACGAGAGAGGACCTCCACCCTTTAGTCGCCTCGCCACTCTCCGCCACTCTCCACTCGGTAAGTCATCGTACCTTACACTCGCCATCTCCCTAGTACACTGAAAACAGTAAATCAGTAGCTGAAAATAGTAAATTTTCAGTAGCAATTCCAGCAATGGTAACTGAAATGTTTGATACTCTATTAGCAATTTTCAGTATCAATTTTGAGTTGGTACTCGCATGACAAACATGCCAGAGGGGGTAATTCCAAAATTTTGTTGGTCCAGCAATTTCAGTATCATTCAGTTGGTCCAGCAATTCCAGAAATGTTTGATAGTCTAAGAGTTTGATACTCTAACTTTTGGCTGTTGTAAATTTCAAGCACAGAGGGGGTAATCGCATGACAAACATGCCAAGTTGGTACCTGCAGTAAATACTCTGGCTTTTGGCTGTTGTAAAAAGGGGAACATACCAAGTTTGATACTCTGAACATACCAAGTTGGTAACTGCTCAACATCTATCTCACTTTTGTTTTGTTTTGATCTCACTTTTGATTGTTCTCATTTGTACATTTTGTTTCGTGGTAATCAGAAAAACATGAAAACAGAAAGTGACAGAGGCATTACTTCGAAGGGCCCATTGTATTATTGTAGAAAATGTCGATTTCCTTGCGAGGTGAAGATCTCTACTACTCGAAATAATGGTGGTCGAGAGTTTTATGCATGCTATTGTACGGATGTCGGATGGTAGTTTTTTCCATCTATGTTACAAAGGACCCAGCTGGGCTCTCTTCGGCCCCCTTCTTTATGATATATTGTATACTTCTTTATTTGATAAAATCTTCCATCTATGCTTAAAATTGTGTTAATTTGCCATGTAGGCAAGTTTGGTTTGTTTAGTGTTGTAAGGTCTGTTTGTAATCTCTCTTGTGTTTTCTAGTGATTATGGTGCTTGCATTTAGCTATTTTATACAAAAGTTTGTTCAAGTTGATACGAATTTCTCCATCATTGTCTGTTTTAGTTATGTCCACAATGTATTTGATTGATTTATTTTCAAGTTTTATGGCAGTTTATTGCTTGAAATGAACTGTTGTTTTATGATTTCTGGTTCTGCTGATTTGATTTATGGGCTTTCTGTTTCTCGTACAAAACAGGCATAGATCAGATTTCTAATTATCTGATTTTCTGTCTAGCTGATACAAACTGATACAAAACAAATGTCACACTACAAAATAGTCAAATGTCACACTACAAAATAATTCTAGACACTACACTGGTACAAAATCAGCAACTGTAAAGTTTCTGGTTCAGTTTTTATTTCAAAATGCCCAGGGTACAGTTTCTGATACAAAATCGCCAAAATTCGATCTGATACAAAATCGCCAATTTCTGTTCGCAACGAAATGAACAACCGAGCAAGAGTTTTCAAAATTGCCAACTATTACAATTTTCAAAATCACATCTCAGTTCAAAATCGCACAAATACAACACAAAAGAAAAAAAAAACGCAACCTCAGACTGGGCGAAGGCAAGGGCGAGGCGAGGGTTCAGACTGGTGGAGGCGCGACAAGGGCGAGGCGAGGGTTCAATGAGAGTCCGACGGTGGAGGTGATTTGTCAGAGAAAGGAGGCGAAGCCCAGTATATTTTTATTTTATGAAAATTCAAAAAAAAAAGAATTATTTATCCTAAATTATTTATCCTATTTTTTAAGTTAAAGTTATATCTCACTCGACGATTTGTGAGAGATGCACAAAACTTGTCAGATTTTCAGAATTTTGGCCAAAACTGAGGCTTCTAATTAATCTGTCGAAAAAGAAATGAGAGAAAAGCAAAAGTGTTGTAAGAGCAATTTGGGCATTTTAAATTTTCAGAATTGTTAAATTGATTAAATATGGTGGTAATGACATAATTAAAATGACATTTTGACAAATACCAAATTCTTGGTGGCATTTTGACAATTGCAAGATTTTGCAATGGCATTTTGAAAATTTTTCCTACATTTATTATATTTTTATTATTATTTATATTAATTTCTTATTTCATATTGAATTTCATTTCTAGCCTCAATTTATTTGAAAATAAAGACTTTGTTGTTATTGTCGTTGTTACATGATTTAAATTTTACTGTAAAAGTGATCATACGCATGATGCATTTTTCGTTCTTCAAAGCAGTTTATGGTCTGTTGTCAGCCTTAGTTTGAAGTGCTGACTATTAACCACTAACATGACTTTCCCCATGTAATGCACATGCCATCAAATACCTTCCTGTATTGACTTGGTCGCACGTAAAATTAGCGACAAATCAAGTGGTATCTCTAGGTTTTTTTCTTTTCTTTTAGAGCATGACAGGTATTTACTTTCATTTCAGCTTTCAGCTATTGTAATGTCTTCTTAATTTTTTTTAATCAATTTCAGTGATTAAGTGACGCTGATAAGAGAGAGAATGTCAGCGGAAGATGACATTAAAGTCGGCTTCATGTAGTGTTGCTTAATTTTTTTTGAGAATTGTTAGTTTTACTATTTGCACTTTCAACTATTTTAAATTTGAAGTATAAATCTGTTGTTTACTGTACCACCACTATTTTAAATAAGTGACTCGTAAATGGCTTTTGACATTTTTCAAAACAATCAGTACTGTATTTTTTGCAAAAATTAAGTTTTGTTGAAATGCAAGTTAAAAGAGATACGTTTGATCATGGCAAATGTCAAAAACATAATGTAAAAATCAAGAGAAAAAATATGACGTACAAATCAAGAGAAACAATATGACGTAAGAAGCAAGCAAAACAGATCTTGACAAAGCTATGTATTATTGTAACTTGAAAGATGCGTCATAACTTCCAGACAATCACCCCATCAGCTGTAATTTTTGGTGGTGCACTTGTACAATTGAGTCGTCTTATTAAATCTGCTTTTAGAAAGAATAAAACAACATGTTGCTCTTAATCAACTCTCGAATTGATCTGAATAATTTCTCCTGGGCTTGCTATCATGCAATGAAAATGAATTGCTAACTAAACATGATTCTCCTGGCTTCAGCATTAACTAATCAGAGTTAATTAATGCTTTTTCTGAATTGTTTGTGATAAGCTGATATTGATATTGTCGTATGCATGATTAATATAATGATGAGTATTTAGAAGACAGCTATTTTCTTTTTTTAACACCAATATTTTGTTATTATAAAGTTTGGAATGAATCGAATACCTTTGACCCATTTGCATACAACTCATGTTACAAAAAAAAAAAAGACCCAATTGCAAAAAAAAACGGAAGATCAAATACCAAGCGATTTTCCCCTTTGTGCAATTAATTTTCCTTTTCCGTTTCTTACCGACTGAACACCACGAAAATATTAAGGCTTTTCTTTTATGCGCAACTTAAACGCAATTAAAATATTCTTCATTTTCCACTAATTTTCCTTTTCTGCTCAAAATCCTTTTCCAAATCTTTTAACACCAAATGAATAGACCCTAACAGAAATGTAATACTGTCCTAATTTTATATTATGTCATAATCCTATTAGATATTAAAATCGGGTTCAGGATAATTCCTGGCCTATCACGAGATGTGACATGGCTTAGGAGTGCGTGATGACAACTTAATACCTCGCTAACAAAATTATAAGTGTTATTAAATTTATGCAAAAGATTAAATCTCTTCAAGACAAGTGGCAAGTGTATTTAAGCCCAAAAAGGAACAACTACATCCTTCATTTGCCATAAGGATTAGTTGTTTATCAAGTTAAATATTTGAGAGCCTTACATAATACATTGGATGTACAAACTATTGCCACCCTCTCTGATTGAACATGTCAATGAAATATACCAAACTACGTCATAAACCATATATTTTGCCTGATACTTTAGTTTGATTTATTGTCTGCTGAAGTTACTTTTATAATGCTCGATGCTTTTGTGAATTACTATTGATCTAATACAGTATGATTCTAACCCCCAAAATAATTGACTTATTAATTTTTGGGCTCTATATCCATCTATTTAAGAAAATAAATTAACATAAACAATCTGTCACCTCTTTTACCAAATTATTTTTTTTTTATGAATTCAAATAAAAAATTCAACAAGAGCTGCTGAACCATTTGATTATCAATGTAAATGAACAAATTAAGCACACAGGAACATGGATAAATTCTACCAAAATTAGGCAACTGAAACCACTCCCACTACTAATTAGATTTCAATAATATAGAAGTAACTCATTAAAGTGTGTAGAAATATACCATGCTAAACTCTAACAAAACCATGTACTGCTAAGCCTCAAGTGCTAGTGAAATTGGAATACCAAAAATAAAAATCTTACATTGATGTCAGGGCTTTCTAGAAGAATATGCTCTTGGGCCCCTTCCAACTTTAAAGGTGTTCCCTGGTTTAGCAGAATTGTAATTAGTGGTCGACCCGGATTTAGCAGACTTGTAATTCGTGGTTGGATGCCTCTTGAAAGATCTAGTTTTTCTGGCTATACTCGCGCCATTTTGAGTCTCTTCCTTTTTCATTTTGGAGAGGCTAGGCCGGTATAGAATGACAGATCGACCAATCTGACCCACTGCAACTGAACCTGTCGACTCCTCGAGTTGTCTTATTGCATTCTGAAAGTCTTCAGGGCAGTTGCCATGTATCTTTAACTGCTTTTAACATCACGGGTGTGTTTGTTATTTATGATTCAGTAGTAATATATGCAGCATTATCCAAAACACAATGGACATCAAAAACACTGTTTATACCAGGGATTGTGTTATGGTTTTGTGAAAATAATGCACTGGCTAAAGTTTCAGCACATACCAGCTTTTCTATTGCATCTACTATTATTTTCTTAACTACATGCACAAGGCCTAACTACAAAGATTCAAAATAATGAAAACAACATGAGGGTGGTGAGCGGAAATTTTATGCGACTTCTATGGGTAATTCTAGTGTGCATCCAAATTTTATGATACATTCATTTGGCACATAACATATTAGCAAATATTATCAAACTAAAAGAATAAAAATTGTAAACATATTATTCTCTATTTAAATAGTGAGTGTATCAAATTTGAATCAATTTAGAAGTCATTCAGTCATCCATTAAACAGTTTTAAATTTTAAGTGTTTATTTTTATAGCTTCTTGATGAATGATTGATCAACTTTTAAAGTGTCTAAAATTTGATGCATGCTTTATCTCAATAATGTAGTACACATATAAATGATGAACAATGATTTTCAAAATATTAAATGGACGTGTGCTAGAATTATCGAGAGAAAGAGAGAGAGAGAGACCTTGAGAAGCTCATTGGTCTCAACTCTCAAGGGTTTGTACAAAAGATGCTGCAACAGCCGGTGTGACCCCTGATTTACCTACTTGCTGGTACTTGAGCTTCTTTCCGAGACTGTGCGCATAGGAAGCCAAATCCTTCTTCTCCTTCACAGTCAATTCAGGTACTGCAAATTGCGGCATCACCACTCTTTCCACTTCCTGTTCTTTATTTTCCTCAGCGCCTTCCAACTGGGGCAGTTCGGCGACGGGATCAACAGCAGACGTGGCGACGGCGGTGTCCGTTGAGATGCAGCGGAGAGGAGAGAAATGGGGAGGATTGGAGGAGGTGAGAGAGAAGAGGCGGGGAGGGAGAGAGAACGGGTGGTGTAGAGAGAAACGGAGGAGAGGGGTGTTGAGGGAGAGTGTCGCCATGGTGTTTGATGAAATGGCATCGGTAGGGAACTCCGAGAGAGTGATCTAACGGATGAGGAGGAGAGATATTTGGGCTGGGATATGAATTATGAAATGAGCCTGTATAGCCCATTGTCAATGTCCATACATTTGAGTTGTTTTTTTATGCGATTTGAAGCTCGTGAAAAGGATATTGCCGAGCATAGATGATATCTTGGCATTTGAATTAAGCTTCTGAAGAAATTCAAGAAAGAAAGAATCAGGTTTACTGGAGACTACAAGTAAATTCGGTACAGCTTTGTCATATGTTTTTGTGATAGGAGAATATTTGCTAACTTTTTTAAGTAAAACTGATAGATTCTGGTCTATGATAGGTTCTCTTAACTTGCCGTTAACATTTTTATTTTGCAAAAATTACTTCACGATAGACATCTATGAGGAAATCACTTACTTTGTTACTAAAATAACAAAAGCATCAGTTAAGAATGAAAAAAGATATAGTTTTGATTTGAATGAAAAATCATCTTGACTCCTCGAAGTCTTAATATTTCAATTAGGGTTATTGTTGAATCATATCAGTTTTGATTACCTTTTTGATACCTGGGTTGACTCCTCCATTATGTGTGTTAATTCTTTCAATTTTCACACAGAAAATAAAATTTACCAATCTATCAGAGGTCTTCTTTATGTTAGGACTTCCTTTTGTTTGATCAATTTTCTGTTTAATTTCCTTTTGGTAACTGAGAAACTAAAGTTTCCTTTTCAAGAACAATGCCCTCATGCTCCTTCAGTTGGGCTGTCAGTACCTCATCCTTTTCAGCAGTTTTAATTTGCAACTCTTAATCTCTTCCACATATTTTTGCTCAGACAAAGTGTGGTGTCTCTCAAGCTTAGAGATGTTAAGTCGTGTCTCCGATCTTTGTTATATGCGAGGCTAAAGAAGCTTGCTGAGTCTATCGAGACCAGAAGAGGACAGAGGGCGAGACCAGGACCACCTCACTGACGGTCTTATGAGGTGGTGCGATACCTTGGGCCTGTAGAGGCAACCAACTCGAAAATCCACTTCGGTGTGACGAGACTTTCATGACTAGATGATCCTCGTGCCAGTAGAAGTTTCATCGCTTACCACGAGTAATGGTGTTGAAGTGGTATGTTATTCTTGCTAGCTATTGACACGACCTTCAAAGTATACTAATTGCTGCAACTTTTTCATCTGTCAGAGACCAACTGCGAGACAGGTTAAACAAGAAACTTAATGCTAAAACCCAGATAAGTTTCATTGTCTCCATTTTTATTGTGATGATTAATTGAGTAATTGCACACAATTTGTTCGAGTAATTGCTACATCTCAACCTTATCAGCACACAATGTGTTCGAGGAAAGATAAGTATTGATTTGTTTATTTATTTACAATAAATGAAGGGTTCTTGCCCGACAATTTTTCATTGCAGATTTCAAAATATACGCTTGAATTTTTCTAACAAGCACCTGAATTTTAAGTGAATGAGAAGACATTTCATTGGTTACCGTTCAAAACCATATCTTCATCATAAAACTATTATTGTAAGTATATAAAACCATATGTGTCTAAGGAATATAGTGTACTATAGTCAAGTTGAATTTTCATAAGCATATTTCTTTTCTTTTCTTTTCACAAAATCAACATCAATAACACGTTTTTTGAATCAATAAACATACATTCATACTTCCTATCTTATTTTTTTATTTTTTTGGATACAATAGTTGCACTTTAACTCCGATACATCTTTTCTTTTTAGATATTATGCATCTTTCCATAGAGACTAAGCTTCCCATTTTTAGTATTTTCATATAGAGGCAAAATTTATTTCAATTTGCTATATGTGTTACAATGTTACATTACATACACTATATTTCAGTTTGAATTAATCAACGTATTTCAATTTGTGTTACATATAACCCAATACTTCACTATTCAATTTCGAAAAAGTTAACTATTTAATTTTAAGTGGATAACTTTTTGAGGATGAATTTTACGTATACCCTTTAAAAATGTCAAAATTACGTATTTCCCCTATAAATTTGGATATACCATATTTTCCCTCTAAAACTTCAAAAACTCACAAACTAGCTATTTTATTATATTTTATTTTAAAACTCATTTTATATATGTAAATTATTCATTTTACTCTTCATTAAAAGCATTAAAAATTGTAGCTATTTAGTAATAAATATTTATCTTATATTTGACTAATTTTCGAGGACAAATTAGTTATTTTGTTTCCTTGACATATATCTAATGTCATTTAAATGCCCCTTTAACTTTAATTAAAAGTGTAAATAAATATTGCTTATTTAATAAAAATATCGATCTGATATTTGATCAATTTTTATGAGCAATCTTGTTCATTTACCTACTTTTAATACATACACAACAACACACAATTGTCATCGAATATACGTTAGGGATACAAAATGACTAATTTGTCTTCAAAAACAAATCAAATATAAAATCAATATTTTTCATTAAACAAACTATATTTTTTAATATTTTTAATGAAGGATAAAATGGATATTGTACACACTTAAAGTGAATTTTAATATAAAAAACAATAAAATGAATAAATTTGTGTTTTTGAAGTTTTGAAGGAAAAATACATAATATTCAAATTTAAAAGGAAATATATAATTTTAGCATTTATAAAGGATATACATAAAATTTTGCCTTTTTAATATAAAGATTCCATTACTTTAAAGTATTTATTACTTTTCAAATGTTACATGTGAGATTCGAATTTTAACTCGTACAAATTTGAACTCATGATCTTATCAATATTATATATAAAATTTGCTTAGTATCGACTTGTCTAATTATTGGATTAGTCTGCATTCGCAAAAAAGAGCAAAACCGAGCCTGCAAATGTGCTTATTTTAGTTGGATTTTCATACTGCAATATTGGCCGAGAAAAAGAACTACAATAATTAAGACACTAAGTGGAGGTGAGAACAAAACATTCCCCCAGTATATACTTGGTTACAATATACTCATGCAATGATTTCATACAAACTATTTAGAACCATATCTATACATTTCAGGAAATTGACATTTGAAGACGGATACAACGAGAGGTAGAAGGAATAACAAGAGAAACCTTCTTCCCTATTAATAAAGAATCGCACAAGGGAATTCAAAATATGAGGCAACTCATTTGTAGCCACCTACAGTAGTAGAGCATTACAAAATTATATATAAACTAATAACAAACATTATTGTTCAAATTGAAGATGCTGTATTTGGAAGCAATATAAGTTCTGATTGGGCCATATGCAAAGATATCCTTACCAGGTTACTGCATGTCAGTATGGTTCTCTACTGTTTAGCCAAATACAGTTTAGGTTTTACTGTCAGTGTACGCACATTTGATATAATTCACAATATTGTTCAAACTTAAATACGTTAAAATTGAAGATGATGGGTATCTAATTTGATATCATTCAGCTTTTCATCACAAAATTTGGGACTTCCAACAATTTGAGTTTTAAGAAATTTGGGCAGACCACATAAGATTTTGAATAGGATTTTGTGATATTTGGATAAGTTTTATGATATTCTCTATCATGAATATTAAAAGGATGACCAAAGAATAGAGGTACGCTAGAACTAGGGTTATTGTTCTCACCTCCATCTCAGATGCATCAAGTAAAAGTTATGATGCGATTAGCAATCTTACTTCGGCATATGGGACACTCTGTGCATGCAAGTGAACATGGTTTGCATACTGTCATAAATTGTATAGAAAAGGTAGCATACATGAGATTCGTTTTGAGGTTCAGAATTTGTATTCAGGAAAAGCAAGTTCATATCAAAAATGGCATTACAAATACAACTTACAGCAAAAATGGCGGCAAGGGAGTAACACAGCAGCCGTTGGCGACTCAAAGCACACTTTACACACATGAGAGTTTGCATCCTTCTCACCTGGCGGGTCAATCTCCTTCTCTTTCATCTCTTGGATTTTAGCCTGAATTTGGTAGAACATGGTGAACTCAAATGCACATACCACCATCAGCAAAATAAAATAAAAAACAGCTTTACTTGATGACAGATGAGCGAACAACAGTGGCAGTTCAGGTTTTGGTTCTAGGGAGACCTAATGGACTAGAACATGAGCCAATTAACCAGACAAATACAATATACAGAGTCAATCTATATATGTGCATTAAGCACAAATGGCATATTGACAGCTGGGTCAGGTTAGCAATTTGGCATAGGGTGATATATTAAAATGAAAGGTGTACTACTTCAAAAAACACGCTTTCAAAGCAATCAAAACAGAAACTCAACAAGGAAATGAAAGGTTTACTAGAAAATATAGAAGTTACCTTCAGACGAACCAAAACAGGCTCAAACTGGCCACTCTTCAAATCCTCTTTGGTCCTATCCTTCGATAAATCATTAGTCATGACTGGTTTATCAACAAATACAGGAACTCCTTTTTCAACCTTATTTACTACCTCTCTTAAGTCACCATTCACCATCTCTCCAGTACTTGATCTCTCATCATGGCCATTCTTTTCCGGAGCACCTAGAACCCCTCTTTTTAGTCTGGCAACCAGGACCCACATACCAGCCAAATCGTTTTCTAAGGTCAGTTCCCTCTTCTTTGCCTCATCTAACTTTCTCTTGTACTCCTCTTCTATTACTTCTTTCTCAGCCAAAGCAGCCTCTAAAACTGCCTCTCTTTGTTTTCTAACATTCAGTTCAGTCTTCGAACCATCTAAATCTGAGGTTTCATCCAAGGAGAAATTACTAAAATCCCTGCTAGACCTGCTGCCAGGTCGGCTCCTTCGTAAGTTTTTAAGTTCCTTAGCTTGTTTTGCGTTTTGCACAGATAACTTGGTGACTTCTTCAGCTAGATTCTTGAGTTCCACTGCAGCTGAAGAGGCAAGTTCCTTTGCATAAGAGGCTTCATCAGCCAATTTTTGGTTTTGGTTTACCAAACCTTTATAATCCTCATTTAGTTGCATGAGCTCGTATCTTAGTTTTTCATTTTCAGTCTCCTAATTTGTTTAGAAAAAGAAACAGAAAGGAAGTCAGTGAAACATACTGAGGTGAACCTCAGTAAAAAGCCACGATTTTCTTTTTTTAGTAGAATAAACCATAATTTATTTTCTATAACAATGTGTGTCAGATTATCAAGTGAAACTACCAAGATGTTGCCTAGATAAGCTCAAGAGGCAAATAACCACCAATAAGACAAAAAAACCAAAAGATAATGTCTGCCAACTAAAGCAAGCATGATCTAGAAAGTATTATATATCCATCGATCTTGTTGTGTTTTTACTTACCATAGGAATTGTCTCCGTCATTGGTAAAGCATGCAGGCTTTAAACCAACACTAGTTTGTTGCAGGCCAGTAAAACCAGTAGTAAAAATTAGTTTAAGGAAAGAACCAACAGATTCTTGATGGCTTTAAACCAATATCGGTTGGTTCTGTTCCTGACATGAAAAAGGATTAATTTACCCAATGTATAAACTAAAGATGACAAAATATTGAAACAAAGACCTGGAGATGAAGTTTTGACTTTAAGTGCTCTGTTTTATCTGATCCACACTGTTCAGGTGGCTTTTCGTTCATTACAGAGGCAAGCTGCTGCTCAAGGAGCATAACTCTCTCTTGTAACTCATTGTTTTCAGCACACTGTGCCCACAAAAAAAGGAATCCAAAAGTGAATATCTACATCGAGAAAAAGAAAAAGATAGATAGCTACGGAGTATGCACAATGGAATACCAAGAAAAAACATACCCTATGCTGCAATTGTTCCTGGAGGATGCGATTATCAGCTGTTTTTAACTGTGTATCAGAGTGAAAAGAGATTTAGGTTTTGCACTTGATATAGAAAAAAGTATAACTGCAGAAATGTTCAAATCACAGATAAGAAAATATTAAGCACTGTAGAGTCACCTCAAGTTCAAATCCTTTCTGACTGCACTGAGTTGTCAATTTCATAATAGTCTGGAAAATATAAAACGAGTAAGAGTAAGGTAACAAATTAAATTAGGCTATCCAAATAACTAGCAACGGAACGTCCGTCAATTAAGGCAGACACCAGGTACTACCAAGCAGAGTATTTATCCCAATTCATGCACAAAGTTTAAGTCGTACACTAAGATGTCTAAAAGAGAAACAGTTGCACAGAAGAAAAAATGAACAGCCAAAAGCAATGAAAAAGAATGCTGAAATTAAAGATGCAGCTGTGCAATGTGTATTAAAACAAAGACAAGGACCTGTTGCATATCAATCAAAGAGGCATTTGCAAGAGAGGCCTCGCCAGTCTCAGTGATTTTCTGTTCCAAGGCACGCATTTGCCTCCGTTTTTCTTGAATTTCACGCTCCAAATTCTGGATCTGTTTACGAGATTATATAATTAATGAAGTGCAGCAATCCAAAAATATCAGATTAAGATGAAAATTCTAGTGACGAAAACGAAATGCAAGCACTTCTACAAAACATTTGACAGGACTAAACATCAGTTGAAAATATCACGATGGATAACAAGATACAAAGGATATACCTGTAATTTTGTGCTTTCAGGATCATCAACAGATTGATCCACAAGTCTCTTAAGGGTACTAGTACTAAACGCAATCTCTCCAGCAAGCATCTTGACTTGCTCAACAAGAAGGTCCATTTGATCTGTTGCACTAATAGCCTGGAAAGACAATAAATCAAATAAAATAAGATAAACAGGAAATTAGAATAGATGATCTCCGTGTTTCAAAATACATGAAATAACCAAATTCAAAACTGCTTCTTCATCTTTGTTAGAAATTACTCTGGTTGGAACTTCGGGACTCACTATATAGGTTCAACTAAGTGCCTTAAAGTGTAACAGATATTAGACTCTGTTCTATCGTTTAGGAACTCGATCATGCATTAGTATATTTTGATGCATCCTTTTTGCTTGTAAGGTCAATCAGTTTCAATGAAACAGGTGGGTAACCCCCACTTTTAGCCACACATAAAAAAACTATGTGCCTTGAAAAAAATCAAGTACAACAAAACTAAATATATAAAAGCTCCACAAGAGAAAATAAGTTATACAATCTACAAAGGTAGAAGCAATAGCCAAGCAGATAAAGACAAATGCGAGCTGACAGTATGGCTGCTATTGGTCCAGATTCAAAGTAATTATGGTCAGTGTAAATTTTCAAGTCTGATAAATGCAAATGAATTGAAATTTCTATAATACTAAATTACTATATGCAGAAAAAATATATATATGTAACAGGGATATAAACTAAATATCTCCCCAAGAATTTACTGAAAGACTCGCACCTGCTCTGTGACTGAACTATTTATGTCAGAGTTATCTTCATTTACTTTGCTTGGATCCAGTGGATCTGACAGGGCAGATGACAATGTGTCTCTTTCATTCTCAAGCAGTGGAGAGTTTTCACTAAAAATATCCAGCTTCTGAAAGGGCATTGTTCATAGAATTAGTATAACAAAAAAAATATGCATATTCATATATCAGATCAGAAAAAAACAAATAATGGCGCACATCCTCTTCACTGATAGATTGGCTGTGCTGATGATTGGGTATGCCTGGAATGGTGTTCTTTGTGGAGACGAGTATCAATTTGGTAAGGCGTTGAATCCGGCTCATTAAAGCAGCTTTTGCTTCCTCTTCCTCCTCTAATCTTGACTGCATTTTCACCTGACCCTCCTCTAGCTGCTCAAACAATAAATCTTACATTAAATAATCAAGATTTAGAATCAAGTAAGGCATAATGTCATGCACAATTTTCAGGAGAGAAGGACCTGTTGGCGCAAACTCATGATTTCTTCATGACTGACACCAGTAAGCATTCCTCTTCTTAGTTCATCAAGCTCTTGTTTCAAGACGGAAATTTCTCTTTGATATTTTTTTATCAATGACTTATCATCAATAATCTACAATCAATCGAGTAATACAAGAATCGAGAGTCAATCAATTAAAATGCTTTTCACCAATAGGTATTGTACCAATATATACCAACAATTTAAAAAAAAAAATTGTTGTCTGATCTCTTACTCTATTACGCGAAGCATAAATTTCAACCCTTTTTGCTCGACTAGCAAATTTTAGGGTATTATGTGTTTCTTCCATGTTACTCGATGCTGGAGTTATAGTACATATAAGCTGCATTGAAAAAGGTAGATTATAATAAAAAAAATATAAGAAACTAATAGAAACTAATGGAAACTAATATAAGAAACATAAGGAAAGGGGCAAGGAAAAATACGATTTGTAGAGACATACCGATACATGTCCATGTCCACTCAACGAAGACTGCAGAAGGCGAGTCAACTTTGAATCACGATATGGTATGTGAGAGGCTTTCCCTTCACTAAGTTTTCCAATGACCTTTAAATATAATTTTGTGTGCACATCAGACCCGATGTACTGATAACACATAAGAAAACTATTTCAAATTACTAAAAAAACAAGTAGGCATCACCGTGCCAAGAGTTAAGAGACTCTTGTTTATGTATGAACCCTCCTTTCTCCTTAAACCAGTTGTTTCTGTCTTGGAACTCTCAGAACCAGCTAGATCAATCAAATTCTGGAACAAAAAGAGCAAATTAAGATAAGTTTGTGATCATATAAAAAGAATGTAAAAGAATGGGAGAGGTCAGGTGGCAGCTTACGAGTTGCGAGTACATAACACCATCATACTCATCACCACCGGCACTGCTCTCAATCATCTACATATATAAAATGATTATAAAAAAAAAGATTTTAGATGCAGCTGTTAATACAAAATAAATTGAGGTCCAATGTAGAAGGGTGGTGTATAAAGGATTCACCAGAGTGAAGATTGTGTGGCTTCGGCTACTGAACAAGTTGAAATTATTCGACCCCACGTGGCGGTGCTCTGTTAAGGTTGGGTAATGTTAACATTGTAAGATAAACATTGCAGTTATTCTTACACAATTTTTTCCAATAATGCAGCCAAATTATGGCTCTTGCACCAGTAAAAGGATCAGACTCAAAATAATATTACTAGAGTTCACCATATATACAATGTTTATAAATTGAAAAGAACAAGAAAGCATGAAGAGTTAAAACTTCACCTTCACCAGCAGCAATGAAAGAAAGCACATGACCAGGAGATAGTACAACCTCCTCTTTTATTCCTTCCACATATGTACCCTGCGTTTAGAAGTTAAACTATCAGTGTTAGTTAGCACTTAGAGAAGAGCAAACAAAAACCTGCAGACTTCAGATGAAGAAATCCGTAATATAGCACAAGCATTTTTCTGCTCCCAATACCCCTATAATAATAATTATATCTTTTAAGCTTAGGTAAGAGAAAAGTAGTGAGCCCAAGATTCTGGATACTATACCCTGAGCTTTAAATTGGGATAGAACAATTTGTCAGTTAAAGAATCTGGCCCTAACAATATTCTGACTTTTAGGAATTAAAAATTCTCAACAGAATTTCGTAACATCTTTTAATACAGTAAGACTTCGGCAAGGATAAAAAACGAATAACAATGAAGATATTCCAAATTTCAAAGCTAGGGGCATAGCTTTCATTCAAACCCATCCTTTCTATAGCATAAGATATTCTATTGCCCTTCCTCGAGAATATCTTATTCCAGCTAGATGGAATAGAGAGGGATTGAATTGCAAAATTTTCCATCTGAATCATCATCATTACACTGTATGACATGCAATATCAAACATATCCGTTGACTACATTCATTTCCATTTGATTCAATTCATTCCAATGTGCGTACCACCCTATCAAGTTCTGACCAGTAGGATCAGAAAAAGATGTTACAAAATGTTTCGAACCTGATAGTCTTCTCTCACTCGCAAGTTCTGACCAATAGGATCAAGCAAATCATTTATCACCTGGATTGAACAATAGAACCTTTAAAAATCAAACTTAGTTACTGTTTAGTGTTTAGCTGGCAATTATGTATAGGTCAAAGCCTTTGATGCTTACCACCCTATCAAGTCCATTATCACTATATATTACTGATCCAAAAGGCACAACCGGCACAATAATCCTTGTTTTTGGTGAGCTGGCTCATAGAATAGCACAATTAGTGGTAAATTTATATAATTCATGATCCCAACTAACCTCATTGTAGATTTCAATGTAAGAGACACGGAGCAAGAATTCTCGTCCAGGTGACTGTAAAATAAAAAAGCATATTAAATCAACAGTATGATAAAACAAAAGGTTATCAAGTAGATCATGACCAATGCATGATATCTATATTGGGTAGTTACATCTTGGATTATGCTGAAGACATCTTTAATTGCCAACGGAATAATTCCAGGAGAACTTTGATCGCCCTAAAAAGATTATAGACGATTTAAGCAGCCAAGAGTGAGTTATATATAGAATATAAGCTATTTTGGACTAAAATTAATTAAAAAATTTGTTTGTCGAAAATTACATGCATTGTGTGAGTCTTGCCACTGCTTGTAACACCATAGGCAAAAACAGTCCCTGCAATTTAAACAGTAAAAGATTCTTACTAGTAACATGAATAAAAATAGAGACATATTAAGTATTAACTAATAGTACTGTAAATATATAAGATCATTGATAAAATAAATACCATTAATACCCTCCATTGCGGCTTTAACAACTGGACGAGCTGCTACATCGTAGACAGCCTCAGTAGCTGTCGAGGGACCGAAAACTCTATCTACAAAGATAAGTTGGAGCAAAATTCAAATAATTGTTGATCATAATTTCTGGTAAATGGAGAATCAGACGGAACTTTTTTTACAGAGAATTGCAGTTAAAATTGGCGAAATTTTAACAAGATTAAGTTTGCTGAAAAAGGATTCACTGACAAACACAAATATGCCCAGAACATCACTGTACTTAAAATGGAACTTGCAGGAAATAACCAGTCAGAGAAAATAGCAAAGCAGAGATTCAAAATTAGTGCCAATTCCCAAAATTAAATTCTAGTTGAGACATTCTACTACCAATATCAGTTAAGACCACTGTTGTACGTCATTCCATAATAGAACCTTATAATGATTGAATTTTACCAAAACTCTTACCATATGCATAAGCTGTAGCTGGGTTATACTCACTCCTCACAAGCTTGTCTCCATCAGCATACCAGGAAATCTCATCCCCTCTATTTATCTCCCTCTCACTGAACCAAACAATATTCAAAGATGGAGGAAATGAAAAAAAGGCAATTCTTAATCCAATAGGATCCTAAATCAGCAGAAATTGGCAATGTAAAGTCAACCAGATCCAAATTCCATCACATTTACCTCAGAGGCCTAAACCGGATTGTGACTGAGATGCTATCTCCAGATCTTGAAGTATCCTCAATCACAAGTTCATCAGCTGAAGGAAATGGGACCGGCATTGGCGGCGGTGGCGGCATCCGCATGGATCGGGACCCGTTAACAGTCCCTGACTGGGACCCAAACCCGTTACTAGATCGGTTGTAGTGAGAAGAGACAGAGGAAGGAGACGATTTGGGGATAATCCGGCCGTTATACAAGGAGGAGGAGGAGGAAGAAGAAGAAGAAGAAGAAGAAGAATAGGAGGAAGGAGACGGTGGCTTCCTGTAGATGAAAGGTGAACTGCTTCGACCTCTGGAGGAAGAAGAGCTGTACATTTTCTGGGGGTACGATGCAGAGGAGGCGTTTGCTAGCTGTTTTGCTAGAAGGCGACTAGAAAGGGATTAATGGAAGAGAAGAGTGGAGCGAGAGTGAGTAGGAAGGTCAGAGAGCACATGGTGCGTATGAATGGAGGTGCAAGAGAAGATTGCTGGTTTTGAAAGGAAGAGGTTTGGCTTGAAAGAGAAGAGAAGAGAAGAGAAGAGAAGAGAAGAAAGAAGGCGTTCGGTGTGGTAGGAGGTGGAGAGAAAGGGCAATGGCAGATTGAGGAAGAGAGAGAATTTGTCAGTAGACCTATTCTTTTTAAAAATTGTCGGAAATGCTTTTAGTTTCAATTCAAGTGTGACTATGTCACTATGAGCCTCTTTAATCTCATTAATTACCGCTGTTGCACTATTTCACTAAAATAATATTTTGAAAGTTGAGACTGTGATTGTTATCATTGATATGAATTATTTTTGTATTTGTTATTATTTAAAATTGGATCGTGTTGATCGAACTTTCCAAATTACAATAATTCTTAATTGGAAGGTTATAATCGAAAATAGGCATATATGGTTTCATGCTGTTTTAAAAGAGAAACCAAGAAAATTAAATAATGCTTTGTATTTCATGAGCTTGAGTTTAATAATTTTGATATATTTATTTATCTCTTTAATTAAAAATATATATATGAAATTTGTTGGAGTCCACTTTTTTAAACTTGATTTAAAATCGATATGCCAAGTAATGTGGTTTCAAACAAATATATTTCTTTATCTAATTTTTTGAAGTATTAGAAATTTAAAGTAATTTAGAAATTGACATATTGTAATAGTTTCCATTAAGTATTAGAAAATGAAGTTGGGGTAATATTTTCTTACAAAACTAACGCTCACTTATATGTACAACACTTGTATGTAAGTTAGTCACTTTTTTATTAGAATCATCAAATATGAATTTCTGCAATATAAGTTTTTTTATGTAGAATTTTGAAAATAATTCGTGGAAAATAATATAAATATCTTAAATTCTCACAAGACCTATTATGCAAGGTTTAGTTCTAGCATAATCCAACCAGTGATCAGGAAGTCGCATTCAAGACATCTTTTAAGGCATGTTCGATTTCATCTCGTGCCCACGAAAAATGTAATGTTCACGTGGTAATTTCACTGTTTGCTTTGAGCGAATAGTGAAATTCTCACGTGAACAATGCATTTTTCGTAGACGCGAGATGAAACCGAACAGGACCTTATGGAAATTTCTATAACAGAGATTCGAAAGTAAAGTTTAAAGATTCATAAAATATTTAGAGTTGAACGTGTAATATTTAAAATTAGTAAAAAGTTGATGTTGGACATTCATCGATCCGGTTCACAAACAGGATGCTGGACCGCGACTCGAATCGTTGATTCGGTAATTTTTCGGTGCAAGGTGGGCCCCAGAGTAGCGTGGGTCGAGTTTTAAGTTTAAATCAAGACAAGCCCCTCTGGAAAGGTAGAGAGAGGTAAAAAGGCGGGAATAACAGCACGAGCTTCCTCAGTTAAATTCTTGATGTTTGTATGTGTATCGCGAACTACTGTTACTTCTCTGCGGGACCCATAGATGAGCATTATATATACCACGTGCAGTAACAGTAAAGCATATATATCTACATAGTGTTGGTCACAGAGAAGTTTTTCTGAAAGAAGGCAGCATAAAAGGTCGAGGTGGAGTGGAAACGCAATCCAAAGTTTAAGCGACGCACCGTATTGGAGGAATTGGTGTCATTAATTTCCGACCGAATATTTTAATAATAAAAAATTAAAAAGAAAAATCACCCGAATAGAACAAATATCGCACAAATCACAGAAATGTAATATTCGGATTCTAAGGTTTAAGATCCCGAATCACGTTCTAATTCTAAGATTTTGAACATAGGTTCGGATTCTTAGAACTCTAACACGATACGGATTCTTAGATCTCAGAACTGTGTTATTTATTCTACCCTCCCTTCTTTTTTTCTTCTTCCTATAAATTTTCAATTTTATTTTCTACCGACACTCTTCCTCTTACTCTCTTATCTATTTTGAAAAATCGCAATCAGCAGCAAAGTAGAAAAGTCATCGGCTGTCACTAGAAGATTAAGCGCCTCCTTCTTCTCTTCCGATTCAATCTTTTGTTGATTTTTTGTTCTTGATAAAATAGTTATAAATAGAGAAATTAGTTCTTGATAAATTAATATTTTAAATGAAATTTTAGTTTAAAAAGAGAAATTATTTAGATAGTTAATTAATCCAAGTTTTAAACTCTAATATCGATTTTTATAAATAGATTGCAAGTATACAATCTTGCGTTGTGGTACTTAAGGTGTCGAGATCCACAGAGACAATTTGACCTCTCAAGTCGGATTCAAGTATTTGAATCTAAAGGTTGGAAAATTGGTTTGATAGTTTTTCTAATTAATTAATTGACTAAAAACAAGAACAATTCAAATGGTTAATTCAAGATTGAGAAGGGGTTCTAGGGTTTCGGGGTCTTCACTTCACTTACTCATTAACTATATTAAACGTTCTAATTGTTTGAACCATTGTTAAGACAATCAAGAGTTATATTAAAAGAGGGTTAGTCTTTCAATATTAACCTAGATCAACTCGATGTAACATCCGCATATTACACCAATTTGATAAGGATTTTCAAAGAGCATGTCCAATTTAGATCTACAGCGATTATGCTAAGCAATTACGCGTTTCACAAACCGCAATAAACCCTGATCACCATCTAAGTTATTAATCTTTCCTTTCGGCCTTGATTAATACTTAGTGTTTCTTCCTTGGCCTAAATGACAATTCAATTTATCTCAAATATAAATTATCAAGCAAGATAAAATTAACAATCAAGAAACATCAATAAGATTCAAACATTTAAACAAACCAAGTATGAGTTTACAAGCAAGTTTCGTGAAATACCCCTTAGCCCTAGAAAGGTGATTAGCCTCTCATGGCAAGGATCAAGAAAATACAAGACACAATTCAGAATCTAGCCTAATGAGGAAGAAGGGAGAAGAGGATATAACACGTAGATGCTAATCCATGAGTCAATTTCTCTTCCCTTGATCTTCTCCAAGATTTCCCCTACTCTTTCTCTTCCTTCTCTCCCAACAGATGTCTTAGTTTTTAAAAGAAAAGAACAGATCCCCCCCAATTCAAATTCAAACTCTTTAAATGGTGCAGAGAAAATCTGACTTCGGACGCTGACTTTGTGGCCCGCAATGGATTGCTTGTGGCCCGCAAAGAGATCAATGCTTGGCTCAGAGTTTCTAGATTGGAATTGTCACACTTTGCGGCCCGCAAACAGGTCTCTCTTGGTGCAGTTTGCTAAGCTCAAGTTCTCTATCATTGCGGCCCGCAAACAGGTGTAGTTTGCTCTGTTGAGTGATGATCAGCGTGAGGAGTTTAGACTTGCGATCTTTCGAGCTAGAATCTTCTTGTACCTACATGTTATAACAAGAACAAAGTAGTACCACGAAATTGTGCAATTTCTCACTTGAACTAAACTAAACTCTTTGAGAACACCTATAATCTTGGTCAAATAATATCCTAAATCCTAGTTAACGATATGTGTAAATTAGGCTTATCAATTTTATGTTATGAATTTGTCCGGTTCGGTTATGTTTCCTAGCTCGAACGATGATTGTGTACAAGTCATGTATCTGCAGTTTTTGCAGAATTTGGATAGTTTGATTAGTTACAATTAGGGTTGTCATTGTGGCATACAACATACTTGTATCGTTCATTATCGACTGCCGCACGAGCGAAGATTCATTCTATTTCTGGTTCACTAGATTTGTTACAGATTTGGTCTTGGGATCGGTTTCGAGTCAGTCGGCCTTCGAAAGACCAAAATGTCAAGTTTCATGCATGGGGTCTTCTCGTTCGGGATTCATGTTCGCCTTACGGTAAAATGTGGACGAGTCCTAAATTATGGGGTGATAATCCTCATAATAATCGTCCATCTCACCTTCGGGATGTTTTTGAAAGTTTTGATTCTTCGAAAGCAAGGAATAAAACAAAATTTTATTCATCTCAAAACAAATGATTTAACTATATAAGTGTAAACTGTAAAGACAATATTTGTTTGTCTAAATAATTAGGGAATAATATTATACCTTATGATTTGATCTCCAAATCAAATTGAGTAGGGTTGTCTAGCTTAGCAACTTCTTATTCCATACGCCTTGTTCTGGTGGTTGTGCTTAGCTCATCAATCGTCGAGTATCCTTAGGTATTCACCGAAAGATTAAAGAAACACTTGTATCTCTAAAGCTAGTAAGAGAACAACAAGTGGAGCATTAATCATAGTTTCAAAACCTTTTACAAAATTTTAAAAATCTTAATGGAGTTTTTTGTCTCAACACATGAGAGAAAAATTGAGAGAGACTAGAGAGGGAGAGACAAATTTCGGCCAAGAAGTTAAAAGCTGAATTTCAGATATTTCGGTATTAAATCTGTCATAACTTTGTATAGATACTTCCAAACGACTTGAAACTTGAACCGTTGGATTCTAGACTCAAATGACTTCAACTTTCATAGATCATACGTTCAGAATGGTTGAGGATCGATCACAGTAATCACAATAATTACCAAATCCAAAATACCTACTTGTAGCAAAATCAATCAAAAAGCTTAGCAAGCTCGGACGACGACAGAACGGAGCACATCGGTCGCAACAATAACGAGGATCGAGGAAGAACAACGACGAAGACAGAGCGAAGCACACCAGTCGATGAAAAGTGGTTCTAGGGTTCGTGCGAGAGAGAAGTGCTGCGATGGGACAATGGAGAACGACGACGATGGTGCAGTGGAGGAAAACTGGAGTATCTATCTTTCGTAATTTACCTATATACAAGTTTATTCTCGAGAAAAATGTTTCATAGATATCACAATCGACACCGACTATCGATATGTATGTTATTATGATATGCATATTATTTTGTACTGAAAAAATTATTACGCATGTTAACAAAATAACATGTTATTGCATAATAACTCAAATAACATGCATAATTATTTCAGTACAAAACATAACATGCATAATTATTTCAGTACAAAAAATAACATGCATAATAACTCTAATAATATACATAATAACTCAAATAAAATCTATAATAACATACGTACCGATCGATAGTTGATATCGATGTGGTATCTATGTAAGAGCTTCCTATTCATAACTCCACCAAATCGGCAAACCTCATCCAGTACTCCATTAAATTAAATATGTGCATAAAATGCGCTGTCATAGGATCCTTGCTCACATCCGCTAAGACAACAATGACACATTCGTCTTGTTCCATACAAAATTCCAATTTTGAAGGTAGCTAGGGAATAGCCGAATAGGGACCTTATTCCCAAACTTACGGCACTGACAGTACAGCGGTGAATAGAAACATAAAGAATCGCAGATGCTTTAAATTACCAATAAATTCTTCTATCTATTTGGAGACTGAACCGCACTCCATTATTTAGTGAAGTGCAGATTGAATTTATTTATTTAACAAACTATGTTCTCTACAAAAATAAAAATGATAATAAAGTCAATAAGCTCCAGATATTGCACGGACGCTCCATTTTTTGGGAAATTTTGAAATTATAAAAATCTTGCGCCTTTTTTTAAAGCGAGCGTGGTTCGCCTTTTTAAAAACCCTTGTAGTTTGAAATTATAAACGCCGTGATCTATTTATTATTGGTTCATAACTCAATAAATCATGAGTGCTTAATACGGCCAATCTATGAATTATTTATTCTTGTATCGTATTTTTTAATGATAACGTGGACAATTCGACCGGAGCCGGCTATGACGTATGCATGTAAACAGTATAATAGATAGATTTTGGTAATAATTTAGAATAACATCGAATATGAAATCTTTGAGAGTTCGTATCTGCTGTTATTCTGAGGGAAAAGTAGGATGTTGTTTTTTCCATCGACATTGAAGAATCAGTCAAGAACGATTCGAATCATTTTTCTCTCTCCTCGATTTTCTCTCTTCAAAAATTTTGGTCATCGATTTCGAATTCAACAGATCCGAGCGGAATAACATAACATGTTATTCCTATTTGGAATAGGATATGAAATTCTTGTGATAAGGAGTGCTATTTTGAGGTCAAGATTTCATATTTTTCTGAGCACAACGAATTTTATTTCTTAATTCCACTTTTGCCCATGTTAAATGTCTTTCTATTTTGCTTTAATTACATGATGTTTTCAATTTAAGAAAGTTTATAAACAGTAATTCTCTTATAGAGGGCAACAAATTAAAAGGAAACTTATAATGCATTTAAGGAGCCCCTCTTTTACAAGTTAATTTGCAAATATGAAACTATTGTCTTCTGAGTCCAATTTAGATACAATAGGATCACATATATAATTGATGTATGATATATCACGGGTAAAATATCTTCTTTTTTATTCATTATTCATTTTACATGGAATAATATGATATTAGAAAAATTCTGCTACGGATCAAAATAAATCTAATTGCATTATTATTGATGCAAAACTAACTTGATTGCACAATTATTAATAACATCAACAATAATAATTAATTTATATTTAAAATTTCATTCAAATTTATATTTACATGCATGTGCAATAATAGTTAATTTATATTTTCATCCCATCTATCATTATTTCAATATACAATCTAAACAACATTTGCACTAATTCGGATAGCAAAAGTTAACATTATTTTTTCATCCTTTGGAGTTTGGATAGTAAAAAGTTATCACTAATTCGGATGAGCACTATTTTTGCACTAACTCTTGCATGATTCAAACACACCATATGTGATTTACAAAAAATGGTGAAATGTTGTTTTCTAAATAATTTCTTTAGTATACTTTTAAGCATTATTTGTGACTAGATAATTAGAAATGTTGTTACATAACATATGATGTTATCTTTTATAATTGTGATAATAAATAATTTTTCATTGCAACAAAATATAAAAAAAATAATTAGAATGCCCGCTAGTTAACATCACTAACAACAACTTAAAAAAGTTCACCTGGAAAATTGATGACCATTTAAAATTTGTCTCACGGAAATCTGGCCATAGTAGGAAATTGTTTGATAAGTAGTTTTATTTGTGGATCAAAATGTTTATAAAAATGTTATTGGAATTGTAATCTGTTATCAATAAAACTATATATAAGTTAATTTGATTCATAGCAGAATTTGCCATAATTTATTGCAAACAATTCATCTGAGGTGTTTTTAAGTAAGATACGGACTAAATTCACTGGCGTTTTTCGATTAATTAGATCCACTTGTCTATCTATTAAAATTAAAATAAATCATGTTGCACGAACAAGCATGCTAATGGTTCTAGTACGTTATAATATATTTGACCACACAGATGTGGCCACAAAAGGTACCGCATATAAAAGAAAACAATGCACATGAGTTGAAAGCATCAAGCACGTGGTCTGTGGTCACAGTCTCATGAGGCACAAAAGGATCAATTTGCGGTGCATGCATTATTGCATTTTTACGCTGTCCAAATCAAATCCTCCACTGTTAATTGCTGTATCAGGTTAGGCATGGACCGTATGGTGGAAGCAGATTCTCTGTCGTGCAGCAGTAACGGGCGTTTAAGATTCTCTGCGCTGTAGGCTACGAAGGGCTCAGATTTGATATTATAGAGTTTAGCTTGTACGAATCTCGTTGCAAATCAACGGCTGAGATTTATCGCGCAACACACACAGTTTTTGTGCTGTGCGGTAGAAGATCTCGTATCAATTAGGTATTGTCCTTTTGTGACCCTCTCGACTCGACTCTTTGGATCCGAATCTACTGCTTGTATTTGAGGCAAGCATGATTCTGCTTGTTTCGATTCAACCGCCACGAATTGATAAACTCTTTACCTGGCTTTGTGCACTGCATATTTGCTTCCTCTGGTGCCTGTGCCTCCTTATTCCTCAAAATTAGGAAAGGAGAACATGATTAATATTCTTCTACATTGTCTGATTGTCTCAGTGATTAGAAGCGTCTTTACAACATTATGCTACAGTTCACAGGCATATTTAATACATATTGGTGTTCTTAATTTGTGTGGGTTTGAAATTCATTGACGATGGATTAAAATGACAAATTTTCGTAATCATTAAATTGGTTGTAGATTTGAATTCTGGTCGTTTGAATGCGACTAGAGATTGCAATTTGCAACGAGCTAAGCAAACAGTTATCCAATTATTCTTAAATTTTAGGTTCTCAAGGTCTAAAATAAAAGGTCTCCTCCTACCTGCATGAAATTTCGCGTGTTTGAAAAATTAAGAAATAGCGACATTAAGGTATAATTTGAATAAAAATAAATAAACTAACGTAATTAATTATAAGAGTGATATTTTTTATTATTCGAGTGTTCAAAAAAACTAAAATGTCGTTTGATAAATTGTTAATTTAAATAGTATAATTGTTAATAATTATGATAACAATAATGATGATGAGGGGATGATAATAATGACTATAATAAGAGTGAGACTATGATACTTCACAAAGCACCACTTACGTAGCAAATTATCTCTGAATCTCTAATTTCAAAGTCTAAATTACCGATCTAACAACTGAACATGATTTCTATATTAAAATCACATTGGAGATCACATTTTACATTTTTTTGGAACTTTTACTATTTTTAAAGGAGAGAAAAATTAGTTAATCTAATAATTTTTTACCATTGAATCTTTGAATGTATTCCCATCTTTCTAAGAAGATGTAAAATTTGGTGAGATTAAGTTCAACGATTTGAATAGGTCATTCGAACTTCGAAATTGGAGATATCGAGCCGAAGTATCGCGCTAGTGATGCATTGTGAAGTATCATAGCCAACTCTGTCATATCTATCTCTAACATAAAGTTTTGGTGATTGTACTCTATGATAGTTGATAATCATATGATCATTTGTAACTCTAGGCCTCCTATTCACATTTCTAGGATTAGAGTTGTTGAACTTGATTCTCTTGATGTACCTTTTGTTGTACATAAAAGCATGATTCTTTGTAAGAGTTGGTTTATCATTTGATTGTGATTGCTTTTCTTTTATAGAAGGTTGTTCATTCACATATCCAAGACCGATTTTGTCATGCAGACCTTGACCAATGTACATCTTATCATAATCAATCTTGCTTGATGAGTTAACAAATTTAACAAACTTAGAGGCGCAAGGAGGTGCGTCTTTCAATTCATTTTCTTTGTCCAAGTTGATTTTGATTTCGAGGTAATTAATCTTAGTTTCTAGCAATTCGATCTTAGACTTAAGATCATTGATCATAGCATCTTTGACATCCAAGAACTTCTTGGGCTCATCAAGTAATTCTTTCAGCTTTGTCACATTAAATGACTCATGATCTTTATCCAAACCGCTAGACTCGCCACTAAACTCGCAATAATCATCGTAAATTTGTTCTTTAGAGTTATTGAGTCTATCGATCTAACTCGGCTACGGGCCTCCATTACTTGAGATTTTGCACTTCTTTCTTTTTCTTTTGTGATTTTCTCTCTTTCACACGCCTCTTCCTGTCTTTTGCAATCATTCGTGAGGCCTCTTCTTTTGCAAGTTCTTCTTCTCTTTTGCGTATTTCGCATCCTTAATTTTAGCAATTGATTTCATGATTCAGATTGTCTTCAGATTGGTGATGTTCTTTTCTTCAACTGCTTCAAGCACAACCTCTATGCGTGACTTCTTTAGATTTACAATCATGACTAGTTTGCTTTCTAATTCTCTTCCTCCGAGATCAACATCTTCTTCTTCTTCTTCTTCTTCTTTGATCTCAATGGATTCACTAATCCATATGGCTTGCATGACTTTCTTGTTGGGTCTCTTGAACCGACTTTCTTGAGGAGGGGAACAAAAATACAAAATAAATAAAAACAAGCCATATGAATGGTTTGATCATCGTAGTGCAACAATTTTTGTTTATATCCAAGGCAGGTAACTAGAGTTTAGACAGGTATACCTTGTCCTCGTACTATACGTCTAATCCCAATGTTTGGTAGAGAAGTAAGCGAGGAATAAATCTCCTATTTCTCACTTAAATAGTCAAATATGAATAAACAAAGGAGAAATAAGTTAGCATAAGAGGAAATCATTGCTTCATAATTTAAGGAGCTTGCAAGGTAGTTTAAGTTACTCCTCCAAGTTATTCTTTTGTGAATCCCATAATTCAAATTATTATATTATTGTTCTTATTGTTAATAATAATTATGATAATATATTTCCATTAATAATAATTATAATAATAATGATTATAATAATATAAATGATAATTTTAATAATTATAATAATGATAATTGTAATAGTGATTATTATATTAATTATTATATTTTAATACTAATTATTATAATAATTATAATAATGATATCTATAATAGTGACTATAATAATGATAATTATGTTATTTTGTAAAGAGTGCGGCCTAAGTATTGCAATTAGGTGCGGATGCGTATTCAAGAATAATCAAGACCTTAATCACCTAGCAATTTCACAAGTTTGGTGCAATTCAATTGGTTCACAAGATAAGAAACGTAACTAGAGTAAGAGAAGAGAGCAAAGAACACACAATATAACGTGGTTCGGCCTACAAAAACATGCCCTACATCCACGGAACACCCGAGACCGAACACTATAACCAAAAGTGCTTTACAAAAAAGGAGCTTGTCCAAAAGGGTCCAAGACCTTTGCAATGGCAACAACAAGCTTGCAATAACAAAAATACCTCGGTTGACAACACAACCCTAAACAAGGAATGATTCGCTTGACAACACAACACAGATCAAACAAACAAGTAGAACACACTAGCTCGAATAGACAATTAGATAATTAACAATGCTATCATAAACTTTCTAGTTTGGATGCTTGTTGGAGAAGGCTTTTGTACTCTTTTGGTGCTCTCTGAGTGCTTGTAAACTTGGGGGATAACTTTCTTGATCTTCTGGAATGAAGGGGTTGAGTTTATATAAACACAACACTTCTTGGATCTTGAAATCTTATTTCTGCGCACCAAGCGTTACAAGAAATGAACAACCCGTTACAGAATCCGTTGTAACGGTTTGGAAACATTCTAGTTTTGCCCTTGATCTTCACTACAACTGACTTTTGGGCCCTCTCCTCAAGAACCCGTTATAATTATTTGAGAACCCGTTAGAACGGTTTGGAACCCATTGTGATGGGTCTGGGAAGCGTTACTGTAACGTATGGCTCAATTTTTCCAATTCTTAGTCGATTTCTCAGCTTCAAATCTCCTGTCTTTTGGGTCCTCTTGTCAGAAATCCATTGTGACGATTTCCAACCCGTTGTGACAGATTCTTCAAGCGTTACTCTAACGCATGGCTCTGTCATGCTTGATTTTACTTGCTTCTTGTGTCAAATTGCTTATCTTGACTCGTACATCATGTTAATGACCTTTCTTGTGATCAATGTACTTGTTTAACAAATTTGTGCAAATATTAGTACTGTTATTGTTTTGCAAAGCTAAATTTGTCCAAATATTAGTACTGTTATTGTTTTGCAAATTATCAAATCAAGATGAGTTCTAAATCAACAAATTATAGTAATGATTATAATAATTATTATAGTTTTTACAGTTTATTATTAATTTTATTTTCATGAAATAATGATAAAGCAATATTATACTATAATAATTATAATTATTTTAATCCTAATTATTATTGTTATTACTACTTTTATAATATTTTATATTTCCGTTGTTGTTACTATAAATATTGTTATTTCTTCGAAAATATCTTTATTTTCATAAGTATTTTTAATATATTAAATATTATTAATTTTTATAATTTCTTTAATTTTTATAATAACAATGACAACAAGAATAATTTATTATTAATATGATTTTCATGACAATATGCTTGACATTTTTATGATTATTTTTATATTTTAATATGATGATATAAATTTTATTATTATTTTTTCTTCCATCAATTTAATTAAACATGAATAATTTAAGATGATCTCTGTCCAAACATGGAGAATGAAAATAAGAAAAAGATTAGTCGACTGATATGAGCTCTGCTCCTGCCGACAGTGATCAAAATACTTCAAATATATTAAATTACATTGACATAATCTAATGCTATTCTAGAATGATAATTACGCAATAAGCATTTCATGGAAATTGAAATCTTCAGATATAATTGATACAGGTCATGTCATGTGAATTTACTACCGCTCTACTCCGTGGGTTGTTTTCTCAATACTTCGTGTGCTACAAAAGAACCATGGTCTTATATAACAAACACAGCTGGACCATAGCCCATAGGGCATAGACGCACAAGTAGATGTGGCAAGGGTATATCGGACGAGTTCGGATCGGATCAGGTTAGTTTGACTGTCTACAATAGTTTACAAAAAAACCATGGTCTTATATAACAGACACAGCTGCACCATAGGGCATAGACGCACGAGTAGAGGTGAAAAGTTGGGTCGGTCGGGCGGGTTCGAGTCGGATTATGTTAGTTTGACTGTCTACAATAGTCGTATTGGGGTCAGGTCGGGTTTCAAGTCGTTATGTGTCGACAATTTTCGGGTGATGGGTCGAATCAGGCGAGGTCAGGTCGGGTTTTGTGTCAGGTCGCGTCGGGTCGGGCGAGAACGGGTCGGCTTTCAGGTCGGGTTGCATCGACAACTTTCGGATCTTGAGTCGGGTTCGGGTTCGGATTGCACCGACAACTTTCAAGTATTATTTTGAATTTTAAGTTCAATTGGACAAGATCAGGTCGCGTTATTGAATTGTGTTAGTAAATCTTGACTTTTTCTGATGTTAATTTGTTAGTAACATTAAATTATGATGTGGGCAAGTTAGGATTAAATCAATTTACATGTTGTATCATGTCAAGTCGGGTCGGGTCAGGTCGGATTCGGGTCCTCATGTGTCACTCTATCTCTGGTTACGGGTCGTCTCGGGTCGGACTAGGGTCCTCATGTGTCGCGCCATCTCGAGTTATGGGTCGTCTCAGGTCGGGTCGGGTCGGGCTCAGGTCGCCCATGTGTTGCTTCGTCTCGGGTTACGAATCATCTCGAGTCGGATTCGAATAGTTTGATTTTATCAAAATATTAGATCGGTTGGATCGAATTCAGATCGGACCAGATCGAATGATTTTCTCGGATCGGATCGGATTCTGTCACTCTACGCACAATTTGAACGATTGTCATCATACTAAACATATGTAAACCAGTGACATTTATTATGTTTCTGCTACATGCTTTGTAAGAATAGGCCCATCCGATAAAAGAAGTCTCAGCCCAATAATAAGCTGTTTCAGAATCCCGACCCATTCAATTAATGAATCTTAAGCTTATCTGCAATCCTCTTTTCCTCCGCTCACGACATTTTTCCCGCGCACCAAAAACCCTAGTTTTTTTCATTTCGGGGGCTGCTGAATTGCTCGGTCGTTCTCTCCTCGATTTCTCTCTTCGACGTCTTTGTCTCTCCGCTCGCTCCGTTTGTCGCCGGAGAGATCCTGAAAGTCGAACTCCAGTCTCCTGGATACGAAAATCATGGTTAGTTTTTTTTTTCCTTCTCCGGGTTTCTCAATTCGTCAAATTTTTGTTCGATTATGCAAGAATTACACTTATTTTAACCTTTAGCTCAAAGGCACGAAATTTACAAGTTGGAGATCCTCCAGATACGGGATTAGTACCAACCTGTTACCTCACGGTACTAAATACCTCCATTTTCTTTCTCCTTTATTTTTTCTCGCCGTTTCTGGTTTCTTTCCAGGTTACAACGAGAAGCCAGCAGAATAAACAGTTAATCGTGAGAAACTCTGAGAGGGATCTCGTTACAATGAGAAGCCACAAGAAGAAACAGTCAGCTGTGAGCAAATCTGAGACCGATCTCGTCAAGCTATGGGATTCTCAGTTCAAAGAAGTAAGAGAACAAATTGTGGGTGTTATGAAACCTTTGCTCAACAAGCACCGCATTCTCTCTGCTTTAGAGATCAAACGCTTCAGAAGTTGCATTTCTGCGCTGCCTCTTTTTTGGCACCCCATTCTCTTTAAAAAGGCAAAGGATTTGTTTGATCTTGTTGGTGACATTTGTGCCTATGGTCGAAGTACTACTAGTGCACCATCTCCTTCACTTGTTGTCTTGTTAGAGGTACGTCTCATAGTAGCTACATTGTTTTTCATAATCAATATGTACCAGACTTGATTTGATTGCAGTCGTGTTAGTTGCACAATTAAGCCCCTAGCTAACTCCACTGAGAATGGAATTGTTCAAGTCTTTACCAGCTTAATCTGATTCCTTTCCTCAGTAGTTCTAAATTATCTCATCAAGCTTCAATTGATCTCCATGTGGTTACTATAATAGAGTTCTCAATTGAGTTATGAGTCCTCATTCCAACTTAAATATTGTCTTGGCTGATTCTAGTTTCTTCAATTAAGGCATAATTAGTTTGTGTTGCCTTAATATTTACCCAAGATAATCCCCAGTCAATGTCACTTGTGAAATTAGATGCCAAATAGGCCACATAAGGATCTGAAATCTATTCAGCATTTGATCTATTAAATTAGCATCCTATTTTTTGCGTTGTACTAACTGTTATTATTGGGAGTTGAGATTGCATTCTACCTAACTGTATACTGAACTCGTAACCAACCCTCATTCTATACCCATTTTGTGTAAATTCATCTAAGCTGTGCAATTAGGCATCAATGCGTCAGTGTTTGCTCTTTGGACCAAATCAACTCAACTCATCGAAAACAACTGTTTGTCTAACTTTCAGGTCTTTATTAAAGAAGTTCTGGCAAACCCTACTCTAAGGCGTCTCTTGATTCCTCCTAAAAAGCGGATTCCTGAAGCTTCTGGAGCCCCCTTGATCGAAGAACTCATGCTAGGTCACCTTTGTCTTTCATTCCCTAAACAAATATGCCTGAACTTTACTGACTCATTCTGCCATTCTCTGGTAATGTCTACTGCATTAAATGATGGAAAACATTCTCAGTTAGGTTTGGGGTTAAGTCTTGACTCGACCTTAGTATTGCTCAATACCAGCTTCAAGTTTCCCATGCCATACCTTCTCCAAGCCCACCTGGCTATATCAGCATCTAGGTGCATTGAGATCCAAAACCCGGAACAGGTTTTAGGGTTTGGATTTGACCAGGCCATCAGTGTGTTTGAGTTGTCAACCAAACTCTACTGGAGATCCTTATGTAGTTTGGAATTGGGTCAGAGATCAAGGCCTTACCTGAGTCGTGCTGCCAAAAAACCACCTCCTTACCATGCTCCAGATTGTCACATTGATGAAATGATGCCTCTTTTTAAAGAAACTAGATCTGTTGAAGTTTCCGACAAGGATTTATTCTCGTGGGTTTCCTCTTATATTGATGAGACCCAGCAAGTTGTGCATGGAAGTACGAGGCTTCAAACTAGTGATGCATTAAAGGGTATTGTCTCGATATTGTTAGCTGATAAAGTGTTAGGAAAGACACAAGTCGCTGTAAGCAAAATTTCTACAAAACTGGTGACTGTTGCTGCCTTGGCAAGGCTGATGGCCTCATCTCTATTTAGAGCAGTGGCTGAAGCAAGAACAATGATTGGACATGCAAAGAGTCCTGGCAGAAGAGGAAATGATCTAGAATTGGAGAGGCAACTAATGAGCTCTTTGGAATTAGATGGTAATGGTGGGGGCCGTTTAGTGGGCAGGAAGGCAGATCATATTGTGGGCAAGATCCTGCTTGATGCTGTTAGTGGGGGGTTTTCGAGCCGTAAGAGGTCGGTTATGATGCTGCAACATTTTGTGAAGCTGATGCTGGTAGGTTTGAGTGCACGGGCCGATTTTCTTTGGAAATCATGCATTTTGGTGTTGTCAGCAATCATGAACCTGTTGGCGTTTGAAGGGGAAGAGTTTGATGCGCTCAAGATGCTGTCTGGAGATGCACGGGAGCATTTGGAAACCGCAAATGTATCATTTGAACTTCTGAAAAGTTATGTATGACGTAATTAGTGCTTTGTGCTAACAAGCTCTCTGTTTCTAGGGTTCCAATCGCAAGAGAAAATTTAAGGCCAAACAACTGGATGCATCGGTGTTGCCAAACACCAAGCGGTTGCATTTGGTAGATGGGGATCTAGCGTATGTGCAATCTCTATCTGTTGCTCTCTCTATTCATATGTGCATGCAAACATGCACTTTAAGGTTTAGTTTCCAGTTGTACAATCTTGAATTTACTGATCCTAAACTCTGTTTTTGTTTCTAGGAATGCTGAGGGTTCTTGCCAATCAAATGATGACATGTGTGACAGGCCGGTCTTTATGAAGAAAAACGTTTCAGCAGAAGTTCGGGCGAACTTGTCAGATGACATGGTGAATTTAATTGAGCACCCACCTGAAGACCTTGTGGATTTTTTGGATTTCTCACCTGATATGGATCTTCCTTTTTGGTTGAAGGAGAGAGGGAATTTGTGTAAGGAGAGGCAGGCCGCTCAAAAGAGGAAGAAAAAGATGATGATGAGATTGTTGGGTGCTAGTATGTGAAAATGCTTTATAGGGCTACGGCTGGCAGGCATCTTTTGTTTAAATAGCTTATATATTACAAAATTTTGTGCAGTAAATTTTGGCGGTAGCTTTAGAACTGATCATGCTAATCCGCAGCTTGGTGTATTTTGTAGCTATATGAGCTCATCTGAGCAAACTTCTTAACTCATGCGGTACTATGTTTAACATTGTGAAATATTGTGTATATGGCATCTGGTATTTTTGCTTCCCATGATCAGTTTTAAAAAATTACCAGGTCTCTATAAAATTAAAATTAGCGAGCCAGAAAAATTTAGTGGGCTGACATTAAAATACAAAGAAAATTTTGAAAGCATAAAGAAAATTATAGTGTATGTCTTGACTCTACCTGAAAATTGAAATAAAATGTTTGTCATGACTCATGGATATTTAAAGAAGTGAAATATCAGGTACTGGTACTTGCTTTCAGGAATTGCTGCAATAATACCTCTTGATGTCATACCTTACCCGTTGTTTGCATACCTAAATGAAATAAATAGAAAAGTAATATAACAAAGAATATCCTCTCGACAAGTCACTGTATGCTGTTCGAAGATATTCCATACAAATAAACAAATCACAAAACACATAACATAGAATGCTTAACATCCAAACAGCTTTGCATGCCTTGAGTTCCAACTTCCAAGTTTCATGTTTTTGACCAAAGCATAACAAATATTATTACAAACATAATTGTTGTTCAACCCGAAAGGGCATTGCATTTATTATCATACATCATGCAAGTATTCAGCCTAGAGGCGGAAGCTTCGGACCTGACGTGGTGTCTCACCATTTATTGACCAAAGCGTAACAAACATTATTGCACACATAATACTTATTTAACTCGAAAGGGTTTTGCATAAAATATCATACATCCTGCAATATTCCGCCTAGCGGCGGAAGCTTCGGACCTGACGTGGTGTCTCTCCGTTTTCATCCCGAAGCTTTACAATGGTGTAAATAGCTGCCCCAAACAGTGCGCCAGCAGTAGGTGCGGTGAGATATATCCATATTTGCCTGTAATTTCCAGCCGCAACAGCAGGGCCAAGTGTGCGCACTGGATTCATCGATCCTCCCGTTGATGGCCTGTATATTAGAAAAGTTTATTACAAAGAATGCCTTATTATTATGGTAAAGTAATACAAAACATGAGAATAGAGAAAAAAAAATGACTTCATTTATCTTTCTTTCATACATACCCTGCCACAAGAATGTTAAGCATGACAGCGGCACCAACTGCTATTCCAGCCAACTCTCCCACCTGTTTACATGAAAGTCATCATTTGAAAAGATAGTGAGAAAAAAATATACAAAATGAAGTTATGATAAACTTATCAGAGTATTCATACGTACAGCTTTAGTATCAGTGGCAACAGCCGTCACAACAAATATCAGGTTGAAGGTAATAATGAACTCAATGAAAAATGCTTGCACCGTGGTAACAGATGGCACTGTCACACCACCAGAGAGATACGGGTGAAATACACCCTTCAGAGCAAATGATGCACAGATAGATGCTGACACCTGGGCAATGACATAGGCTGGCACGTGGGCCCACGGAAAATGTCGAAATGCAGCAAAGGCCAAGGTGAGGGATGGGTTGAGGTGTGCCCCAGAGATGTGGCCAGTGGAGAGAATTACAATCATCACTGCCAGACCGGCACAGCCTGCATTGCCTATAAGGGTTTCTGCACCATTGTACTTCTGATTAACGATAGGGGCAGCGGTTGCAAAGAAGATGAGGATAAATGTGCCGACGAATTCAGCTCCTAGCTGATATTCTTGTACATTTGGAGATAATTAGCATCAGAGTTGTTCAGACAATTCCTATATACAACTGAATGTTTGTGTAATGGAGCAATCAATCAATTGAACTTTAACCGTTTGGTGTTGTAATAAGGACAACATGTGTATTTATGTGTTCTTTCAATATTGTTCTGTTGCTTCAAGCCATATATAGTCGAGATCATAAGCTCTATTTTGTCAGAGAGAGTCGTACACTGTACACGGAGATATATTAGGCTGAAAATCTGAGATGGTTCAAAGAACTCTTTGCCGTTTCTTTTTTTTTTTTATTTTACTTTATTTTCTTTGGGTTTGCTTTTATTCAAGTCCAACTTCGTGAAAAAATAGTGCGAGTGATCTCAGAATGTTGCTAATATAAGATCTAAATTTGAGCCTATATTTTTCTTTTTTTTTTGGTGAAAGAGACAGAAAGAAAAGTATGAGATATGGATTGAACAAAACTTATGGTAGAAGCAGTCATCTAGGACCGTATGGCTGGTTGTTTAATCGTTTTTCGTTTTATTTTGTGACAAATAAAACGATTATCATTAAAGAAATTTATTTCGTTTAAATAAAAAATGGTTAACGAAAATTTATTGTTACGTGATCGTTTGTGACTGTGTATTGCTAGAATTATTTTTTATTTAAGAGAAAAGTGTTATAGTGAGAGAAGGTGATGAGAGAGGAGATGAATAGTTGTTCGAATGAGGAGATGGAGAATTTAATAAGTATATGGTTAGAACCATTAATCACTGGTTCTTGATTTGCTTTAGTGTGATAAGAAAGGAGATGAATGAAAAACGAAGGAAATGAGTTTGATCATTTTGATTCGTTTTGACCGTCTTGATTGTTTTCTTTAACGAAACAGTTAACGAAATAAAATTTCTTAATCGTTCATTAAACAAAACTTTGTCAACGAAACTACCATATTTCGTGATCATTCCACACGTTATACGGGTATACTGTCATCTCCCTATCAGATCCTATGACCGATAAACAAAAAAAAGGGAAAATAAAAATCTCATATGAAAATAAAAATTGCAGGAACTCAACATATCTACATGCAAGAAATAACTCAATTACGATATGCAATAAAAGATCTATTTCCTTTTTTGCAGTGTTCGTTTTGTAGAAATTAAGAACGCTGCAAATATACAGACAGGAAGACATTGCACACAAGAATCACACGCACACGAGATACGCATCAAATTAAAGAGTATGCTAGTAGTGAATGCATTGCTACTAACTACTTAGTGTATTACAAACGGGTCGAGTCGGGTACCCGTAGATTCAATCAGGACGGATCCACGCATCTACGGGTATCACGGGTTCGCAATGGGAAAGGTCAATCCGACCCGTGATAATCTCGGACGGGTCGGACGGGCATGAGTTCAGACGGGTCGGGTTGGATTCCCATCGAATTTTTTAAAATTTTTGAATTGAAAAAGTTGGAAAAGAATGATACAACTTCAAAAAAAAAATCCAAAAAATTATTTTTTCTATCGATATTATTTTATTTTATTTTTTTGACACAAAGTGACTTGAAATTGACCGATGACTGTCACAGGTCTGTCACAAATCCACGGGTTTGTCACGGGTCCACGGGTATGTCACGGGTCTGGCATGGGTTCCACGGGTCGGGCACGAATCAGAGCACGAATATGGCGAATCACGAATTAGGACGAGTTTTCGAAAAATTGGGCCTACCCGACCCGTCCTAAACTCACAATTTCATTTTCACGAACGGATCGATCACGGTCCGAATACGAATCGAACCACGAACGGATCGAGGTATTGTCACAACCCTAAAACTACTAAAGTAAAAGGACACATCATTTAAGATTGACTTTGGTTCACTTCACTCAACAAACAGATGCTATTAAATATGAACCGCATATATAGGCTATAGCATCTTAGCTTAATAAATTATAAATAATAATGGAGAGATTTACGGAAGTGATGTTCAAGTCAACTTGGCTTTGGATGCATTCTCCGCCTTTCTTCTGTCTGTGTTCAATTCTTCATTCAAATTCATATCACTATCAGTATATATATATCATATCAGTATATATATATATCATATCAGTTATTGTCTGCTTCTGTTTATAGACTAGAACACAGTACTACACCAAGGCTAGCAGAAAGCGACACAATCCCTTGCCAAGGGATATGTATGAATCCTTAGCCAATGGTAAGAGTTGGATCACAGAATGACCGAATTCATTCTTAAAATACAGATGCATTCTCAATTACTTGTATACAGGAACGGATTCAGAAATTTTTTAAACTCGGGCACAAACCTGCTAAAATTCACTAATATCATTAAAAACTCATTTTTTCACTACCAAAATAACTAAAAATATACTAAAATTCGTGTTTTTTTGAAAATCAAGTCCGGACACTTGCCCGGGCTTGCCCAAGCATAGGTCCGCCACTGCTTGTATATGCCATATATCAAAATCAGAATAATAGGAAAAACATTTAGACTTCTATCAAAACATTTACATTTTTATGTTTATGTTTTAATGGCTTAATAAAATGATCAATGAATTTTCAATTTGATTCAAATTTTTGCATGTATTATTAACTAAATATCTAAAACACATCTATAAGTTTTGAGTATAATAATGTTCTCAAATATATAAACCATATGAATTTAATGTATTACAATGTTTATATATATATATAGTTAGGTTATGATACTTATATAAGCACGGAGCTTTATCGTGCTTATGATCATATCTCGAATTTCAAAATACATATGGACGATCATAATAGTTAAAAATGTTGTCTATACTAAAATATATTTGGAAACAAAAATTTATATTTTTTGAAATTTTTTACTATTTTATCGAATGAATAGAAAATCGGTTAAATTTGAAAGTCTATAATCGTCAGATTACTCAAATTTCTATATATTCAATAAAATAGTAAAAAAATGAATTTTTTTGTTTTCTAGTATATTTTAATATGAACAACATTTTCAATGGTTCGGATTGTCTATCTGTATTTTGAAATTCGAAATATGATCATAAGCATGATAGAACTACCGTAGCCTAACTCTCTCTTCCTCCACATATATATATATATAAGCAACTTAAAATTGAACAATAGGTCATGACATTTGAAATTTAAACATTTATTTAAATAGTGTAGTGCTCTTGAATTGTTGTCCTTGCATACAATTTGTGAGACGTACTTTTATAATGTAATTCATGATTTAGTAAGGTATCACAATCTATTAACTGTACATATCATTTTTATACTAGAACTCTAGAAGCAAGCATCTTGATCAATTGCGAAAGCTATGATTTACAAACGGGCCCCTTTATATTATATAATCAATAAACATACATCGCAATAATACTACGTAAATAAATTAATATTGGTTAGATGGGAAATATCATTGCATGTGAATTCAGTGAATAAATCTATGTCATTATTGGGATCCGACAAATATAAAATTTTCTAAAAACTATCTCTAGGTGCAGAATGAGCCAAAACCTCAGAAGCTCGAGCTATACATGATAACATATAAAATTATATCATTTATTTGAGTAACAAATTTGTACACTCTCTGTTTGTTGAGTTTGTACTTGACAATCTCTGAAATGCATCAACTTGGGTACTTAAAAAATTCGAACCGACAAAAGTAACAAAACGGTGCCAAATAATCTTAAAATTGCGTTAGTCCCAAGTGTCGGAACTTACCATTGTCATTGCTATTGCTATTGCCCATTGCCATTTTCCCCTCTCTTAGTGCACTACGACATAAAACATCTGTGATAGCGGCCTTTCATGAATTATTATAGCGAACAGACTGTCGGTATAATAGGAGGTTGCTATAGGTATAAAGAACCCGCTATAACAGATACAAGTTATTATAGCGGACCATTAGGTGAGGCCGCTATAATAGATCCCTACTATAGCAGATGCAGGTAAGAAGCCGCTATAATAACTCTGAAGATATTTTTCGAAAATTGTAATAACGGTCTTTTACTGAAATCCGCTATAATAGCTTCAGATATAATTACAGAAATGTCATTCTGAAACTATTATAGCGGCATTGATCAGCACCTGCTATAATAGAGGACTATAATAGCCCCTTTCTGTGGTAGTGGTGACAACTGACATGATCATAACTAATTCGCCAAGATAATTAATAGTTGCTAATTTTTATCTGGGTGTTTGACTGATGTAAACTTTTCTCTATATATCTATAGCACCCAATTATTAAGTAATAAATATTATGTTATGTATATTTCTAGAAATTCTGTTTCAATGAAACAGGGGGAGTTACCCCCACATTTTAGTCAAAAAAAAATTATGTATATTTAAAGAGTGAGTCTATGATATTTTATAAAGCACCACTTCAATGATACTTCTTACGCGTATTTTCAATGTCATAGTTGAAATAATCGATCGCAACCGTTGTCATGATTCATATTGAGATTTTCTTGAGACAAAATTTTATATTTTTTTAGAATTTTTTACTATTGTTTATATGGATGCAAAATTATCTGTTTTGGACGTTTTAGAAATCTTTAGATTGACGAATTTTTTATCATTATAAAAAATAGTATGAAAAAAATTGTAAAAATTGATCTCGAAGAAGATTTCATTACAAAAGTCATGTTTAAGTTTAACCGGAATGAAATTTAGAGGTGCAGAATATAATTTCTCAAAATTGTGCACCGACTCAAAAGTTGGTATTGCACTTTTGTGTCAGGTAGTAGTTGAATTCAGCAATAACTTTCAAATTGCTTACAATCTTTGGCACATGGTGCACAACTTCAATAATGTGTTTTTTTTTTATATAGAATGCGATCGTACCAGCACTAAAGCATCGAATTTAATCAGAACTTCGCAGTTAAGCGTACTTGAACAAAAATAGTACTAAAATGGATGGTTTTCTGGAAAATCCCTTTGCATTTTTTTTCGTTTAGACTAAGGGCATTATCATAAAAAAAAAATATATTGTTTTTTGTTGTTGTTGTTGTTGGAACAGAATCAACAGAGTACAGATAGCAAGTTGCAAGTCTGAAATCATGCTGGCATATTAGTCACCTACCACATGATATGCTGCATCTGACAGGTACATAAAATCAAGACTTAATCAAAGCATCGATTGGAAAAATAGAAATGCGTACCTTTGCTATCTCGGAAAAACAAAATAACAAAAAAAAAGGCGATAATTAAATATTCAATTATTCATGTATAGTAAACGCAAGCTAAGACTTTCATGTACCGTGTCGTTGAAAATGGGTTTCCAATCCAAAAACAGGTACACACCATTTTCAAGTTTAGGAACAAAGGAGGGGAAAAACAATAAAACATATATAAACACAAAATTTACAAGAAGCAAAATGCACGAAAAGCTAGTGCTTACCTTGCGGGCGAGAGAGATATCTGGTAATTGAGGCATATTGGTAAAGCACTGAGGTGATGCCCAAGACTCCAATGGCATGCATTTGTTGCACCTTGGCATTGATTTTCTATCATACGACAGTGAGTCGACGCGTGCCCCATTGAACAGCGGTGCTCCAGGCGTGCCTGGTGTTGCCGGTGTGGACACATTCGTCGGCGTACCAGTCTCCATGAGCTAGCGTAATTGGTATACTGTCTTTTTATGTCTATTTTCTTTCTCTTTTTCTCTTTTTTTTTCTTTTTTTGAGGAAGGTGACTGGGATACTAGAAAGGGAAACAATTACATGATTTTTTGGTTTTTACTAAGGTTTTGTTATAAGAAAGGTATGGTTTTTTCCAGGCTAAAAGGAGAAGGTATCTAGCTAAATGCTTTTAGAATTTTAAGCATAATCAACTTTTTGATATTTTTTTTTTTTGAAGTTACGGATTGAATGGACGGGAACTAAATTACATATTTTGAAGACTTTTATAAATGTAAATTTAAGGAATAATGATTGGAAAGAAATCCAGACTAATTAACGAAACAGGGAAAACACAAAGCCTTTTTTTTTGGGGTGGAAATTTTCTATTTAGATTTGAACCGAGATTGAACAAACTTACATACTTAGGTGGTTTTTTTTGAAGGTTTGATTAAGGAATAACAAGAGAAGACAGAAAATCCAGGTTCGACAAAGCTTTAGTCTCAAAATATGAAGGAAGAGGAGATCTGTGACATGAATCAAGAAATGTGAAACTAGAAACGATCAAGGAGAGAAATGCAAATGAAAGAGAGAGAAGAGAGAGATACCGAGATGTGGAGCATGTGGTAGTGGTTGGAAGAAGTAGAGCTGGAGAGAGAGTGTATTTATTGAGGAATGAAAAAGGTCAAAGACTTCTCAAAATACAAGAGAACCGATGCTTCTTCTAAGTTCTAACCCTCGTAATAAAGTTGAACTAGTCATACCAATTTACTAAAATACCCTTCTTTATTATTAATTGTATAAAATAATGTGGTGGCATTTTCGTCCTGGTTCATGTGAAACTTCGTGAGACAGATGTGTTAGAGAAACTAATAGGGTTGTTGCCTTGTTGGTATAGCGTGAACAAGCAAGTTTGATACAAGAAAAAAACCACGATGATCTGATTAAATTAAGGAAAAAAATATATAATATTAGCTTAATTAGAAGGAACATTAGTAGCACATTTAAAGATTTCAAGTCTTACAAAAGCAAAAAAGGCGTATCTTAACTATAATTAATATAAAAACTTTAGTACTGTTACTCCAACAGGAAGTAGAAACCATAGTTTCTGTTTTCATGTTTTTAATTTTGCATGCATTTTATTTACCAGATTTGTATAACAATAATTAAACTAGAAGAACTTCACAATATATGCATTTTTATTTTACAAATAACTAATTGAAATTGACAAACAAAATGTCAGAGAATATCATATCAAACACTATATTAATGGCGCGACACTAAATATTTCCACTTAATAATAATTAACAGAATTTTGATTTCTCTCGTTCGAAGCCGTGCTATTGAACATTTATTTTTTGCACAAACAAATTCTGAAATTTATAAAGAGTGATTTGTTAGTAGCTTTCTTATAGCAAACATGCAGACAAGTGAGTGAAGCTAGGTTTGCAGGGGTGAGAGTAGGTACACCCATTAGTGCACCATTTGATTGTGTACTCATGATTTGAATCATTGGATCAATGAATTACACTCTCTCTCTTCTTAAATTACTTGGAGAGAGAAAAATAATAAATTATTAAACTATTAGGAAAGAGAATGTATTCCACTGATCCAATGGTCTAAACCATAAGTGCACAATCAAATGGTGCACTCATGAGTGTACCCACTTCCAACCCAGGTTTGCATTTTGCTTGTTTTAAAACTAGATTATTAACTTATGAGTGAGGTTATGGTGTTCCGCGAAGCACCAAACGCGTTGTACTTCGCTGTCATATCTGTAATTTCAAAGTTCAAACGATCGATCCAAACCGTTAAACTTAATTTTCATATTGTTTTTATTGAAACCCGTAGGACTTGATCTTCATATTAAATTTTTCTTAGAGACTGAATTTTACATTTTTTTTTAATTTTTGTACAATTTTTTTAAAGGGGTGAAAAATTGGTTAATCTAATGATCTCTGAATCATCCGATATGGATGATTTTCGATCTCTCTAAAAAATAGTAAAAATTTCAAAAAAAATGTAAAATTCGGTCTCCAAGAAAATTTTAATATGAAGATCAAATTCAGCAATTTGAATCGGTCATTTGAACTTTGAAATGAAATATATGAAAATAAAATACACTGCATTTGATGCTCTGCGAAACACCGTAACATCACTCTTAACTTATACAAGATAAAGAATTTTCTATAGCATGATGACGTCTCGCAAATTGTTACACCGACTCAAATCCAGTGAACATCACATGGAAACAATCGAAAACTGAATTATTTAATTCTATGGATATATAGGAAGAAATTATAGCGATGAAATGGATAGCTAAGCTTTTGTCTTTATATATGTCGTATTTTTCATTTTCAAAGTTCACGCCTCACATCATGTACTTGGAGCATACTATTTTCCACATGAAGTACCAATGTCTACTAAAAAAAATTACCAATGCCGATCCGATTTTTTTTATTATTAAAAATATAATAAATAAATTATAAATAAAAAAAAGACTGTGGTGTAAGTTTGGAAAAAAGTCAAAAGTATTAAATTGATAATTCAGTGCTTTAAAATTTGAATGTTTTAATAAAAGAAATAATTATAATTTAATTCATGATTTGAGTTATATTTAGGTAATTTTTGTAGCAACTTTGGTTAGGTATTCGAGTCTACTTCCATCGCGTCGCTCGTCGAGTCAGATGTGATTGGAGAAACAAGCGATTCAAAGTTGATTTCGACACAAACTCATGATAAAAAAATACTAATTAAGATGTAAGTTGAAGATTGAGCCAAACTTGAGTTGACCATTCCTCCGACCGCAATCAAACTCGACGCTATGGATGTAGACTCGGATATCTACAACTCGATGGCTTGCGATGATAAAAAAAGCTAGTTACGGTCCCGACGAGCGTAGCAGAAATTTGTAGAAAAAAATATTATATTATTTATATCTATATTCGTTCTTTCGGAGGACCCGGTTTTAAAAACTTTTTAATAGCTATTATTTTTTACATTATTAAAGATTTTGGACCAATAACATTGCACAATAGTTGTTTCCATGGATCCATATTTTTGTCAATTGAATCGTTCATACCATCAAATTTGACGGTCAGAAAATATGTAAAACAACCAAAATTTCGTCCTTAATAGCTTCATTTCATTTCCTTCCCACGACCTCATTAAATTTTCTTTTTTCTTGTTAGAGTTGTTACATGAGGCTGAGGAGAGAAAGATGAGACATGAGAGCTGATGAGAGGAAGCTGGGATCCAGTACTCTCTGCCATGAAACGCGCCAGTTGTTCGTTCCATCCCTTCATGTGCTCTCTCAATCAACATCTCCCTTTAGAAGGTTAAAGAGATGTTTTATTCATTTTTTTAATTCAATTTGGAATGAATACTTGAACCTCAATCTAAAAATCAGAAGTAATGGTTTGTTTATTTTAAGATTATTTAGATACAAATCTGAATATTTTCTTCTATTCGAATTTATGTTTGACTATATTAATTGTTTGCAATTTTAATTGATTTTTCTTCAATGTTACAGAGAAAAGAAGAAGACATTAATGAAGGTGTCAACATAAAGAAGAACAAATCAATTAATGGAATTTCAAAGGTAAATTTGAAAAATATGCAGAGATGCTTGCATCAGAATTGATTCTCTAGAGGCAGAAAAGGTGCACGCCGCATCAGAAATGATTCTCTGGAGGCAGAGATGCTCAATTTTTTTATTTTATTTTTATCTTTTATATTGGTTGTTACGCAAGATCCGGTATTAAAATGAACATTTAACACCCGACGTTAATAGGGTTGCTAATGAACAGAGTTATTTATGAACAAAATGGAATGAATACTATTGAACATCTATGGAATGGACTATTTCTTGATCTTGGTTGAAGTTCAGTCCAAGTCTAATTGCTAAAACGAATATGAATTAATTGTGAACAAATATGTGATTGAATGCAAATATGTTCAAACATCCCAATAGATTAACCAAGTTTGAACTCTCATTCACAAAGAGAGAACTAAGTTATTCGCACAAAGAAACCTAAATTATTCGACACAGTGATGAAAAAACTTCCATTTAAAGAAGACTTTGTACTGTGGTGTCTAGAACCAGGGCCGTATGATTAGCTTATGGACAAATAGTGAACATTATTCGATTGTAAGATGAACTAGACATTAATTGAATATTAATAAATAATTATGAACTTGATTTGATTATGAATTTCAACTTCTGTCATCAGCAAGCTGAGCTGGACATGAACTGAGACTCATCCATTAGCAATCATATATGTTAACTACGAATCGAAATTAAAAATCATCTTTAACACTTGCTATTAACTATGAACTAGTATTAAAATCTATTCATTTAGGGTGCGTTTGGATCATGTCATGATTAGTGCAAAAATAGTGCTATCTAGATTAGTGGTTGAAATAGTGGTTACTTTTTGCTATCTAGGTTAGTGCAAAAATAGTGCTAATTTTGTTCTATCTAGGTTAGTGAAATGTTGTTTGGATTGCACATTTGGAGTAGTGATAGTGAGTTAATAAAATAATAAATTATTTTAGTTTTTTTAACGATAATAATAATAATAAAATAATAAAATATTGATATCAATTTATAATATAATAATAATACAATAATAATAAATGATAATAGTAATAAAATAATAATAATAAAATAATGACAATAAAAATAATTATAATAATACTAATAAAATAATAATGACAATAATAATAATAATAAAATAATGACAACTAAAATAATACTAATAAAATAATAATAATGACAATTGTTATAATAATAAAATAATGATAATTACAATAACAATAATAAGAATAATAATAATGACAATTATAATAATAATAATGACAATAATAATAATAAAATAATGAAAATTAAAATAATAATAAAATAATATTAATGAAAATTATAATAATAAAATAATGATAATTACAATAATAATAAAAATAATGATAATTAAAATTATTATAATAATAATAAAATAATAATGACAATTATAATAGTAATAAAATAATCACAATCAAAATAATAAAAAATAATATTAATGACAATTATAATAATAATAAAATAATGATAATTACAATAATAATAAACATAATAATAAAGACAATTATAATAATACTAATAAAATAATAATGACAATAATAATATTAATAAAATAATGACAATTAAAATAATAATAATAAAATAATAATAATATGACCAATAATAATAAAATAATAATAATAATGACAATTATAATAATACTAATAAAATAATAATGACAATAATAATAATAATAATAATAAAATAATGACAATTAAAATAATAATAATAATAAAATAATAGTAATAATGGCAATTATAATAATAATAAAATAATAATAATTACAATAATAATAAAAAAATAATAATAATGACAATTAGAATTATAATAATAATAAAATAATAATGACAATAATAATAATAATAAAATAATGACAATGAAAATAATAATAATAATAATAATATTAAATAATAATAACATCAAGATGATGATTACAATGTAATAAAATAATAATTTTGCTAACCATGACATGTGCTAATTTGCTAATCGTACCATTTTGTTGGATTAGCAAAATAGCACTAATCAACACTACTCACAACTTACTAAATCATGTTTGGATCACATTTTTGTGTGGATAGCAACACTTATCCATGATTAGTGCTATTTTTGGTGATCCAAACACTCCCTTAATATCAATTGCTTCGTATCTTTATAGCAAACATCTATAATATCGCCTTCAATCGATATTAGAAACTTTTTTTAACGGAGATAAAAGATCTTTTCTACTGCTAGTAGTGTGGTGGATCAAACAATATCTAATTAAACACTACCAATACAGCCTACAATGCAGATATTATTGCAATTTACCTTTTTCTAACAAAATGGGTGCATTACGCCCGCCTGATTCTTCTACCATAACAAGAAATGTTTACATCCGTTTTTTCGTTTTATTTTCTCAGGGTAACAGGTGCTCTCTACAATTTACATTTTGTACTTGAAGGAACTCAGAACTCTTTTTTTAATTTTGCAACTCATAAGATTGCATCAGTTTTGATAGGGTATTACAAACGAGTTGGGTCGGATACCCGTGGATTCGACCCGGGCGGATCCACGGATATGACGGGTCGGGTAAGCACGGATATGCAGTGGAAAGGGTCAACTCGACCCGTGATAAACCCGGGCGGGTCGGGTGGGCACGGGTTCAGACGGGTTGGGGCAGGTCGGGCACGGATCCCGCCGGATTTTTTCCAAATTAATTTTTCTGTCGATTTTTTTAATTTTCGATTTTTTAATTTTTTTGAATTTTTTGACTTTAAAATGACATTATTCTGCTTATTTTTTTATTTTTTCGAATTTGATGTGACATAAAGTGACATGGATCCATCACGATCTGTCACGGGTCCACGGGTCCGAGGTGGGACCGGGGCGGGTCTGGAGTGAGTCCACGGGTCGGGCACGTGTTCTGACGGGTCACGACTTCGGGCGGATCTCCCGATTTTTGGTATACTCAACCCGTCTAGATTCGTGAATCCGCCTTCCACGGATCGGGTCGGATCTATACGTCGGACCAAATCGGGTCGGATCTGCGGACGGGTAGACCCGCACGGATTTTAGCACAACCCTAAGGTTTGACATGATTGGAGCAAAAAAGAGAGACTTGTAGAAAAAACAAAAGGAATGAGGGTGCTTTTTCGTGGTCGTGTAATTTTGCACGATTCTCCCCTCCCTTTTCCTTTTGTTTCCTTTTTTTGTCTAGAAGTTTCATCAATCCTATGTTTAAAAAGTTGATGCAGAGCAGAGGCATACAAGCACTGAGATTTGCGGTCCATATTATTCCTTGGTTTTTTTTTTTTTTATCAAAGTTATTCTTTTCTTGGATGTTCACCTAGATATGATTTTGTGGGGACTTTGTTTTTCTACCGCGCGGTATGACGCTTCGACAGTTCAGATGATAATCAAGAAAAGATTTAAAATACGAATCACGATGAAATCGGACGATTTCGAAAACGTACCACGCAATGTCACACGTCAAACGATCTCGTGCCGATTTTGTGTACTGGTAGTCAGTTTTTTTCTTTTCACAAGTGCTAACGTAATAATAGAGCTACATCAAGTCTACGGCTAGTAGAGTAGTTGTTCTACTGTGCACAATGAGCTTTGTCCTGTTTGAGCTATAATTAAGTGCATCTCTTTAATCATGGAAATTACTTTCAAATTTCAATTGATGGAAGGAATCAAGGAAAGAAGAGGTCAGAGGTGCAGTGTGATTGGCCATCTGCATTATTTAGTTTCGTTTTCAGTGCTGGTAATGCTTTGATTTTGTGCGTTATAAAAGCATGTTCATGTTTTAGCAGTAATGCAGCTCAGCAGCTCGACTATTGTCACAATCTCATCAGAGCAACAGTTGACATTATTTTTTTATTAATAACCGAACTGTAGAAATGCTGTTTTTACTTTCCAGGTAACCGTTTTCATTTTGATTGATTTGACCGGAAAAAATGCATTTTTTTTTCAGATTATAATTATATTTTTCTAGAAAAAAATATAATTGTATGATAAATTTCGAAAAGAAAGTTACAGGATGGTTCAACTAACTCCATCATAAAGGTGTCTCCGTCAAATTTCAAATTTCTAAAATATAATACATTAATCTCAATAATTGCATGAAAAAATAGAATTACTCGATTTCTTATAGCTTCACATTTTTGTTTTCAAGAATTGAAGAATCGCTTGTAGTTTACTAAGAAAACAACACTCGTGTGAAAAACGCAGGTTCGAACCTCAGTTTAAAAAATGCAATGAATTTAACTTATTGCATACATTACTTTGAATGCTGATCCAACCGCTCCTACTCTTTCAAGCAACACATGCCTACATAGATAAATCTAAAATCAGCTGCAGCGCTACACTTTCAGCACAGCTGAGCTGGATCTTTAAATTGTTTTGAAAATCGTGCAAATTAAACTTAAAAAATGCAGATTTCTCAAAATCAAATTTGAATCATTTTTTACTTACAACACTAAATTATAAATGTCCCATCCGTATGCACGTACGCCCATTGAGTTCTGTCCGGTGGAATTACTCCACGTCTCCACCGTTATTACTAATTATGCAGGAAACTTACCTAAAAATCACACATGTGCTGAATTCCGAAGCGCCTCCAACAGTAGCACTACAGTGCTTTATATTCTACAAAGTACAATTTACACAGTAAACTATATTTTATATTTATATAAAGATTGAATATGCTTAGCTACGTTGTAGCAATCTTTTGCAATTTTTTTCTGTCATTACTTTCTTGATTTTTTTATAACTTTTTGCGCGGAATGGTAGCGCGTACGTCTAGTAATGATAAAAGAGGGTTGAGTGAAACTGTGATAAAGAGTGTTCTTTTTTTTGTACTAATTGAAATAGTGAAAAAATGTTGTTTTGGCGAACTATTAGTACTCTCAGTAGAAGGGTCACAAGTAGAACCGCAAACGTGCAAGGGTCAGAAGTAGATATGTCAAACGTGCAAAACGATCACGAAAGATATTAATTTCGTTCACCGTTTTGTTTAATGAAGGATTACATAATTTTATTTTGTTAATTACTTCGTTAAAGAAAACAATCGAAACGATCGAAACAAATCAAAATGATCGAACTTCTTCCCTTCGCTTTTCAACCATCTCCTCTCTCATTACACTAAAGAAAATCAGAAATCAAAGATGAACAATTATTACCATACACACAAATCAAATCATTCATCTCATCTTTCGAACAATCATTCATCTCTTTTATCATCACCTTCAAAAATACACCATGTCTTGTTCGGATGCCACCCATTTATCACGGAAATGATACCGTGGGAAAATAACCGTTTGCTCAAAGCAAATAGTTATTTTTTCACAAAAATACTATAAAATCGTGTTCGCCTCAAATCAACAAAGATGAAAAATTTAAAATTTGCTTTGACCTAACTTTTATTTTCCTGCGTGCACATCACTTTTTAACTTAAATCTCATTTTCCATCTCCAATAATTCGTCCGATGCCTCTCCGTGCGTGGGAACGAGCACATGATTTTGTGCTAAAACTTCTGGGCTTGTTCGGGGTAATTCAAAAGTGGAATGAGAAATAGAAATTAAACTAAAAATCACTGTTTGAATGGAGAAAAAAAAATTGTTCAGAGCAAATTTTTAATTTCTCCTATGCGTGGGAAATGGTCTAACGGGCTTGTGTGTAGAGGTGGCAGAATCCGATTCGATCCGACAAACTCGTCTGACCTGATCCAATAATAAAGTCAAACTATTCGAACCTGATCCGACTCGTGATGATTCGTAACCCGAGATGAAGCGACACATGAGCGACCTGAGCCCCAGGGGCGGATCCAGGATTTTCGTCAGGGGAGGGCAAGATTTATAATTTTTTTCCAGGGGAGGGCAAAATAACACAGATTTTCCAATATACATGGTTATTTCGCAAAAAAATTTGACAAATCGCACAAATATACTAAAAAAATTTGTACATTTTTTTTCCAGGGGGGGGCGCTTGCCCCCCCCGGGACAACATGGATCCGCCCCTGCTGAGCCCGACCCGATCCGAGATGACGCGATACATAAGGACCCAAGCCCGACCCGAGACGACCCGTAATCCACACATGATGACCCGAACCTGACCCGACCCTACCCGACTTGACCTGATACAACTTATAAATTGATCTAATCCTATCTTGCCAACATCAGAATAACGCGATCCGATCTTGTCCCATTGAACTTAAAACTCAAAATAATACTTCAAAGTTGTCGGTGCAACCCGACCCGGTCTCGCCCGACCCAATCCAAGATCCAAAAGTTGTCGATGCAACCAGACCCGATCTCGCCCGGCCCGACCCGTCACCCATGATCCGAAAGTCGTCGACGTAACCCGACAAGAAATCCGACCCGATTCCAATCTGACTATTTATAAACGATCAAACTAACCCGATCCGACCCGAACGCGCCCGACCAATCCGACTTGCCACTTCTACGTGTGTGTGTGTGGGTTAGGGGGTAACTAGTAATTTTTTCCCATACGCACCGGTTTTTTTTTTTTTGGGGGGGGGGTTAACTAGTAATTTTTTCCCATGCCCACAGTTCTTTTCGTCGAGTGTGCCCTTAAAGTCAACGTTACTTGTATATATTCTTCTCTGCATTCAATGTCCCGGTGGGCTATGATTTACAGAATACATAAACAAAACACCGGACTGCACATGCATCATGCATGTTCTTGAACAGAGATGCTGGGATGTCATCATTTGTGTTTTTGAACTTTAATTAAATTTAAGCGTATCCTCGTATTACACGGATATTTGCTGAGCTAAAAAAATTCAATGTGTCCAAACATTTCAATGGAGATTTTTCTCTAAGGTATCAAACTGAAAACTTCTGACCAGAAACAAAGTACAATCACTTCATTAACCAAAGCAAGTAAAAGACTTGGATATAATGGGGGATGAATTCAAAGTGGGGCTTATGCCTTATAGTGTTATATATACTGTTATCTTATTGGAATCTGCTATCGTTGACTTGGTTATTTAGTTGAGGTGCATGCATGACAGAGGAGATCTCCATTATTTTTTTGAATAAATTTCGCTCATACCCATCTTTTTTATGATAATAAGACAAACAATCATTTATTGCTTTTTCAATATTTTATCCAAGGGCATTTATTTAGATTAAGAAACAGAAGAAAACGGAACAATTCAACATTAAAGTATTTTCTATCCAGAAAAATGGCTTTTTTTTTCTTTTACTTGGAAAAAACGAGGTTTTCCTGCCAATTAATTGCACAATTTACAGCACACAAGTCTATAATCTGATGGTGGTAACTATGATAAATTAAAAAATTATTGGATAATTTAAGCTCAAAAGTTTGAATTTTTTTTTCAAAAAAAGCGGAAAATTAATTCCAAATTTCAATTATGAGATTTGAACGACACAAACTTTTTCTCCTGCTTTCTTTTATAGTTGTCAGTCATAGGAATTGAAAATTCGGGCAATGAAATCCGCTGCTCGCTTAATCCTACCCGTCTAGGTTAATCGTTCAAACTTCATCTAACGGTTCTGATATATCATAATATGTGCCTCTTGCATCAAATCATAGTTGTATTGTCGTTATGAGCGAGCAGGCTCCTACTCGCCCACTACGGAGGGAATCCATATCTCATGGAATACTCCATATTATTGAATAGCAATTCAATGTTTCATATAACTTCGAAATTCGTACACATAAATTTCAAAATTCTGTAAATCATTCGATTTCTATTTCGTAATACGAAGTATTTCGTGGAATGTGAATTCGGAGGGGACGAGCATCAGGTTCGGTGCCAAAATTCGGGGGCCCACTATGATACCCCATAAATCAAAATGCCGAGTGCTAAAATATACTTTTGCTAGGTCAACTATATACCACTCTGCATGTTACGTCTTTCCACAAGCCAGGAACAGGAGAATATATTCATGTCACATAAAAAAAAATTAAAATCCAGTAGACCTAGATTCCTTGTTTCATACTTTACAGAACATACTTTTGTTTATCATTAAAAGCTTATCTGTACTGCAAAGATCACAGAAAGCCTCCATATGATTCTTAAAGCAGATCTGTACTGTAACTGTACAAGTGTACATTCAATTGCGGTCACTAAACAAAAGTTTCAGTTTAGCCTACTAATCCATTGAGCTGTTGAGTTGACAGGTTCTGAGAAGTGGGCCCATGCATACATATGAGCCTACTAATCCATTTTGCGGCCTGTTACATGGCAAAATTAATGTTTTGGGCCCAATTATATTTTGGGCCTCACCATGCTTCCTCGAGGACGGAACACATATTTGCACACGTGGTCCAATCTCCATCCAATGGAATCCGATTTTCTAAAGTAATTTATATTTGGTATTGACATGTGACTCAATTCGATCGACTGTCAGATTTGAATCACGAACAGCGTTCACACTTTTATTCTAGAGAACATATATTTTTTATTAATTTTATTATATCGAGCAAATATATTTGATGTATCAATATTTGATGCCCTCTAATCAATGTTTTAGTGGGTTATTAAACGTGTCATAAATCATCCACTAATATTTATCGGAGAAATTTTTAAAAATGAACAAGAAATGTTTTGCAATGAATATGTGTAGTTCAGTGAATTAAATTTTTTTCTCCAGTATTTTGATGTCTATGCCTAAAAAGAAATTATATTTTTGAAAAAAATAATAGAAATCCAATAGAAAAAAGTTTAAACAATAGATGGTCAACACTTAATATGTGTAGTTCAGTGAATCTCTTTTCACAGTAATTTAGGGAGTGTTTGGATCACCAAAAATAGCACTAACCATGGATAAGTGTTGCTATCCACACAAAAATGTGATCCAAACATGATTTAGTAAGTTGTGAGTAGTGTTGATTAGTGCTATTTTGCTAATCCAACAAAATGATAGGATTAGCAAATTATCACATGTCATGGTTAGCAAAATTATTATTTTATTACATTGTAATCATCATCTTGATGTTATTATTATTTAATATTATTATTATTATTATTTTAATTGTCATTATTTTATTATTATTATTATTGTCATTATTATTTTATTATTATTATTTTAATTGTCATTATTTTATTATTATTATTATTGTCATTATTATTTTATTAGTATTATTATAATTGTCATTATTATTATTATTTTATTATTATTGGTCATATTATTATTATTTTAATTGTCATTATTTAATTAATATTATTATTGTCATTATTATTTTATTAGTATTATTATAATTGTCTTTATTATTATGTTTATTATTATTGTAATTATCATTATTATAATTGTCATTAATATTATTTTTTATTATTTTGATTGTGATTATTTTATTACTATTATAATTGTCATTATTATTTTATTATTATTATTATAATTGTAATTATCATTATTTTTATTATTATTGTAATTATCATTATTTTATTATTATAATTTTCATTAATATTATTTTATTATTATTTTAATTGTCATTATTTTATTATTATTATTGTCATTATTATTATTATAACTGTCATTATTATTATTCTTATTATTGTTATTGTAATTATCATTATTTTATTATTATAACAATTGTCATTATTATTATTTTATTAATATTATTTTAGTTGTCATTATTTTATTATTATTATTATTGTCATTATTATTTTTTTAGTATTATTATAATTTTTTTTATTGTCATTATTTTATTATTATTATTTTATTACTATTATCATTTATTATTATTGTATTATTATTATATTATAAATTGATATCAATATTTTATTATTTTATTATTACTATTATCGTTAAAAAAACTAAAATAATTTATTATTTTACTAACTCACTATCACTACTCTAAATGTGCAATCCAAACAACATTTCACTAACCTAGATAGAACAAAATTAGCACTATTTTTGCACTAACCTAGATAGCAAAAAGTAACCACTATTTCAACCATTAATCTAGATAGCACTATTTTTGCACTAATCATGACATGATCCAAACGCACCCTTAGTGACTAGGAACATATAAAATTTTATTTTTACAAAAAATAATATGAATCCGATTACAAAAAATTTAGACAGGAATGTTCAACACTTAAACATGTGTAGTTAAGTGAATCTCTTTCACAGTAATTTAATGTCTATGATTAAAAAATAGAAAATTTTACTTTTAACAAAAAAAATAAAAGTATGTTGTAAGCCTACATGTTTAAATGAATCTCTTTCAACACTTAAACATGTTGTAAACTTACGAGTAATGAATCTCTTTCAACACTTAAACATGTTGTCTAGTGGTAAAACACAAGATCTCTACGGAAGCTCCAGCAAAGGCTATTTAAGAGGGGGTTTTCAAGTTTATTTTCTGGTTTCTTTGTAGGTGTGTTTTGTGTAAGCCTAAGGATAATGAATAAAAAAAAATAGAAATCCAATAGAAAAAAAAAACACTTAATATTTGTGGTTCAGTGAATCTCTTTGCAAAGTAATTTAATTACCAGGATTAACATACAATTTTTTTTTTTACCAAAATAATAGGAATCTAAAAACAGAAATTTTTTAAACAATATATGTTCAACACTTAATATGTGTTGTTTAGTGAATCTCTTTTCACAATAATTTAATGCCTCGGCCTAGATATAAAATTTTATTTTAATAAAATAATAGGAATCCAATAGTAAAAGTTTTAAGCAATAAATAATAAACAATTAACATGTGTCGTTCAGTGAATCTCTTTTCACAGTAATTTAATGTCTATGATTAAAACAAAAAATTTACTATTACAAAAAAATAGGAATCCAGTAGCAAAAGATTTAAGAGCACGACTACGGTGATTTACAAAGCAACAAGCAAGTGGTACTTCGTTTTCGTATGTCAAATTTCAAAATTCAAAATTCAAACGACTAATTCAAATAATAGAACTTGATCTTCATGTCAAAATTCATTTGAGGCCGATTTTTACATTCTTTTTTTGAATTTATTTACTATTTTTAAAGAAGTAAAAAATTCGTCATATCAAATGGTTCAAAAATCATTAATTAAACAGCTTTTTTATCTTCTTTAAAAAATAGTAAATAAATTTTAAAAAATGTAAAATTTGATTTTAATAAAGATTTTAGTATGAAAAACAAGTACCGCTTATTTGGTGCTCTGTGAAGTACCGTAGTAATGCTCAAGATTTCAATAATAAATGCTCAACACTTAATATATGTAGTTCAGTGAATCTCTTTTTTTTAGAGCACAGTGAATTTTTTTTTGGCAATAATCATGTGACAGACAAAATCTGGATCAAATTTTGTAGACTATAGTTAGCAAGCTTCAAATTAAAATGACATTCATAATACAAGGTGCTGACATTTTTTTCTATTATAATTACGTAATGTAAAGGAAGAGTCAGAGGACGAACCGGACTCATCTAGTGACCGCTAAAATGGATGCCAGGATGAAACGGTTCAACGGAAAATTTTCATAAAAGGTCAAAAACCTAAAAAGTTCAACATATAGTGTCAATGACACTTTAAAAATTACACAGAGGGTCAAGAACGTAACTAATAGTTGCGCTCCCAAGAAGATTCCATTTTTTGCTTAATTCAAGACATTCTGCAGCTGCTTTTATAGTTGTTGATGCTACCACTTAGGGGCGTAAGTAATAATTGCGCCTCTTGCTGTGAATTTTTTTGCTAAGTTATTATTATTAATACACATTGAAATATTTATAATTAAATAGTACTAATATATAATTTTTTGATATTTAATAATATATAAATCTTCGGTACAAATTAATATATGGCAATTTATTTTTGTATAATATTATTAATACAAAAATTCACAACAACACTTAGGAGCGTAACTATTACTTGCACTCCTAAGTGATAGGGCACACAACTGAAAAAGCAGCTGCAAAATATCTAGAATTAAGCAAAAAAATTGAATCTTCTTAGAGGCGCAACTATTAGTTGCGCGCTTGATCATCTGTGTAATTTTTACATTATCATTAGTCCTTTCTTTTAAATTTTTTGAATCTTTGATCCTCTATGAAAATTTTCCCTTGTTTCAACCACACCTACTGGCTACTGCCCACTTGTAGTCGGGAAATTTTACAATTTACCCTTCTTTTGAAAAAGTTGAATCAATTTGTCCTTCTTCCAAAATTTATCAACAAAATACCCCTGTGGGGTCCACTCTAGCCTCCATTTACTCTAATTTTGTATTACTTGGGACACTTTGTATTACTTACTGTAATTTATTTTCTAATTTAGAACACTTTGTTGTTTATATTTAATCTAAAGATCCTTTTTGAATTGCTGATTTTATACATGTATGTTTGTGTTGTTAAAAAATAAGTATGTTGTAAACGTAATTTAATTAATTAATTATTTAATTAGTTCTGAATTAAAAAAATTTCAAATTTCAAATTAAGTATTATTGGTTGCACCAATATTGTAAACAAATATAAAATGAAAATTAGAATTATATATAAAATCTTTATCATATTTCTTTGTGATAATGCTACCGTACATTATATATTTATGATACATTCACTTCTATTGTACATATTTTTTTTAGAAAATGATGAAGGTTGTTGTTCTTAAATTTCATTAATATCTGATTAAAAGTACTACATTGGACGTATTTTTTAAATATCTGATCAAATACATGGAAAAAAAGATAGAAAGAGTAATACATTGAACATATTTTTTAAATATTAAAATATATTCAAATTAAAAAGAATTACAAATTTGTTTCTAGTTACTTAGATAAGATATCTATCAAATTTGACTAAATTTAAAATTTTATTTATAATTCTTCGTTGAACCTCTAAATCTTCATCGTGCTTTTACGAATTGACTCAAAACTAAAATTTGATAGGTATCTCTAAATGTTTTGTTACACATTTATAATTAGTTTTTAAATGTGAATGATATTTATAAAAAAAATGTATACCATAATCGTTGAATGTACACTAGAAATCGTTTCCTTTTTGGCACAATGTAAAAAAATATTTTTGATCGCTATTCTTTTCACCCATTATTATTATTATAATATAAATTTATTACTACTTTAATTTTCTTTTTATATTATGTTTTCATGTTCTATTGGTGCAGCCAAGAAGCTTTAATTTAAAGAATTATTTTTCAATTCAGATCTAATTAATTAATTAATTAATTAGATGAAGACATGTCTGACTTTTAAAAACACAAACGTACACATATATAAAATCATTAACTCAAAAAGACCTTGAATTTAATTAAATCTCAATTATCAGACTTTAGAAGAGATTATAGTAAAATGATACGAGGTTAGAGTAAATGGAGGTGAGAGTGGGCCTCACAGGGCCATTTTGTTGAAAAGTTTAGAGGAAAGGACAAATTGATTCGAGTTTTTCGAGACAAGGACAATTTGTAAAATTTCCGACGCCTACCCCGCGGAATCGAAAATATCCCTAAACTCTAGTTAAATCTTGACTCGCATCCGAACGAGGTCACACTTTACTCATGTTCCAGTGCTGCGCATAACAACATTTCCAGGAAACCGCTTTTAGTTACGCTTGGTTTATACCGAAAGGACACGTGTTAGTTCCACAAGTGCTGTTTCTATGTTGCCTGTTTGTAGCCAAACCCCGGTCCAATATTGTTATTAGAATTCAACGGTTCAAAGGAGATATAGTCGAGGAGGAGAATATAAAAGGAAGAAAATAAGATAGAGAGCGCGTTAGGAAAGTTCCCAGCAGCCAGAGATTAGATTGAATTCGATTTTGATTTGTTCTTTGTAATCGTCTCTCTTGGTTCGTTCCTAGTCTACCATATTGTAAGCTCCTGTTTTTCATTTTCCTTATCGTTTCTGTTCAGTTTCAATTACAAGATCTTCGTCTTAGTTTGTCAAGAACTTGATTGAGGTAAGTCTTACTATTTCGATCAGATCTGAGAAACGTGGAGCTCGATAGTTTCATTCTTGGTTGAATCAATGCTATTTGTTGTGGATGTGGTCAATCTAGGTCAGCTTAAATTAGAGCCATCCTTTTTGGTTGTTTGAAACCAGCTATAGATCTATTGAAACTAGAAATAATCTGACTATCTGAGTAACTTTCAATCGGGTCTGGTATTGACGCTGGCTGTTCTATACCTGAATTTCCTTAATTATTCAGCTTCCGCATGATTTGTGTCAAGTCCTCTATAATTGTTTAATTTAAGGTAGTGTAAACTTTTGGTCTATAAACAGATAGAGATGAAACCACTAAAATCTTTGGTAGATCTAAGAATTCAGCCATCATTTAGTGCAGTAATGGTGAAGGGGAGTCTTGGCGCAGCGGTCAAGCTGCCTCCTTGTGGTCAGGAGGTCACGGATTCGAGTCGTGGAAACAGCCTCTTGCAGAAATGCAGGAAAAGACTGCATACAAAGACCCCAAAGTGGTCCGACCCTTCCCCGGACCCCGCACAAGCGGGAGCTACGTGCACCGGGCTGCCCTTTATTTAGTGCAGTAATAGTGATACATGGTTTGTGTTATGTAAAGTCCATAATCTTTGTTAAGTCATCATGTAGTGCAGTAGGTGGTACATGTTTCTTAAAACTCTTGTTCCAGCTCAAATATGGGAACAAATAAGTGTGTCGACAATATAGAAGCAAAGCGAGTAAAAACTTATCTACTGTGTGATGGATCTAAGAATTTAATTTAGCCTGTGGATAACGAAACTTTTGTCTTCTTTTTTGGTTGTTTGCAGTCAACATGAGTCGTGCTCAGGAAAGTCACCGTGCTGTCCTTCCCTTTTTTGGAAACCCGTTTCGTGGCATACGCCACAGAAAATCCTCCCATCTCTCTCCTGAACTAGCCTCCTTGCAAGCCTCCTTTGAGAACACCCTAGCCCTAATTCTCCAGAAACTCAAACCAAAAGATGCATCTGAGATATTTACCCTAGCTTGGATGAAACAAGCTGTAAGCGGTTTGTCAGAGGCGCACTTGCAAATTGGGAATCTGATTACAGAGCTCGAGTTCCCAGTTTCAGATTGGGAAGCGAAATGGATGGATATTTACCTGGATAGCAGTGTAAAATTGCTTGACATTTGTCTGGCCCTAAGTGCTGAGCTGGCACGACTTGACCAAGGTCAGCTGCTGCTTCAGTATGCTGTTCATGCAGTCGATTTCTCGAAGAACGACAACATGTCGGCTGAGAAACTCCAACGGGCTCACAAGTCTGTTCAAGAGTGGGTTGGGAAATTGGGTCTGAGGAGCTCCAAGCTTGAAAGCTGTTCTAGCATTTTAAATGGACTTGCTGGAAGTCTCTTCACGGGTAAAGTGAAGGATTCTGCTAAAGGTCGGGTGCTTTTGCGGGCTTTGTATGGAGTCAAGGTTGTCATGATCTTGATTGGCGGTGCTCTGATTTCTGTTCTTTCCGGTAATTCAGCTCCACTGGTGGAGTTGCAGGTTTCTGGTGATTTTGCATGGTATGAGGCATTCAATGATCTAAAAACTATGATTTATGAGGAAGTCTGTTCGTTTGGTTTGGAGGGAAGAGCAAGTGCAGTGAAAGAGGTAAAGGCTGTGGAGACCTCTGTGAGAAAGTTGAGTGAGTTAATCGGACAAAAGGAGAAACACATGGAAGTTGAGTTGCATGGTGTGCATAATGATACTAGACAGGGGGAGTATCTAACGAAGTTTGGGGAGTGCATTTCAGATTTGAAAGAGAATGCTGAGAGGCTTCGGGTTGCTTTGGATTTATTGTCGAAGCGGGTTGATGATTTCTTTCAGGTTGTGCTGGCAGGTCGTGATGCCCTCCTTTGTAATCTCAGGGTTTGCAATGCAAATGTCATCAAATCATGACCATACAAAACTGACTTCGGGGTCTAGCTGCTCTCCATGATGTTGCGGGTTGCAGTGGTACCTACCTGTTCACTGTCGGAGCAAGGTTCGACAATCCAGATTGTATCTGCACCAGGAAAAAGGGGTTGGACAGGGCCTGTTGGCTGGCAGGTGCAGGGTTTGGTTGATTGAGATCAGTTAATTGAATCTGCACACCTGCATGGGGCCTCTACAATTTGCAACACTTTTTACGGGAGAGCAGTTGGACCCCTATTTAAGGTAGTTGTGCGGTACATCTTCGGTTGTTTAGAATTTGGGAGAGTTCTCTCCAGGGATCGACCATTTGATAAGTAGACCAACAATCAATATGCATTGTCCAATGTAACTATAAATAACATGCAGTCCAGGTAATGCTTACAATAAATGTTGGATCTTTCATCTAATGGGCAAGATCTGTGGATGGATCCGTTTTCTAAATTCCTACAACTGAAGTTGATGCTAATGTATGATGTTATATGATGTTTGTGGTGTTGGTGTTAGCTATGATCTATTATCTTGATTGTAATAATATGGTAAAAATATTTACAATTGGAAAGTGTACCCATTTGGTTTGGGCTATATATTGCTATAATTTGTATATTCCAATTGAACTTTTCAGCTGTATGTGGATCTATTTGAATATTGGTGTGATAGTTCTGATTGTTTTCTAGACCTTGAAACAAAGGAATTAGCATTTGCTGCTATCACTGAACGATATACCATATTCCAAACTATAAGTTGCCGTGTAATCTCCCATGATAATTCTGTCAAGATAACAATATAGATGCATACCAGTGTGAAAACACATCCTAACATTGAGAAACCGAACAAAGCGGGTCGATGTCAAGCTGCTAAATAACTCGTTTAAGGCTGCGTTTTTTTGTTTTTATTTTGACAGACAATGCCCGTAGGCTGCATTTCATGAAAAAGTGATACAAGAGTTCATTACACTACAAAGGGAGGTTAACAGGGAATGTAAAACCAACATACAACTCATTAATAATTCCACCCAAATTTGCTATCTGGTGGGCAATGTAGTTCCTACCTCAACCCCAATGGTAATTTTTTTGTTTTGTTGTGTACTTAGCACGTTTTGACCGTTAATTTAAACTCGTACGATTCAAACGCAAGAAAAAAATCTTATTTTTATTAAACACAACGTTTAACGAAAGAGAAAATTATTACGCTCTTAAAACGCAACGGTCAACGCAAATAGGTATTACGTTTGGCAGCCTTAAATACAACACATGATTCAAGATTAAGATTAAATATGATTTAAAGCCCGCTTTTTAAAATACTTTTTGACGAGTGACGACTGGCGACGTGATGCCAGAATCTCCAAGATCTATACTGTCAATATATTCTAAAGGGCTAAAAAATGCATGGGTCTGTAAATGAAATGCACATTCAATTTATATATGATCGACTAAGGCCCACATTTCTTTCAATACGTGTCTAAGGCCCATAACCGATCCATTACGATGCATTGTCTAATTATTCCCTGGATTGTTCACATGCCTTGACACAATTAGAAAACAAGGTGCTGCAAAAATTGAAATTCTTTGCGGAACTTATTTTTCACGGAGAGGAGAACTTTTCATTCGAAATTGTTAGATTTAAGATCAACGATCAAGATTAATCATATAGATGACGATCGAACGTTGATCTTTAATCTGACGGTTCAGATCAAATTTCGCAAAGAACAAAGAAAAAAAATCCGCAGAAAATACTATTCCGGTGGTGCACTACTTTCTCTGCTACAGTGAACAGTAAATTGTGGATGTAAAATATGCGACAAATGCACTTCAATTTCACGTGTATGTGGATGAAGATGCCGAATTTGAAAGAAAAATGACAAAACACGAGTAGATGCAGAGGATTAGATACAGGAAAACGAAAAAATAATAACAGAAGAAGAGGATCCAAATATGTAGAGAAACATTGATACATGTGATGGTTAATTCGAAATTTATTTTGCAAAATAATTATATATATTTATATAATTTGGAATTTTTCTAAGATAATCATGTATATTTAAATGTATTTCATTTTGTTCTTTTAAAAAAAATTATAGATCTTGTCCTCTTAAGATAAATTCTAAATCCGTCCTTGATGTGAGAATGGTAAGATAAACGGAGCCATGCGATGCGCAACAAATTCCGTTCTTTATCTGCATCAAGATTCGTGCAATCCAACTTTAGAAATATTCAGCTCCTGTAGTTCATCGTGGGCGGTCCATCGATTGCAATGCAGGCGATCTGGACCGTTCCTTGACACGCAATAGAAGATTTGCTTCTGAGATAAACATATAGCCACCGTTATTATTCAGAAATAGTTTGTTCTTTCCTTTCACAAATAATATAACAAAATATCAAAAAATCACACCAGCATGTTTTTCATAAATTTCATTAATTATATTGAATAAAAAGTGCGTTGATTTGAGAAGTGGTGAAAAGGAGGAAATTAAATGTTACTCGCAGTAATTTTTTATATTAAATAATGGAAATTTTGTATCTTTTTAACAAATAGCGCCATTATATCGCAGTAATTTTTTTATATTAAATAATTGTCAATTGATACAAATTCTG
>CAXKVX010000038.1:0-199622 GCA_964058865.1 Eleocharis quinqueflora | reverse complement strand
AAATGAAGCACTTAGAGAGGTACTCTATGCTTCTTCGTTTTGTTTTAGTGAATGGTAATAACACTTAAATGAAGTACTCGGTGAAGAAACTCTTCTCGTAGTAAGATTTGATGCTTTGTAGAGTTTTATTGAAAGGTTGCCACTCATAAATGAAGTACTCTGATCATAAACACTTCTAATAGTAGAATATGATGCTTGTGGTGTTTTCTTTGATGATTACCACCCATAAATGAAGTACTCTAATCAGTAGCACTTATAAATTACGTACCTGACATGAAGCACTTAGTACGGTAAGATGCTTTGTGATGTTTTCTTTAATGCTTAACTCCCACAAATGAAGTTCTCTTATTTGAATCACTCTTAAATTAAGTACCAGACCTGAAGCACTTAGAGTGGTACTCTATGCTTCTTCGTTTTGTTTTAGTGAATGGTAATAATACTTAAATAAAGTACTCGGTGAAGAGATTCTTCTCGTAGTAAGATTTGATGCTTTGTAGAGTTTTCTTGAAATGTAACCATCATAAATGAAGTTCTCTGATCAGAAACACTTCTCATAGTTCGATATGATGCTTTGTGGTGTTTTTATTAATGGTTACCACCCGTAAATGAAGTACTCAGATAAGAAACACTTCTCGCAGTAGGGTAAGATGTTTTGTGGTGTTTTTTTAATGGTTACCACCCATAAATATAGTATTCTAAGATGAATCACTCATAAATAAAGAACCGGACATGAAGCAATTAGAGTGGTATTCGATGCTTCTTCGTTGTGTTTTAGTGAATGGTAACAACACTTAAATGAAGTACTCGGTGAAGAAACTCTTCTCGTAGTAAGATATGATGCTTTGTAGAATTTTCTTGAAATGTAACCACTAATAAAAGAAGTACTCGGATAAGAAACACTTCTCGCAGGAGGGTAAGATGCTTTGTTGTTGTTTTTAATATTGACCACCCATAAATGAAGTACTCTAATCAGAACCACACATAAATTAAGTACTAGACATGAAGCACTTAGAGTGTTACTCTATGCATCTTCGTAGTAAGATATGATGCTTTGTAGAGTTTTTTTAAAAGGCTACCACTCATAAATGAAGTATTTTTATCACAAACACTTCTCATAGAATGATTCGATGCTTTGTGGTGTTTTCTTCAACGGTTACCACCCATTAATGAAGTACTCAGACAAGAAACACTTCTCCCAGTAGGATAAGATGTTTTGTGTTGTTTTCTATTGCTTACCACCCAGAAATGAGGTACTCTTATTTGAATCACTCATAAATTAAGTACCGGACATGAAGCACTTAGAGTGGTTCTCTATGCTTCTTCGGTTTGTTTTAGTGAATGGTTATAACACTTAAATGAAGTACTCGGTGAAGAAACTTCTCGTAGTAAGATTTGATGCTTTGTAGAGTTTCCTTGAAAGGTTATCAATCATAAATGAAGTACTCAGATCAGAAACACTTCTAATAGTAGGATATAATGCTTTGTGGTGTTTTTTTTAATGGTTACCACCTGTAAATGAAGTACTCAGATAAGAAACACTTCTCGCAGTAGGGTAAGATGCTTTGTGGTGTTTTCTTTAATGGTTACCACCCATAAATGAAGTACTCTAATCAGAATCACTCATAAATTAAGTACCTGACAGGAAGCACATAGAGTGGTACTCTATTCTTCTTTGTTGTGTTTTAGTGAGTGATTACAACACTTAAATGAAGTACTCAGATAAGAAACACTACTCCTAGTTGGGTAAGATGCTTTGTGATGTTTTCTTTAATGCTTACCACCCACAAATTAAGTAATCTTATTTGAATCAATCTTAAATTAAATACCGGAAATGAAGCACTTAGAGAGGTACTCTATGCTTCTTCGTTTTGTTTTAGTGAATGGTAATAACACTTAAATGAAGTACTCGGTGAAGAAACTCTTCTCGTAGTAAGATTTGATGCTTTGTAGAGTTTTATTGAAAGGTTGCCACTCATAAATGAAGTACTCTGATCATAAACACTTCTAATAGTAGAATATGATGCTTGTGGTGTTTTCTTTGATGATTACCACCCATAAATGAAGTACTCTAATCAGTAGCACTTATAAATTACGTACCTGACATGAAGCACTTAGTACGGTAAGATGCTTTGTGATGTTTTCTTTAATGCTTAACTCCCACAAATGAAGTTCTCTTATTTGAATCACTCTTAAATTAAGTACCAGACCTGAAGCACTTAGAGTGGTACTCTATGCTTCTTCGTTTTGTTTTAGTGAATGGTAATAATACTTAAATAAAGTACTCGGTGAAGAGATTCTTCTCGTAGTAAGATTTGATGCTTTGTAGAGTTTTCTTGAAATGTAACCATCATAAATGAAGTTCTCTGATCAGAAACACTTCTCATAGTTCGATATGATGCTTTGTGGTGTTTTTATTAATGGTTACCACCCGTAAATGAAGTACTCAGATAAGAAACACTTCTCGCAGTAGGGTAAGATGTTTTGTGGTGTTTTTTTAATGGTTACCACCCATAAATATAGTATTCTAAGATGAATCACTCATAAATAAAGAACCGGACATGAAGCAATTAGAGTGGTATTCGATGCTTCTTCGTTGTGTTTTAGTGAATGGTAACAACACTTAAATGAAGTACTCGGTGAAGAAACTCTTCTCGTAGTAAGATATGATGCTTTGTAGAATTTTCTTGAAATGTAACCACTAATAAAAGAAGTACTCGGATAAGAAACACTTCTCGCAGGAGGGTAAGATGCTTTGTTGTTGTTTTTAATATTGACCACCCATAAATGAAGTACTCTAATCAGAACCACACATAAATTAAGTACTAGACATGAAGCACTTAGAGTGTTACTCTATGCATCTTCGTAGTAAGATATGATGCTTTGTAGAGTTTTTTTAAAAGGCTACCACTCATAAATGAAGTATTTTTATCACAAACACTTCTCATAGAATGATTCGATGCTTTGTGGTGTTTTCTTCAACGGTTACCACCCATTAATGAAGTACTCAGACAAGAAACACTTCTCCCAGTAGGATAAGATGTTTTGTGTTGTTTTCTATTGCTTACCACCCAGAAATGAGGTACTCTTATTTGAATCACTCATAAATTAAGTACCGGACATGAAGCACTTAGAGTGGTTCTCTATGCTTCTTCGGTTTGTTTTAGTGAATGGTTATAACACTTAAATGAAGTACTCGGTGAAGAAACTTCTCGTAGTAAGATTTGATGCTTTGTAGAGTTTCCTTGAAAGGTTATCAATCATAAATGAAGTACTCAGATCAGAAACACTTCTAATAGTAGGATATAATGCTTTGTGGTGTTTTTTTTAATGGTTACCACCTGTAAATGAAGTACTCAGATAAGAAACACTTCTCGCAGTAGGGTAAGATGCTTTGTGGTGTTTTCTTTAATGGTTACCACCCATAAATGAAGTACTCTAATCAGAATCACTCATAAATTAAGTACCTGACAGGAAGCACATAGAGTGGTACTCTATTCTTCTTTGTTGTGTTTTAGTGAGTGATTACAACACTTAAATGAAGTACTCAGATAAGAAACACTACTCCTAGTTGGGTAAGATGCTTTGTGATGTTTTCTTTAATGCTTACCCCCCACAAATTAAGTAATCTTATTTGAATCAATCTTAAATTAAATACCGGAAATGAAGCACTTAGAGAGGTACTCTGTTCTTCTTCGTTTTGTTTTAATGAATGGTTATAGCACTTAAATGAAGTATTCGGTGAAGAAACTCTTCTCGTAGTAAGATTTGATGCTTTGTAGAGTTTTATTGAAATGTTACCTCTCATAAATGAAGTACTCTGATTATAAAACTTCTAATAGTAAAATATGATGTTTTGTGGTGTTTTCTTTAATGGTTACCACCCATAAATGAAGTACTCTAATCATAAGCACTCATAAATTACGTACCTGACATGAAGAACTTAGAGTGATACTCTATGCTTCTTTGTTGTGTTTTAGTGAATGGTTACAACACATAAATGAAGTACTCAGATAAGAAACACTTCTCCCAGTAGGGTAAGATGCTTTGTGATGTTTTCTTTAATTCTTAACACCCACAAATGAAGTACTCTTATTTGAATCACTCTTAAATTAAGTACCGGACCTGAAGCACTTAGAGTGGTACTCTATGCTTCTTCGTTTTGTTTTAGTGAATGGTTATAACACTTAAATAAAGTACTCGGTGAAGAAACTCTTCTCGTAGTAAGATTTGATGCTTTGTAGAGTTTTCTTGAACGGTTATCACTCATAAATGAAGTACTCAGATAAGTAACACTTCTCCCAGTAGGGTAAGATGCTTTGTGATGTTTTCTAATGCTTACCAGCCACAAATGAAGTACTCTTATTTGAATCGCTCATAAATTAAGTACCGGACATGAAGCACTTATAGTCGTACTCTATTTTTCTTCGTTGTGTTTTAGTGAATGGTAACAACACTTGAATGAAGTCCACGGTGAAGAAACTCTTTTCATAGTAGGATATGATTCTTTGTGGTGTTTTCTTTAATGGTTACCACCCATAAATGAAGTACTCAGATATGTAACACTTCTCCCAGTAGGGTAAGATGCTTTGTGATGTTTTCTAATGCTTACCAGCCACAAATGAAGTACTCTTATTTGAATCGCTCATAAATTAAGTACCGGACATGAAGCACTTATAGTCGTACTCTATTTTTCTTCGTTGTGTTTTAGTGAATGGTAACAACACTTGAATGAAGTCCACGGTGAAGAAACTCTTCTTGTAGTAAGATTTGACGGTATGTAGAGTTTTATTGAAAGGTTACCACTCATAAATGAAGTACTCTGATCATAAACACTTCTAATAGTAGAATATGATGCTTTGTGGTGTTTTCTTTAATGGTTACCACCCATAAATGAAGTAATCTAATCAGAAGCACTCATAAATTACGTACCTGACATGAAGCACTTAGAGTGGTACTCTATGCTTCTTTGTTGTGTTTTCTTTAATGGTTACCACCCATAAATGAAGTACTCAGATAAGAAACACTTCTCCCTGTAGGGTAAGATGCTTTGTGATGTTTTCTTTAATGGTTACCACCCATAAATGAAGTACTCTAATCAGAATCACTCATAAATTAAGTACCTGACAGGAAGCACATAGAGTGGTACTCTATTCTTCTTTGTTGTGTTTTAGTGAGTGATTACAACACTTAAATGAAGTACTCAGATAAGAAACACTACTCCTAGTAGGGTAAGATGCTTTGTGATGTTTTCTTTAATGCTTACCGCCCACAAATGAAGTACTCTTATTTGAATCACTCTTAAATTACTTCGTTTTGTTTTAGTGAATGTTTATAACACTTAAATAAAGTACTCGGTGAAGAAACTCTTCTCGTAGTAAGATTTGATGCTTTGTAGAGTTTTCTTGAACGGTTATCACTCATAAATGGTACTCTGTTCTTCTGATGAGAGTACTCTTAAATTAAGTACCAGACATGAAGCACTTAGAGAGGTACTCTGTTCTTCTTCGTTTTGTTTTAATGAATTTTTATAGCACTTAAATGAAGTACTCGGTGAAGAAACTCTTCTCGTAGTAAGATTTGATGCTTTGTAGAGTTTTATTGAAATGTTACCTCTCATAAATGAAGTACTCTGATTATAAAACTTCTAATAGTAAAATATGATGTTTTGTGGTGTTTTCTTTAATGGTTACCACCCATAAATGAAGTACTATAATCATAAGCACTCATAAATTACGTACCTGACATGAAGAACTTAGAGTGATACTCTATGCTTCTTTGTTGTGTTTTAGTGAATGGTTACAACACATAAATGAAGTACTCAGATAAGAAACACTCCTCCCAGTAGGGTAAGATGTTTTGTGATGTTTTCTTTAATTCTTAACACCCACAAATGAAGTACTCTTATTTGAATCACTCTTAAATTAAGTACCGGACCTGAAGCACTTAGAGTGGTACTCTATGCTTCTTCGTTTTGTTTTAGTGAATGGTTATAACACTTAAATAAAGTACTCGGTGAAGAAACTCTTCTCGTAGTAAGATTTGATGCTTTGTAGAGTTTTCTTGAACGGTTATCACTCATAAATGAAGTACTCAGATAAGTAACACTTCTCCCAGTAGGGTAAGATTCTTTGTGATGTTTTCTAATGCTTACCAGCCACAAATGAAGTACTCTTATTTGAATCGCTCATAAATTAAGTACCGAACATGAAGCACTTATAGTCGTACTCTATTTTTCTTCGTTGTGTTTTAGTGAATGGTTATAACACTTAAATTAAGTACTCGGTGAAGAAACTCTTTTCATAGTAGGATATGATGCTTTGTGGTGTTTTCTTTAATGGTTACCACCCATAAATGAAGTACTCAGATAAGTAACACTTCTTCCAGTAGGGTAAGATGCTTTGTGATGTTTTCTAATGCTTACCAGCCAGAAATGAAGTACCCTTATTTGAATCGCTCATAAATTAAGTACCGGACATGAAGCACTTATAGTCGTACTCTATTTTTCTTCGTTGTGTTTTAGTGAATGGTTATAACACTTAAATGAAGTACTCGGTGAAGAAACTCTTTTCATAGTAGGATATGATGCTTTGTGGTGTTTTCTTTAATGGTTACCACCCATAAATGAAGTACTCAGATAAGTAACACTTCTCCCAGTAGGGTAAGATGCTTTGTGATGTTTTCTAATGCTTACCAGCCACAAATGAAGTACTCTTATTTGAATCGCTCATAAATTAAGTACCGAACATGAAGCACTTATAGTCGTACTCTATTTTTCTTCGTTGTGTTTTAGTGAATGGTTATAACACTTAAATGAAGTACTCGGTGAAGAAACTCTTTTCATAGTAGGATATGATGCTTTGTGCTGTTTTCTTTAATGGTTACCACCCATAAATGAAGTACTCAGATAAGTAACACTTCTCCCAGTAGGGTAAGATGTTTTGTGATGTTTTCTAATGCTTACCAGCCACAAATGAAGTACTCTTATTTGAATCGCTCATAAATTAAGTACCGGACATGAAGCACTTATAGTCGTACTCTATTTTTCTTCGTTGTGTTTTAGTGAATGGTAACAACACTTAAATGAAGTCCACGGTGAAGAAACTCTTCTTGTAGTAAGATTTGACGGTATGTAGAGTTTTATTGAAAGGTTACCACTCATAAATGAAGTACTCTGATCATAAACACTTCTAATAGTAGAATATGATGCTTTGTGGTGTTTTCTTTAATGGTTACCACCCATAAATGAAGTAATCTAATCAGAAGCACTCATAAATTACGTACCTGACATGAAGCACTTAGAGTGGTACTCTATGCTTCTTTGTTGTGTTTTCTTTAATGGTTACCACCCATAAATGAAGTACTCAGATAAGAAACACTTCTCCCAGTAGGGTAAGATGCTTTGTGATGTTTTCTTTAATGCTTAACACCCACAAATGAAGTACTCTTATTTGAAACACGCTTAAATTAAGTACCGGACATGAAGCACTTAGAGAGGTACTCTATGCTTCTTCGTTTTGTTTTAGTGAGTGGTGATAACACTTAAATGAATACTCGGTGAAGAAACTCTTCTCGTAGTAAGATATGATGCTTTGTAGAGTTTTATTTAAAGGTTACCACTCATAAGTAAGTACTCTGATCATAAACACTTCTAATAGAGTGTTTTGTGGTGTTTTCTTTAATGGTTACCACTCATAAATGAAGTACTCTAATCAGAAGCACTCATAAATTACGTACCTAACATGAAGTATTTAGAGTGGTACTCTATGCTTCTTTGTTGTGTTTTAGTGAATGGTTACAACACTAAAATGAAGTACTCAGATAAGAAACACTTCTCCCTGTAGGGTAAGATGCTTTGTGATGTTTTCTTTAATGCTTAACACCCACAAATGAAGTACTCTTATTTGAATCACTCTTAAATTAAGTACCGGACCTGAAGCACTTAGAGTGGTACTCTATGCTTCTTCGTTTTGTTTTAGTGAATGGTTATAACACTTAAATAAAGTACTCGGTGAAGAAACTCTTCTCGTAGTAAGATTTGATGCTTTGTAGAGTTTTCTTGAACGGTTATCACTCATAAATGAAGTTCTCTCATCAGAAACAAATCACATAGTTGGATATGATGCATTGTGGTGGTGTTTTTAATGGTTACCACTCGTAAATGAAGTACTCAGATAAGAAACTCTTCTCGCAGTAGGGTAAGATGCTTTGTGGTGTTTTCTTTATTGGTTAACACCCATAAATGAAGTACTCTAATCAGAATCACTCTTAAATTAAGTACCGAACATTAAGCACTTAGAGTGGTACTCTATTCTTCTTTGTTGTGTTTGAGTGAATGGTAACAATACTTAAATGAAGTACTCGGAGAAGAAACTCTTTTCATAGTAGTATATATTCCTTTGTGGTGTTTTCTTTAATGGTTACCACCCATAAATGAAGTACTCAGATAATAACACTTCTCCCAGTAGGGTAAGATGCTTTGTGATGTTTTTTTAATGCTTAACACCCACAAATGAAGTACTCTTATTTGAAACACTCTTACATTAAGTACCGGACATGAAGTACTTAGAGAGGTACTCTATGCTTCTTCGTTTTGTTTTAGTGAGTGGTTATAACCCTTAAATGAAGTACTCGGTGAAGAAACTCTTCTCGTAGTAAGATTTGATGCTTTGTAGAGTTTTATTGAAAGGTTCCACTCATAAATGAAGTACTCTGATCATAAACACTTCTAACAGTAGAATATGATGCTTGTGGTGTTTTCTTTGATGATTACCACCCATAAATGAAGTACTCTAATCAGTAGCACTTATAAATTACGTACCTGACATGAAGCACTTAGTACGGTAAGATGCTTTGTGATGTTTTCTTTAATGCTTAACTCCCACAAATGAAGTTCTCTTATTTGAATCACTCTTAAATTAAGTACCAGACCTGAAGCACTTAGAGTGGTACTCTATGCTTCTTCGTTTTGTTTTAGTGAATGGTAATAATACTTAAATAAAGTACTCGGTGAAGAGATTCTTCTCGTAGTAAGATTTGATGCTTTGTAGAGTTTTCTTGAAATGTAACCATCATAAATGAAGTTCTCTGATCAGAAACACTTCTCATAGTTCGATATGATGCTTTGTGGTGTTTTTATTAATGGTTACCACCCGTAAATGAAGTACTCAGATAAGAAACACTTCTCGCAGTAGGGTAAGATGTTTTGTGGTGTTTTTTTAATGGTTACCACCCATAAATATAGTATTCTAAGATGAAGCAATTAGAGTGGTATTCGATGCTTCTTCGTTGTGTTTTAGTGAATGGTAACAACACTTAAATGAAGTACTCGGTGAAGAAACTCTTCTCGTAGTAAGATATGATGCTTTGTAGAATTTTCTTGAAATGTAACCACTAATAAAAGAAGTACTCGGATAAGAAACACTTCTCGCAGGAGGGTAAGATGCTTTGTTGTTGTTTTTAATATTGACCACCCATAAATGAAGTACTCTAATCAGAACCACACATAAATTAAGTACTAGACATGAAGCACTTAGAGTGTTACTCTATGCATCTTCGTAGTAAGATATGATGCTTTGTAGAGTTTTTTTAAAAGGCTACCACTCATAAATGAAGTATTTTTATCACAAACACTTCTCATAGAATGATTCGATGCTTTGTGGTGTTTTCTTCAACGGTAAACACCCATTAATGAAGTACTCAGACAAGAAACACTTCTCCCAGTTGGATAAGATGCTTTGTGCTGTTTTCTATTGCTTACCACCCACAAATGAGGTACTCTTATTTGAATCACTAATAAATTAAGTACCAGACATGAAGCACTTAAAGTGGTACTCTATGCTTCTTCGTTTTGTTTTAGTGAATGGTTATAACACTTAAATGAAGTACTCGGTGAAGAAACTCTTTTCATAGTAGGATATGATGCTTTGTGGTGTTTTCTTTAATGGTTACCACCCATAAATGAAGTACTCAGATAATTAACACTTCTCCCAGTAGGGTAAGATGCTTTGTGATGTTTTCTAATGATTACCATCCACAAATGAAGTACTCTTATTTGAATCGCTCATAAATTAAGTACCGGACATGAAGCACTTATAGTCGTACTCTATTCTTCTTCGTTGTGTTTTAGTGAATGGTAACAACACTTAAATGAAGTCCACGGTGAAGAAACTCTTCTTGTAGTAAGATTTGACGGTTTGTAGAGTTTTATTGAAAGGTTACCACTCATAAATGATGTACTCTGATCATAAACACTTCTAATAGTAGAATATGATGCTTTGTGGTGTTTTCTTTAATGGTTACCGCTCATAAATGAAGTACTCTAATCAGAAGCACTGATAAATTACGTACCTGACATGAAGCATTTAGAGTGGTACTCTATGCTTCTTTGTTGTGTTTTAGTGAATGGTTACAACACTTAAATTAAGTAATCAGATAAGAAACACTACTCATATTTGCGTAAGATGCTTTGTGATGTTTTCTTTAATGCTTACCACCCACAAATGAAGTAGTCTTATTTGAATCAATCTTAAATTAAGTACCGGACATGAAGCACTCAGAGGGGTAATCTATGCTTTTTCGTTTTGTTTTAGTGAATGGTTATAACACTTAAATAAAGTACTCGCTGAAGAAACTCATCTCGTAGTAAGATTTGATGCTTTGTAGAGTTTTCTTCAAATGTTACCACTCATAAATGAAGTACTCTGATCATAAAAACTTCTAATATTAGAATATGATGCTTTGTGGTGTTTTCTTTAATGGTTACCACCCATAAATGAAGTACTCAGATAATAAATACTTCTCGCAGTAGGGTAAGATGTTTTGTGGTGTTTTTTTAATGGTTACCACCCATAAATATAGTATTCTAAGATGAATCACTCATAAATAAAGAACCGGACATGAAGCACTTAGAGTGGTACTCCATGCTTCTTCGTTGTGTTTTAGTCAATGATAACAACACTTAAATGAAGTACTCGGTGAAGAAACTCTTCTCGTATTAAGATTTGATGCTTTGTAGAGTTTTATTGAAAGGTTACCACTCATAAATAAGTACTCTGATCATGAACACTTCTAATAGTAGAATATGATGCTTTGTGGTGTTTTTTTTTAATGGTTACCACCCATAAATGAAGTACTCTAATCAGAATCACTCAAAAATTTAAGTACCTGACAGGAAGCACTTAGAGTGGTACTATATGCTTCTTTGTTGTGTTTTATTGAATTGTTACAACACTTAAATGAAGTACTCAGATAAGAAACACTTCTCGCAGTAGGGTAAGATATTTTGTGGTGATTGATTTAATGGTTAACACCCATAAATGAAGTACTCTAATCAGAATCACTCAATAATTAAGTACCTGGCAAGAAGCACTTAGAGTGGTACTCTATGCTTCTTCGTTTTGTTTTAGTCAATGGTTATAACACTTAAATTAAGTACTCGGTGAATAACTCTTCTCGTAGTAAGATTTGATGCTTTGTAGAGTTTTATTGAAAGGTTACCACTCGTAAATAAGTACTCTGATCATGAACACTTCTAATAGTAGAATATGATGCTTTGTGGTGTTTTCTTTAATGGTTACCACCCATAAATGAAGTACTCTAATCAGAATCATTCAAAAATTAAGTACCTGACAGGAAGCACTTAGAGTGGTACTCTATGCTTCTTTGTTGTGTTTTAGTGAATGGTTACAACACTTAAATTAAGTACTCAGATAAGAAACACTACTCCTAGTTGGGTAAGATGTTTTGTGATGTTTTCTTTAATGCTTACCACCCACAAATGAAGTAATCTTATTTGAATCAATCTTAAATTAAGTACCGTTATGAAGCACTTAGAGTGGTAGCTGAAACTCATGACATGGTGAAAGATCATTCACATTGAATGTAGCTGAAACTCCATAATCTCCTGGTAGTTCCACTTTGCATGCATTGTCACCTATGCGTTGTAGAATTTTGAATGGCCCATCACCATGTTGTTTGAGCTTTGCATGGCGACCAGGTGGAAACCTCTCCTTGCTCAAATGCACCCAAACAAGATCTCCTTCTTGAAAAATTACAGCCCGACGATGCTTGTTGGCTTGCCTCTCGTACTTCTGATTTTGTTTTTCAATCTTCTTCCTGACTTCTTCATGCAAGTCTTTAATAGCCTTAGCACGCTTATCTGCATCTGCACTATAGCTCTGACTGGTTGGCAATGACACAAGATCAATATGAGACTTCGAGTTGCATCCATACACCACTTCAAATAGGTTTTTACCAGTTGTCTTCCTATTGGACATATGTAAGCAAATTCAGCTTGAGGTAGAACAAGGTCCCATTGATGTATATTTTCACCCACCAAACTTCTCAACAGATTGCCCAAACTGCGATTCACAATTTCAGTTTGTCCATCTATCTGAGGATGATATGATGAACTAAACTGCAGCTTTGTTCCCATCTTGCGCCAAAGAGTTCTCCAGAAATGTCCAACAAACTTTGGATCTCTGTCAGATGTGATGGTTTTCGGAATGCCATGCAACTTTACTATCTCCTTAAAATAAAGTTCTGCTATGTGAGTGGCATCCATGATTTTTGCACAAGGAACAAAGTGCGTCATTTTAGATAAGCGATCACCACCACCATGATTGAATCTTTGTTGCGTTGAGTTCGGGGTAGTCCCATAACAAAATCCATACTCACATCTTCCCATGGTGCAATTGGTACTGGAAGTGGAGTGTAAAGTCCAGAATTTTGGGATGTGGTGTTCGCTAGATGGCAAGTACGACACCTCAAAATGTGATGGTTCACATCTTTCATCATCTTTGGCCAATAAAAACGATCTTGAAGTAGACCAATAGTTTTATCTCGTCCAAAGTGACCACTTAACCCACCATCATGAACCTCTTTAATGATCTGCCATCGCAAAAAACAATTTGGTATGCACAAACGGTTGCCATAGAAGAGATACCCATTCTTTACCACAAATTCTTTGTATGGTCCTTTTGCACATTCAACCTTGACCTTACTCAAGAACTCATCTTCAGCATACAACTCCTTGATCAATTCAAATCCTGGAACACTTACCTTCATTGTGGACAGCAAGGAATGTCGTCTACTCAAAGCATCTGCTACCTGATTCAAAGCTCCACTTTTATGCTTGATGTGGAATGTGTAGCCTTGTAAAAATTCTACCCACCTTGCATGTCTCGGTTTAACGTTTTGTTCGCCAGTGGGTGTGTTGCAGTGACTTCTATCTCTATTCACCACAGAGGATTCCCCAAACCTGACCTCGTCAGATTCGATCTGAGGAACGTCAGGTGTTTGTTTCTTCGAACCTTGTGTATCTGTTGGTGCTGCACCACCTATTGCCGCCACCATTGCACTAGAATTTTTCACCTTGTGACCGCCGTTGAAGAAAAGACCGTATTTCGGGTAGCTAGGTCAGCTCCCTGTACTATCTCCATCAAGGCCCAATTTCAGCGCCTCATGGTCGGAGTAGAGGATGAACTCCTTGGAAATGAGATAGTGCCTCCAATGTCCAAGAGCTCGCACAATTGCATAGAACTCCTTGTAGTATGTTGTGTAGTTCTTGCGCGAATCAGAAAGTTTTTCACTAAAGAAGGCAATAGGTCGCCCTTCTTGATTGAGAACTGCACCAATGCCTACGCCAGATGCATCACATTCAAGCTCAAAAATCTTTTCAAAATTTGGAAGAGAGAAGATAGGGGCTGCTGTCATCTTTTCCTTGATGAGCTGAAAGCTGGTTTGAGCTTCTTTCGTCCATTTGAACACACCACCTTTCAAGCACTCAGTGATTGGTGAGACAAGAGTACTGAAATCTCGAATGAACGACGGTAAAATGAGGCCAGTCCATGAAAACTCCTTATGTCATGAATCTTGGTTGGAGTTGGCCATGAGAGAATTGCATCAATCTTGGAAGGATCAACATGAATGCTTTCAGCTGAAACCACATAGCCTAGAAACACTGAGCTGCGGGTTATGAACTCACACTTCTTCAAGTTGATGTAGAGTTTTTGTTCTGCCAACACTTCAAAGACTTGGCGAAGGTGCTCCAAATGCTCAGCTGCTCTCGTGGTATACACGAGTATGTCATCAAAATAGACCACCACAAATCTGCCAATAAAAGGCTTAAACACTAAATTCATTAGTCTCATGAAAGTACTAGGAGCATTAGAAAGTCCGAATAGCATCACCAACCACTCAAACAGTCCATCATGAGTTTTAAATGTCGTCTTCCATTCATCACTAGGTCTCATGCGAATCTGATGGTAACCACTCCTAAGATCAATCTTTGAAAACACACTAGCTCCATGAAGTTGATCTAGCATGTCATCAAGGCGAGGAATAGGAAAACGATACTTGATAGTAATCTTGTTAATCGCTCTACTATCCACACACATGCGAAATGAACCATCTTTTTTTGGAACAAGCAAGGCTGGAACTGCACAAGGACTTATGCTTTCTCGCACCAAACCTTTGCTCAACAACTCATCTACTTGCCGCTGCAATTCGACATTTTCTATTGGATTCATTCGGTAGGCTGCCTTGTTTGGCAAAACTGCACCAGGAACAAGATCTATGCAGTGTTGCACACTTCTCATAGGAGGTAAACCTGCTGGAATTTCGTCGGGTACAAGGTTTTGGAACTGTTCAAGTAGAGGTTCCAATAGTTTTGGGATTTTCTGGTTTTCCTCCTTAACTTCTTTTACCACCAATGCAAAAACTACTTAGGATTCTTCAAAAACTTCAGCAAAGTCAGATTTTGAGATAATGAAATTATTGTCTTTAAAGGATGGTTTCGGTTTCATGTCCATCTTAGAAGCTCCCAAAATAATTTTAACACCATTCAGATCAAAAAAGTACTTGTTCTTAAAATCGTCATGATGTACCTTTCTATCAAACTGCCAAGGCCTTCCCAAAAGTAAATGACAAGCATCCATAGGGATCACATCACACCATACTTCATATCGGTACTTTTCACCAATAGAGAAATTAACCAAACAACGTTGGTCAACTTGCACCAATTTACCCTTTTGTAACCAAGAAAGTTTGTATGGTTTCGGGTGCTTTTCAGTTTTGAGTGGCAGTTTTTGCACCATAGTTTCAGAAACAACATTCTCACAACTTCCACTATCAATGATAACATCACATACCTTCCCATTTGAAGTGCATCGTGTGTGGAAGATGTTGTTGCGAAGCCACACATCATCTTGAACGGGGAATTTAACACACGTCTAATCACCAACATCTCACCCGTATCTCCATAGATGACATCCTCATCATCTGTTGGTTCATCAAAAATTGGTGGATAATCAAAATCCACATGTTCTTCTTCCAAGGGTTCTTCAACAATGGTAAACACTCGCTGATTTGGGCATTCCGACATCATGTGACCATACCCTTTGCATCGAAAACATTGAACAGCTTTTGGTATCGGATTAGAAGGTCCAGCCGACACAGACTTTGCTGGAGGTTGAGTCACCTTACTTGTTGTTGGCTTGGCTGATTGTGAACTGTGATGTGTGTATTTCACACATATATTCTTTAGGGTAAAACCGGGTCTTTTGGTATAAACTTGAGCCTTATTGGTCCAAATAACTACAATAAAGGGGCATATTGTTGCAATTGTCGTGTTGTACCTATATCTCGACTTGCAGGTTCATTTCCTTGACGTTTGGTGCACTTTTATGCCTTTTCTGGTATGTGTTGTCTAACCTTATCTGAATGGGGAAACCTTACCTTGGTGAAACTTACCAACACACACCAATTGAGTGGAACAATGAGTGAAATGTGAGATCCACTAAATGCCTAAGGCACAAATCATTGGAGAGATGTGAGATTCCACATATATGTGCACTGATACACATTTTCACTCACCTTAAATGATATATCTAAGTTCCACAGAAAGGCATAGCCGTGTGTGTCATAAGACGCGGCCCCGGTGTCGTCCATTCCGACCGGGAATAATTAGAATGGACGGGGTTCGGCTCCTGTCCCTTACAGGATCCATTGGGTCACAAGGGAACCCTGCCTTAGTTGCTAAACCCTTAGTGTTTGGTGTTATATCCAAGAAAAAAAAGCACCGCATGCCCTAAGATGAGTTCACCTCGTGTGATCTTGGAGGGATTAGAACAAAGGACTACTCGTTGTGCCTGGCGCTTGCGTCAAAACAATGAAAATGGTGAAACTTACCTTACACACACCAAACACCAATTGAGAGTGATCTTGAGAGCTAAGTGAGTCTACCAAAGCACTCAAAGTGCCTAGAGGAGTGACTTGTGAGAGTCCACAAAGACACGTACACATCCACTTATCACTTCCAATCATCAAGAGTAGGTAGATTCCACATATGGCTAGTTGCGAAGGGCCGGAAAGGTCGCAACCAGGGTTTAGTTCATCTAACCCGGCAAAACAACTGATGAACATGGTTACGGGACTGTCCTAGGTGTTCCCAAACAGTCATCCCTTGGTTTGGATAGTTGGCCAAGTAAAACAACAATTACCGAAGGAGGCAAAGTGCTTTGGGAGATGAACGACATGTGTAGCTGAGTTCTCTGGGCATAATTAAGCATTAATAGACCCTTTCATGCATGCACAGAGACTTAGAGCAAGATAGCACTTGATTCAGGCCAGAAACAGCTTTCCTGCGTCACAGAGGTGATCCCAGCGGCCCAGTTGGCATGCCCTGCGACCCAGTTGATGATCCCTGCGGCCTGGACACCTGCAGGCCAATTTAGAAGATGTTTGCTGAGCCAGATGAAATCCCTGCGGCCCAGAAGTGTCCCCTGCGGTCCTGTAGACATGTCCTGCGGCCTGGAGACTTTTATGCCATATTGGAAGAGGTTAACTAGGCCAGAAGTGCTCCCTACGCCCCCGTTGAAGGTCCCTACGGCCCTGTAGACATGGCCTGCGACCTGGAGACTTGCCTGCCACCTTGGGAGATGTTTGCTGGGCCAGAGATGTTCCCTGCGGCCCGTTCATGCCACCTGCGGCCCCGCAGGGACAGATATGGAAGGTCCCAGCCTCAGAATCGCCTCAGACCCTATAAAAGGAAGTTATTCTAGAGGTCTTAGGGTTCCACTTTCGACTCTTTGGACGCCGTCTTGAAGCCAACAGACCTGAGAAGGCTGTAGGGCATCATTTGAGGAGGTTTCTTCACGCCTAAGGAGAGATTCAAGGCCGGGAAGCATACCTCGCAGTGGAGTTCTAGTTTTAAGGGTTTTATTTGTATCTTTACTCATGAACTCTCTGTTTTATCTCTTATTTTGTTGTATGAACATGAGTCGTGAGTAGTTATCTAGTTCTTAGGGTAGGATAATGATTGCATGGATTGATTGATGTTTTAACTGAGTTATTTGTGGTGATTTTCATATTGAACTGCTTGATACTTGTCTTTTCCTCTGTTTACTTGCTTGTTGCTTGATTACCCGTAGGTGAAGGCCAAACCTAGTGTGGGTTTTAATATTAAGTAACCATCATTTGAATATTGGAATTGTTTAGGTTGATTTATTTGAGTCCGAGACAGCCCGAGAGGGAATCTCGTGTTCAACCCGAGAGGGTGAACTAACCTTAGAACGCGTTCAATTGATTTTAAGTACTCGAGAGAGACTTAATGGTGTATTTGACTTGCTTGATCTGTTAAACAACCAACAAACGAGAGTTGAGGGAGTTTGAGTTAGTCTTGTGTGTCAAACCACCAATCACAACACATAACAGAGCACAGCAGAGGGTCCTGCCCCCCCTGCAGACCTTACCTGCGGCCCTGTAAGAGGTCTTACAGCCCCGCAGGAACCTCTTACAGACCCGCAGGAACCCAATCCTGAAGTCAATTCAAGTCCTAAACCCTAGGAACCTTTATATTATTGATTATTTGAGTTGTTTACTTGTTTGTTATTGTTTATTTGCTTTGTTTACTTGCTATTTACTTATAATTGATTGTTTGTCACCCAACTCAACTGCAAACCCCCCCCCCCCCCAATTTATACCAAAACACCAAAAAGAGTTACTTGTTTGTTTGAGAAGTCTTAGAATTGAAATTAGAGTCTGGTTCAAAGTTGTTCACCGTCCTTGTGGTTCGACCCTGATCTACGATAGACCGTCGTTTGATGCGACGCTAAATTGGGATTAGGAACTATAAATATTATTTGATAGACAGATCTACGACCCACACAACTCTAGTTCTAGTCCGAACATCAAATTGGCGCCGTTGCCGGGGACGGCAGCAATAGCTTTGAATCTATTTCTGACTTTGATTCTAGATTCTCACCTTCTCTCTTGTTGGTGACTACCACCTGAGGAGCAGACAAGTTCCACCGAAACCTAGGGTCAAACCTGAAACACCAGCCTCTTCCTCTTCTTCTGCGCCCCCGCAGGTACTTCCTGCGCCCCGCAGAAGATTTCCTGCTCCCCCGCAAACAACCTCTGAAACCCCAAAAATGGCAACACCTATGAATCCGGAGCAGATGGCTGAGGCTGCACGCCAAGCTGAGGCAGCGAGGTTAGCAGAGGCAGCAAGGATAGCGGAAGCCCAAAGGCTTGCTAACTTGAACAACCACAACAACAATGAAGGATATGTGCCTCGCACCCTTCGAGACTTTCATATTCCGCGTGCTGATGACGCACAAGGACCCATCCTTCTCCCTGCGGTAGCCGGAGATCCACCTAGCTTTGGCTCTGGCGTAGTCAACCTCATCCAGCAGAATTGTTTTCATGGGCTGGAGGTTGAGAACCCGCATGACCATCTGAACACCTTCCTTCAGTGCTGTCAGACCGTGAAGTGTGCACAAGCTAACATTGAATACGTGAAGCTAGCCTTATTTCCCTTCTCTCTTCGTGATAAGGCTAAGTCTTGGTTTAACCTCATTCCAAAGGGCTCAATTGGTACCTGGGCCCAAATGTCTAATCTCTTTCTCTCAAAATTTTATCCTGCAAGAAGAACTGCCAAAATTAGGGCACAGATTTCTGCTTTCAAGCAGGATCTAGATGAGTCATTTAGTGATGCTTGGGATAGGTTCAACCAACTGCTTCAGTCTTGTCCACACCACAACTTGACCCATTGGATGATTGTTGATTTTTTCTATAGTGGCCTAACCTCACAGAGTCGTGCTTTTGTTGATTATGGTGCAGGTGGTACTATCTTTGAGATGGAGCCCCCTGAGGCATTAGAGCTCTTTGACAGGTTGGCCCAGCAGCAACAATGGTCGAATCGTGACACGACTCGTGGCACAAGCCGTGGTTCTGGAGGACGGTATGAAGTTGATCCATTGGCCCTCATGCAGGCTAAGATTGATGCATTGGAGTTTAAATTGAACAAGCAGCAAGGGGTTGCCAAGATGGTGCAAGCACATCCATGTTCTTTGTGTGGTGATGAGTCACACGAGTATGAGACATGCCCTCTTACGCAGGCTGATGACGGGAGTGCACAAGTCAACTCCCTCAACAATGAACCTTCATTCTACCCCAAGCCACCATTCTCCCGTTCCTATGAGAATAATTCTTCCAACAGGCAAGCTTGGAGGGAGAGACCTGATTCTTTTGGGACTTGGAACAGTAATGACCGCGTTCGGTTCACACCAAGTGGACCTCCACAGCAGCAAGGACAAGGAGTTGGCAACAAAAACTATTTCAACAACAACCACTTCCCCAACCAAAACCAAAACCAACCCCAAAACCAAAACCAAAACCGCAATGCTCAACCTTTCAATAACCGAAACCAGTTCTATCAACCCAAGCAAGATGCCATACCACAACCTGTGACTGACTTTATGCATGAGCAAGGGAAGATGAACCAGATCCTGTTTGAGCAGTTGCAAGCTATGAACGAGAAGCTATCTAGGCTTGGTGTTGGGGAGGCAAGTGGAAGTGCAAGTGGGGCAGCCCCACCGAAGTTGCCAAGTCAGTCGACCAACCCTCATGGAGAAGTGAAAGCATTGCACATGTTGAGGAGTGGTACAAAGTACCAAGATCCACCAATGCCGGATAATACAGAACCGGGCAACCCAGCAGGCTCACCAGCTGCTCTCAGCCCTGTAACACCCTTTGTCTGCGGCCCACCAGGAGACCCCTGCGGCCCTGTAAGTGATCCCTGCGCCCCGCAGGTGATTCCTGCGGCCCAGCAGGCAGTGCAGACAGAGAAACCAGAAGAACAGGAAGTTCAACAGCAGGACAGAACAGATCTTGGTAAGGTGACAAGCAAGCAACCTGAAGCCAAGTCATCTTACAGGCCCTCTGTCCCATTCCCCCAAAGGCTCGTCAAGGGGCGTTTAGACGAACAATTTGGCAAATTCATGAAGGTACTCAAGCAACTCACAATCTCAATCCCTTTCACGGATGCTCTTTTGCAGATGCCCTCGTACTCTAAGTTCCTCAAGGACATTCTCTCGAACAAAAGGAGCTTAAATGATTGCAAAAGCGTGCAGCTGAACCTCGAGTGCAGCGCAGTGGTAAGTAAGGAGCTTCCTCCAAAGCTTGGGGACCCGGGGAAATTCACCATCCCCTGTACTATTGGTAAGGCAGAAATTAAGAAAGCCCTCTGTGATTTGGGCGCGAGCGTCAGCCTCATGCCCCACACAGTCTTCCAGAAGATAGGTGTGGGAGAACTCAAGCCCACTCGCATGACTTTACAGCTTGCAGATAGCTCGATACGCCTGCCAATTGGGATTGTAGAGGATGTGCCCGTTCAGATAGGCAAATTCTTTGTTCCTGGAGATTTCGTTGTAATGGAGATGAACGAAGATAAGGATGTGTCAGTCATTCTGGGGCGTCCCTTTCTCCGAACAGCAAGAACTATCTTTGACACTTACGAAGGAACCCTCACCATGAGGATTGGGAGTGAAAAAGTGCAGTTTCAAGTTGCTAATGCAGTAAAGTACCCCGACAGCCCTGATGATTGCTATCGAGTGGATGTGATAGATGAGTTGGTAGATGACGTTAAGCCGGATCTGCTCGAGAAAGCCCAAAATTCACTAAGGTATCATAATGACTTTCTCTCTAGCTTGCAGGATGAGCTCTATGACCTGGAGGTCCCTCAGGAGCCTTCTGCGCCCCAGCAGGCCTCACCTGCGCCCCTGGAGGTGTCTTCTGCGCCCTGTAAGGTTTTGCAGGCAGCATGTTCAGTTGGTACTCCAGCAGTTGATCCCCCTCTGCCGGAAGCCCCAGCTGACCCCACACCACCGCTCGCAGATGCGAGCAGGCCCGAACTCAAGCCTCTACCCTCCAACCTAAGATATGAGTTCCTTAACTCTGACGGGTCTTCTCCAGTGATCGTGAGCTCGCATTTGAACCCTGATGAGACAGCTAGGCTTTTGGAGAAGCTGAGGATCCATAGGGGTGCCATTGGGTACTCACTCAAGGACATCAAGGGACTTAATCCTGCTATCTGTGCACACCGAATTCACTTGGAGAAAGATCACAAGCCCTCCGTGCAGCAACAAAGGCGACTTAACCCGATTCTCCAAGAGGTAGTGAAAAAGGAAACTCTCAAATTGCTTGAAGCTAACATTATTTTTCCTATCTCGGACAGCAAATGGGTAAGCCCTATTCATGTAGTACCGAAGAAAGGTGGTGCAACAATTGTGAAAAATGAAAAAGGTGAGATGGTCCAGATGCGCACCACAACTGGGTGGCGTATGTGCATTGACTACCGCAAGCTGAATGCTGCGACTCGCAAGGACCACTTTCCACTCCCCTTTGTGGATCAGATGTTGGAGCGACTAGCGAGACACACTCACTTCTGCTACCTTGATGGGTACTCTGGTTTCTTTCAAGTACCCATCCACCCCCAAGATATGGAGAAGACGACGTTCACATGTCCCTATGGCACATTCGCCTACCGAAGGATGCCGTTTGGCTTGTGCAATGCACCTGCTACATTCCAAAGGGCAATGATGGCTATTTTCTCTCATTTTCTTGAAAAAGAGGTTGAAATCTTTATGGATGACTTTTCAGTTTGTGGTACCTCTTTTGATTCCTGTCTAGCCAATCTTTGTAAGGTATTGCAGAGATGTGAAGAAGTGAACCTGGTTCTCAACTGGGAGAAGTGTCACTTTATGGTCCAAGAAGGCATTGTGCTTGGGCATAAGGTGACGAGTAAGGGCATTGAAGTTGACAAGGCCAAAGTTGAAGTCATTGAGAAGCTCTGCACCCCAACAGATGTCAAGGGTGTTCGTAGTTTCCTTGGTCACTGCGGTTTTTACCGCCGTTTCATCAAGGACTTCGCTCGACTAGCTAAACCTTTGACTAATCTTTTAATTAAAGAGAATGACTTTATCTTTTCTGATGAATGTGTGAAAGCTTTTAACAGGTTGAAGGAGGCACTTGTCTCAGCCCCTATCTTGCAACCTCCCGATTGGACACAGCCCTTTGAGATAATGTGCGACGCAAGCGACTATGCAGTTGGTGCTGTCCTGGGGCAGCGTAAGGACAACAAGCCAGTGGCTATTTGCTATGCGAGCAAAGTCCTTGACCATGCACAAGTCAACTACACCACGACTGAAAAAGAGCTATTAGCGGTGGTGTATGCGCTCGAGAAATTCAGGTCCTATTTGGTTGGTGCCCATATTGTCGTATACACCGACCATGCGGCACTAAGATACCTGATGAGCAAGAAGGAGGCCAAGCCAAGACTATTCCGTTGGATCCTTTCGCTGCAAGAATTTGATATAGAACTAAGGGACAAGCCCGGATCGGAGAACTCTGTTGCGGATCACCTATCTAGATTGCACTGGGAAGGAGAAGCCCAAGACAACCTCGCAATTGATGACTCAATCCCTGGCGAACAGCTCTATTCCCTGTCTTCTGCCAGCAGTGACCCTGCGCCCCCGCAGGCCCACCCTGCGCCCCCGCAGTTACCCCCTGCGGCCCCGCAGGCCTCTCCTGCGCCCAAGCAGGAAGTCCTCTTCGTCTCCGACTCCTCTGGTAATCCTCCGGTACCCTGGTATGCAGATTTTGCTAACTTTTTGGCTGCAGGTATTTACCCAGTGGAGATGACTTATCAACAACGAAAGAAATTCAAGTCGGATGTCAAATACTACTTTTGGGATGAGCCTTATCTTTACAAGGTAGGTATTGACGGTATTTTCAGACGTTGTGTGCCATACGAGGAGGTACCCTCTATACTCTTCCATTGTCATTCTTCTGCTTATGGAGGCCACGCCTCCTCATCTAAAACAGCTGCTAAGGTTTTGCAGGCAGGTTTCTTTTGGCCCACTATTTTTAAGGATGCACATGCTTTTGTGCTCTCTTGCGATCAATGCCAGCGAACCGGTAACATCTCGAAGAGGAATGAGATGTCCCAACAGCCCATTTTGGAGGTCGAGCTCTTTGACGTTTGGGGTGTAGACTTCATGGGACCATTCCCTGCCTCGAAAGGTAACGAACACATCTTGGTGGCAGTGGATTATGTGTCCAAGTGGGTGGAGGCACTGCCTTGTGCCAAGGCAGACTCCAACACCGTCAAGCGCCTTTTCAAGGACACTATCTTCCCCCGTTTTGGAGTACCTCGAGTGGTGATCAGCGACGGAGGGAAGCACTTCATCAATAGGCAAATCCAGCAGCTCATGAGCAGCTATGGGGTGAGGCATAAGGTCACTCTACCGTATCACCCCCAAACAAATGGCCAGGCCGAAGTGTCCAACAGGGAGATTAAGTCTATTCTTGAGAAGACGGTTGCAAGGACAAGAAAAGATTGGGCTTTCAAGCTTAACGATGCACTTTGGGCATACCGAACGGCCTTCAAGACCCCTATTGGCATGAGCCCCTTTAAACTGGTGTATGGCAAGCCCTGCCATCTTCCAGTGGAGATAGAGCACAAGGCGTATTGGGCAACTCGGGCCATAAACATGGACTTGATAGCAGCCGGCGAGAAGCGCATCCTTGATTTGCATGAATTGGAGGAGATGCGCTTGCATGCTTACGAAAATGCCAAGATTTACAAGGAAAGGACAAAGAGGACTCATGACGAGCACATCCTGCGCCGTGACTTCAAGGAAGGTGATTTGGTTCTCTTGTTTAATTCCAGATTGAGGTTATTTCCTAGTAAGCTCAAGTCTAGGTGGTCGGGCCCCTTTGTGGTGAAGAAGGTATATCCATTTGGGTCCGTTGAGATCTGTGGAAAGAACGGAGAGCCGTTCAAGGTGAATGGGCAGCGCCTAAAGACCTATGTGGCAAGACTGCCGCATGGGGATCGCATGGAAATGCACCTCTCTGACCCAACACCGTCGTAAACCTTGAAGAAGTAAGGTCAAGCTCGGGACCGTAAACAAGCGCTGCTTGGGAGGCAACCCAAGGGACAAATTTTTGATCTTTCTTTTCTCTTTTCTTTTATTTTGTGCTTTAATTTGTTTACATTTTATTTATTTTCTTTTTTTTATTTCTTTTCTGTTCTCTCTCATGCGGTACGCTAGGTTTGTTAGTGTTTTTGATGTGCAGGAATCGGAATGATCAAACAGCAGCAGTAACAGAGCTGTCTGCCGCCCTGTAAGGGGACCCAGCGGCCCTGTAAGGGTGCCCTGCGGCCCTGTAAGGCAGAAATGGAAGGTGGCAGCCTGCGGGACAGATAAGGAAAGCTGATGAAACAGAGTTGGAATGGACTATTAACTTGCCTTATTTGCCTCATTCTGGTTCTATATATCTAACCCACCTTCCCTCTTTCTCTTTATTCTAAACTTTCATTTTGCAAACAAATTTCTGCCTCCTTTTCTTTCTTTCCTTCTCCTGCCCAGCCTGCGCAGACATAACCTGGTGGCAGACATCTGTCAACCACCAGTTGGGTACCAACCAGAGGCTGATTTTCGAAGTTCTAACTGTTCCTAAGCCAAACCTCAAGATGCCTTGGAAAGCGACAGTTCGGAGGGCCCCACGCATAAATTCCGAGCATATCAACGACGTCGACTTGACGATCACACTTGCGGAAATCAAGAGGGATATCCGTAAACGGAAGAAGGCGACTCGAACTAAAACCAAATCTCCAACAAAAGACGCTCGCCTGACTGCGACCCGACGAACACCTCGTATGAAAGTGGATCCTACATGGTGGGGTCGTCCAATCGCGCAACCTAATTCTTGGCGCGTGGATGCTAGTTGGTGGGCAGAAACAAGGATACCTCCGGGCCGGTGGTGCCCATGGGCTGAACCGTATCTACAATGAGGGAGTACCCTTCCCCTTACTTTTTCTCTTACTTTACTTCTGAATTTTGGGCACCAAGGACGGTGCAAGGGTAAGTAGGGGGGGTACAATAAAAATTGTAAATAGCTGACATTATCTTTTCTGTTTTTCTTCATTTTCTTTTCCCTTTATTTCATTTTTCCCTCTCTTCTCTCTCCCCCTTTCCCTTCTCCTTATCCGACCCCTACCTCTTTCTCTCTCTCTCTTTCTTCTCCCTTTATTTCATTTTCCCTCTTACTCTCTTCTCTTTCTCTCCTCCTCCCCTCTTTTCCTCTTCCCTACGGACCTGCAGGCAGTCCCTGCGCCGCCGCACAAGACCCGGCCAGCAAGCAACCACAGCAGCCGCCGCCAGCAGCCCTGCGCCGCCGCTGCCTGCTCCTGCGGACCCGCTGGTACCCTTGCGCCGCCGCTGGTCTTCCTGCAGAACCGCACAACAGCCACCACTGCCCTCTCTTTTCGAGTTTTTGGCATTTTTCTCCTCCGATCCGGTGATTTCTTTCCTCACTCTTATTTTTTCATACGGTTGGAGTTTAATCCCGTGTTTTGGACTTGATACCTACTGTAGGTACTGATTTTATTGTGGTTCCAACACGGTTTACTACTGTACCATTGATTTCTGGGTGAATTGAACTATGATTGGTACAAATTGGTGAAATTGCTCTATTATTCCCTGTTACCAGCCCCTTACCAACCTCTTATAACTGTCTGCCCCCCTGTAAGGTATACCTGCCACATTATTTAGTCCAATCATGCCCCGCACACGGTCAGGTCGTGATACCCGTCGGGCCCACCTTGTCACACCAGAGGAAAGAACCTATAATGACCATATTGAGCGCATTCGCGTCAAAGCAGTTGTTTCCTCCCCCATCATTGATCTTTCTGTGGTTGATCAATTGGGGATTCGTGAAGACTTTGATGTCTTAACGCGACGTGTGGGGTTGAGACAGATGTTCTGGGATATTCCTCGAGAAAATGTGGCTTTTGCTGAGCTCACCTATGATTTTTTAGCTTCGGTCACTCTTTACGATCCCGAAGATGATGACCCATATATCAGTTTTATTATGATGGGTGAGCAGCATCAGGTATACTTACAGGTTATGAGGAGATGGTTCGGTTTTCCCGAACCCGAGACAGAATATATCGGTTATGGACCTGAAACCGAAGAGAGAGAGAGCCTAACAGCAGGTAGAGCGGACTTTTGGTACCGCATAACGGGTCATGAGTTGGTTGCTTCTGCATCTAACGACCTTAGGGTCAATATGATTATTCACCCTTCTCTTCGTTTCTTATGCAGGACCCTTGCATTCACTGTCTTTGCGCGCGGAGAGTCCTCCCTCCGACCCACACATGATGACCTCCGACTCCTCGCCACTATGTTGAGGCACCGAGATGCAGGATTCAAGAGGCCGGATTTGATGTTGCTGATGGTGCGCCATTGGGTATCCATCCGGGGTCACGGCAGGACCACCGGGCAGATCACCTGTGGGTCCTATATCACCTGCATTGCATCCTACATGCAGGTTGATATTGTGACGAGGAGCCCGATTGCACCACCCATCACTGTGGACCTCGGAAAGCTATGTTCTTATCAGTGGATTACCATTACTCCCACTTCCGAGGGGCCCAGCATCACTTGGAGGACTTCTAGCGGTTCTTTCCCCCTTCCTCTTGCGCATTCCCTAGATCCCTTCAATGACAGGTCGTGGCGTATGGAGGAGTATGTTCCTGATGAGGCTCAGCCCACTTTCGTTCATGTGGGGGGGCCAACGGCATTTTATGCGGTCCCATCGCCCACTTACCATCAGGCAGGACCTTCTCACACATATTTCCCTGATGAGGACGCGTCACCTTACAGCACGCCTAGCGGGTTTGGGTGGCCCCAGTTGCACACCATGCTCACTGACATACGCACTGATCAACGTGCCTCCCACCAGACCCTCCTTCAGATGCAGACTGAGGCGCATGCCACACATCGGACCATTCTTGACATGCGCACTGACCAGCGAGCATTTGCCTACTCCCTGCATCAGTTGACCACACGAATAGCTGACTTAGAGATTGGGGCTGGAGCTGGAGAGGATAGACATGAGCGGAGGAGGCGCAGGAGGGGTCCAGCTGACCCTAGCACCTCGCAGGGTTGAGTTAGCGCTGCCAGCGACCCCGCTGGCATCTTCACTCAGGTTGTACTTGTTCCCTTTCTTTTATTTCAATATTTATGGGGCTGTGCATTGAGGGCAATGCATGGTTCAGCGTGGGGAGGGAGTTTGTACAAACCTGAGTACTTATCCATAGGTTAGTTGTTTGTTTCATGTAGTTTAGTTGATTGCATCATTCATATTTACTTGGATATTTGCATTGTATATACAGAAAAAAATTAGTAGTTCAAAGTAATTTTCTTTTGTTTCTTGCTTTGATTTTCCTTTTGATTGTTCCATCTTATGTGTGCACCTGGTGTTAGTGTTTTTGAATGATTCAGGAAAAGAAAGCAAGTCAATCTGTGAAATTGGGGCTCCAACAGCCTATTTTTGGTTTTCCTGCGGCCCTGTAAGAGCACCCTGCGCCCCCGCAGGCAGCAACATCAGCAGCATCTTGCAGACAGGACCATCAGGAAGCCAACAGAGGGTCCCTGCGACCCTGTAAGTGGTCCCTGCGGCCCTGTAAGGGTGCCCTGCGGCCCTGTAAAGGAGAACCAGAACCGGAACCTCATACGATGCAGTGAGACCCCCAAAGAGCACCTGTAGCATGACATGAAGTGCATGAAGCCCTGGTAATCATTCCGAGAAGACCAATTTCAGGCAGTATCTCTATCTCTTTATCTTTTTCCAAGTTCATACCAAAGTCCGGTTTGTGTTTGATTTGCTTGAGGACAAGCAAAGGTTTAAGCATGGGGAGATTTGATGTGTGTATTTCACACATATATTCTTTAGGGTAAAACCGGGTCTTTTGGTATAAACTTGAGCCTTATTGGTCCAAATAACTACAATAAAGGGGCATATTGTTGCAATTGTCGTGTTGTACCTATATCTCGACTTGCAGGTTCATTTCCTTGACGTTTGGTGCACTTTTATGCCTTTTCTGGTATGTGTTGTCTAACCTTATCTGAATGGGGAAACCTTACCTTGGTGAAACTTACCAACACACACCAATTGAGTGGAACAATGAGTGAAATGTGAGATCCACTAAATGCCTAAGGCACAAATCATTGGAGAGATGTGAGATTCCACATATATGTGCACTGATACACATTTTCACCCACCTTAAATGATATATCTAAGTTCCACAGAAAGGCATAGCCGTGTGTGTCATAAGACGCGGCCCCGGTGTCGTCCATTCCGACCGGGAATAATTAGAATGGACGGGGTTCGGCTCCTGTCCCTTACAGGATCCATTGGGTCACAAGGGAACCCTGCCTTAGTTGCTAAACCCTTAGTGTTTGGTGTTATATCCAAGAAAAAAAAGCACCGCATGCCCTAAGATGAGTTCACCTCGTGTGATCTTGGAGGGATTAGAACAAAGGACTACTCGTTGTGCCTGGCGCTTGCGTCAAAACAATGAAAATGGTGAAACTTACCTTACACACACCAAACACCAATTGAGAGTGATCTTGAGAGCTAAGTGAGTCTACCAAAGCACTCAAAGTGCCTAGAGGAGTGACTTGTGAGAGTCCACAAAGACACGTACACATCCACTTATCACTTCCAATCATCAAGAGTAGGTAGATTCCACATATGGCTAGTTGCGAAGGGCCGGAAAGGTCGCAACCAGGGTTTAGTTCATCTAACCCGGCAAAACAACTGATGAACATGGTTACGGGACTGTCCTAGGTGTTCCCAAACAGTCGTCCCTTGGTTTGGATAGTTGGCCAAGTAAAACAACAATTACCGAAGGAGGCAAAGTGCTTTGGGAGATGAACGACATGTGTAGCTGAGTTCTCTGGGCATAATTAAGCATTAATAGACCCTTTCATGCATGCACAGAGACTTAGAGCAAGATAGCACTTGATTCAGGCCAGAAACAGCTTTCCTGCGTCACAGAGGTGATCCCAGCGGCCCAGTTGGCATGCCCTGCGACTCAGTTGATGATCCCTGCGGCCTGGACACCTGCAGGCCAATTTAGAAGATGTTTGCTGAGCCAGATGAAATCCCTGCGGCCCAGAAGTGTCCCCTGCGGTCCTGTAGACATGTCCTGCGGCCTGGAGACTTTTATGCCATATTGGAAGAGGTTAACTAGGCCAGAAGTGCTCCCTACGCCCCCGTTGAAGGTCCCTACGGCCCTGTAGACATGGCCTGCGACCTGGAGACTTGCCTGCCACCTTGGGAGATGTTTGCTGGGCCAGAGATGTTCCCTGCGGCCCGTTCATGCCACCTGCGGCCCCGCAGGGACAGATATGGAAGGTCCCAGCCTCAGAACCGCCTCAGACCCTATAAAAGGAAGTTATTCCAGAGGTCTTAGGGTTCCACTTTCGACTCTTTGGACGCCGTCTTGAAGCCAACAGACCTGAGAAGGCTGTAGGGCATCATTTGAGGAGGTTTCTTCACGCCTAAGGAGAGATTCAAGGCCGGGAAGCATACCTCGCAGTGGAGTTCTAGTTTTAAGGGTTTTATTTGTATCTTTACTCATGAACTCTCTGTTTTATCTCTTATTTTGTTGTATGAACATGAGTCGTGAGTAGTTATCTAGTTCTTAGGGTAGGATAATGATTGCATGGATGGATTGATGTTTTAACTGAGTTATTTGTGGTGATTTTCATATTGAACTGCTTGATACTTGTCTTTTCCTCTGTTTACTTGCTTGTTGCTTGATTACCCGTAGGTGAAGGCCAAACCTAGTGTGGGTTTTAATATTAAGTAACCATCATTTGAATATTGGAATTGTTTAGGTTGATTTATTTGAGTCCGAGACAGCCCGAGAGGGAATCTCGTGTTCAACCCGAGAGGGTGAACTAACCTTAGAACGCGTTCAATTGATTTTAAGTACTCGAGAGAGACTTAATGGTGTATTTGACTTGCTTGATCTGTTAAACAACCAACAAACGAGAGTTGAGGGAGTTTGAGTTAGTCTTGTGTGTCAAACCACCAATCACAACACATAACAGAGCACAGCAGAGGGTCCTGCCCCCCCTGCAGACCTTACCTGCGGCCCTGTAAGAGGTCTTACAGCCCCGCAGGAACCTCTTACAGACCCGCAGGAACCCAATCCTGAAGTCAATTCAAGTCCTAAACCCTAGGAACCTTTATATTATTGATTATTTGAGTTGTTTACTTGTTTGTTATTGTTTATTTGCTTTGTTTACTTGCTATTTACTTATAATTGATTGTTTGTCACCCAACTCAACTGCAAACCCCCCCCCCAATTTATACCAAAACACCAAAAAGAGTTACTTGTTTGTTTGAGAAGTCTTAGAATTGAAATTAGAGTCTGGTTCAAAGTTGTTCACCGTCCTTGTAGTTCGACCCTGATCTACGATAGACCGTCGTTTGATGCGACGCTAAATTGGGATTAGGAACTATAAATATTATTTGATAGACAGATCTACGACCCACACAACTCTAGTTCTAGTCCGAACATCAAACTGCTCCCTCGGTTTGGATAACCATGACTGAATGTTCGATTACCACCAAAGCTTGCTGATTTTCTGACTCCTTTCTCATTGAATTGTTTTTCAACTTTTGTGGCAAGTTGGAAGACATCATGATAAGAAATAAAAGGTTGTAGAGTTACCACATCATGAATCTCCTTGCGTAGCCCACGAAGATAACGGGCAATGGTTTGTTCTTCCGGTTCTACAACACCACATTTGAGCATGAGATGGTCCAACTCTTCGGTGTAATCTGCCACAGTTTTATCACCTTGAACAAAATCGTGTAGTTTGAGAAATGCCTCTTGCAAGTATCCTTCGGGTAGAAATTTCTTTCGCATCTCCTTCACCATTTTCTCCCAAGTTCTGATTTTTTGCTTACCCTCACAGGCTCGCTTCATCTTCAGTTGCTCCCACCAAATAGATGCATGTTTCTTCAATTTGATGGCAACAATTTTCACCTTCTCTTCTTCAGGAACATCTTGGTATTCAAAGACACGTTCAACCGTGTTGAGCCAATTTATGAACTCATCAGGTTGTATACGACCTTCATACACTGGAATATCCGCCTTTAGATCAAAAGCCCGTCGGACCTGCTGGTTCCTTCGGGTGTGTCGTTGACGGGGAGCCTCTTCATCACTGGATGCCATAGTGTGGTTGTCGTGGAAGGGATTGTACTCCTCATCATCGTCACGGTAGGTTTCGCCATCTGAACCACGATAGGAATCATCGCGATTGTGCCCAGTGAACTCCATGCGCGCTAGACGCTCGTGGAGTTGTTGCACATGCTGCCTCAACTCGTTCAACTCAATATCTCGATCGTCTCGCTGGTCTCCTCCAGGAGGATTGATACGAACACTACGTCGCACCATCCTTCGCCTGCAGATCTGATACCAACTGATAGCGTTCGAGCTAGAATTGCCCAAGGACACGCACACGTTCAACGATAAAATCACTACTGGATGATACTCTCAACTCTCAGCAGGATTAAAGAGGAGATAAACTCAACTCTCAGCAGGATTAAAGAGGAGATAAACTCAACTCAAGATAAACTTTTGATAATATTCAACAACTTTTCCTCTTACATTCTACTAAAGGGCTTTATATAGTCACCTTACAACTCTAGAAACTTCTTAGATAATTAAAACACCCTTAAATACTTAGGAATACTCAAAAGACATAATTAATAACTCCTATAGAAACTCAAAAGACTCCTGAAAACTCCTAGAAGTTGCTACAAGACCCAAGAAAACAATTAAAGCTAATGACATGATGACCTTTCAATGACCACGTCCATTTCACACGCAATTATGACATAGAAGCGTCTGGAATCTGAAGAAACTCAAAATACAAAAGTTGTAGCTCTTTTCATCAGATTTCCACAGAATTTTGAATTACTTAATTTGGAGCCCGTATGAGAAAGTTATGCCCAAAATACTGGCCCGTTCTGAATCGGTCCAGAAAGCTGTTCCGGGAATCAATTGCAAATCTGACTTGGGCCTGGATCTTCCAACCAGGACTGGTCCAAAACATGCTTCCTTGATCATGATTGTTCACTTGTAGACCTACCATGATTTGATCGCCATCAGTGGTTCTCTATTCTTCTTCGTTTTGTTTTAGTGAATGGTTATAACACTTAAATTAAGTACTCGGAGAAGAAACTCTTTTCATAGTAGGATACGATGCTTTGTGATTTTTTCTTCAATGGTTACCACCCATTAATGAAGTACTCAGATAAGAAACACTTCTCCCTTTAGGGTAAGATGCTTGTGATGTTTTCTTTAATGCTTACCACCCACAAATGAAGTACTCTTATTTGAATCACTCTTAAATTAAGTACCGGAATGAAGCACTAAGAGTGGTTCTCTATTCTTCTTCGTTTTGTTTTAGTAAATGGTTATAACACTTCAATGAAGTACTCGGTGAAGAAACTCTTCTCTTAGTAAGATTTGATGCTTTGTAGAGTTTTATTGAAAGGTTAACACTCATAAATGAAGTTCTATGATCAGAAACACTTCTCATAGTTGGATATGATGCTTTGTGGTGTTTTTTTTAATGGTTACCACCGTAAATGAAATACTCAAATAAAAAACACTTCTCGCAATAGGGTAAGATGTTTAGTAGTGTTTTTTTAATGATTACCACCCATAAATAAAGTACTCTAAGCAGAATCACTCATAAATAAAGAATCGAACATGAAGCACTTAGATTGGTACTCTATGTTTCTTTGTTGTGTTTTAGTTAATGGTAACAACACTTAAATGAAGTACTCGGTGAAGAAACTCTTCTCGTAGTAAGATATGATGCTTTGTAGAGTTTTCTTGAAAGGTAACCACTCATAAAAGAAGTACTCAAATAAGAAATACTTCTCGCAGGAGGGTAAGATGATTTGTTGTTTTCTTAAATGGTGACCACCTATAAATGAAGTACTCTATTCAGAACACACATAAATTAAGTACTAGACATGAAGCACTTAGAGTGGTACTCTATGCATCTTCGTAGTAAGATATGATGCTTTGTAGAGTTTTCCTGAAAGGTTATCACTCATAAATGAAGTATTTTGATCACAAACACTTCTAATAGAATGATACGATGCTTTGTGGTTTTTTCTTCAATGGTTACCACCCATTAATGAAGTACTTAGATAAGAAACACTTCTCCCTATAGGGTAAGATGCTTTGTGATGTTTTCTTTAATGCTTACCACCCACAAATGAAGTACTCTTATTAGAATCACTCATAAATTAAGTACCGGACAAGAAACACTTATAGTCGTACTTTATGCTTCTTCGTTGTGTTTTAGTGAATGGTAACAACACTTGAATAAAGTACTCGTTGAAGAAACTCTTCTCATAGTAAGATATGATGCTTTGTAGAGTTTTCTTGAAAGGTTACCACTCATAAATGAAGCACTCAGATCATAAACACTTCTAATAGTAGGATATGATGTTTTGTGGTGTTTTCTTAAATGGTTACCACCCATAAATGAAGTACTCAGATAAGAAACACTTCTCAAAGTAGGGTAAGATGCTTTGTGGTGTTTTCTTTAATGGTTACCACCCATAAATGAAGTACTCTAATCAGAATCACTCATAAATTAAGTACCGGATATGAATCACATAGAGTGGTACTCTATACTTTTTGTTGTGTTTTAGTGAATGGTTAGAACACTTAATTGATGTACTCGGAGAAGAAAATATTTTCATAGTAGGATATGATGCTTTGTTGTTTTCTTTAATGGTGACCACCCATAAATGAAGTACTCTAACCAGAACCATACATAAATTTAGTACTAGACATCAAGCACTTAGAGTGGTACTCTCAGGGGCGGATTTATGGGCTTCCAGGGGTAGGCAAATGCCTACCCCTGGAATTTAAAACTCAACAGGGCCCAGCACAAAATAGAAGAAGTGACTACCCCTGAAAAAAAATGCCTATCCCTACTCAAGCCCAAGTCAGCCCAGTCGCTCAGCATAGAAAAAAAACCCAGTCGCTCAGCCCAGTTGCTCCTTGTTACTACCCAGTCACTCAGCGACAGAAAAAAAAAGAAACCAAGTCGTCCCCAAATGACCAAATCCCAACCCAGTTGAAAAGGAAAAAAATTAAACCCAACTTGCCAACCCAAGTCCCCAACCCAGCGACAGAAAAAAAATTAAATCCAACCCCAAGTCCCCACTCCCCAGCGAGGCAGCGACAGAAAAAAAAAATCAAACCCACCCAGTCGGCACTCGGCAGAAAACTCAGAGACAGCCGACAAATTAAAATTAAACCCACATAGTCGCCTACCGCGCTGCGCCCAGCCAGGCCGCCCTTTCCCTTGGGCCAAGATGGCTCTATCGATACTCGATATACAGGGGCGCCCGACGGTTCCGTCTGGTTGACTCCAATTATCGGGGCATATATTGCTGATACGTACCTTGGCCGATTCTGGACTTTCACCATTTCTTCTATGATTTATGTCCTGGTAAGATTATTTAATGGTACAAAACTGTTCTACATTCAAACATAAATATTTTATAGGAAGGAAAACAGAGGTTTCAACAATATAGTGATCAATAGTGATTAGTGAAATATTCTATAGTTATCGGTAACTCCATTTGAATTGCATTTAGAGACTAACAAAAAGAAGATTTTTTTTTCTGAACTTATAACATACAACAAAATGGATTTGATGGACATCAAAATTTTGGCATAATTTTCGAAGAGGGGAAAGAGAAAATTTTACTCTTGCAAGTTGTTTATATTCAAATTAATAAAATGTTTATATCTAGTATGCGAATGGTTCATAAAAATATTTATTTCTTGGATTGATCAGAAGAATGATGTGAAATAAATAAATTTTCAAGTAAAAATGTCAATTGTAAAAATGTTTATATTCAAATTAAGGCCCGTTAGAAGAAATTAATGTCTGTACCTTCTTCAGTCAAACAATTATTATCTTCAAATTCAATTGTAAAAGCTTGCTTATTTTTTATCAATAAATATTCATGAGTATGCTGAATTCAATGTGCATAATTAATTAATATGATATGATCATATGTTAAATAATTAAATCTTTTTATGCTATAGATTATTTGATAGGTTTTCAAACTATAGAAATTATTTCTTTCATATGTTTTTTTTTGGGACGAAGTTTGAGAATTTTTTTCCCAGTGTTAGATATCATTGGTTAAATGATTGTTTGGTGACTTATATAGAGAGATATTTGTTCAAAGGTATTGATAATGAAAGAATTATGCAAAAATTTCAAAATATGAAGACTCGTAGAGGCCAATTCGATTTACTGTTGACATCTTGATTTTATTTGTTTGTGCTACTACATTTTATCTATATTTGTTTTTTTAATATGTAAAACATACTTTTTATGATATTTAATATTTTGGAAGAATTTTTATTTATTTTATATATAACTGTGCCTACCCCTGGGTGAAATCCTGAATCCGCCACTGGGTACTCTATGCATCTTCGTAGTAAGATATGATTCTTTGTAGAATGTTCTTGAAAGGTTACCACTCATAAATGAAGTATTTTGATCATAAACACTTCTCATAGAATGATACGATGCTTTGTGGTGTTTTTTCAATGGTTGTGATCCATTAATGAAGTACTCAGATAAGAAACACTTCTCCATGTAGGGTAAGATGCTTTGTGATGTTTTCTTTAATGCTTACCACCCACAAATGAAGTACTCTGATCAGAATTACTCATAAATTAAGTACCGGACATGAAGCACTTAGAGTGGTACTATATGCTTCTTCGTTTTGTTTTAGTGAATGGTTATAACACATAAATGTACTCGGTGAAGAAACTCTTTTCGTAGTAAAATATGATGTTTTGTAGAGTTTTTTTGAAAGGTTACCACTCATAAATGAAGTATTCTGATCATAAACATTTCTCTTAGTAGGATACGATGCTTTGTGGTGTTTTCTTCAATGGTTACCACCCATTAATGAATTACTCAGATAAGAAACACTTCTCCCTGTAGGGTAGGATGCTTTGTGATGTTTTCTTTAATGATTACCACCTAAAAATGAAGTACTCTCACCAGAATCACTCATAAATTAAATACTAAAAAAGGAAGCACTTAGAGTGGCACTCTATGCTTCTTCGTTGTGTTTTGTTGAATGGTTACAACACTTAAATGAAGTACTCGGAGAAGTTACTCTTCTCGTAGCAAGATATGATTCTTTGTAGAGTTTTCTTGAAAGGTTACCACTCATAAATGAAGCACTAAGATCATAAACACTTCTAATAGTAGGATATGATGCTTTGTGGTGTTTTCTTTAATGGTTACCACCCGTAAATGAAGTACTCAGATAAGAAACACTTCTCGAAGTAGGGTAAGATGCTTTGCGGTGTTTTCTTTAATGGTTACCACCCATAAATGAAGTACTCTAATCAGAATCACTCATAAATTAAGTACCGGATATGAAGCACATAGAGTGGTACTCTATGCTTCACTGTTGTGTTTTAGTGAATGGTTACAACAATTAAATTAGGTACTCTGATCAGAAACACTTCTCAAAGTAGAATATGATGCTTTGTGGTGCCTTTTTAATGGTTACCATATATAAATGAAGTACTTAGATAAGAAACACTTCTCGCAGTAGGATAATATACTTTCTGATGTTTTCTTTAATGGTTACCACCAATAAATGAAGTACTCTGATCAGAATCACTCACAAACTAACTATACGGACATGAAGAACTTATAGTGGTACTCTATGATTCTTGGTTGAGTCTTAATGAATGGTTACAACACTTATAGGAAGTACTCGGAGAAGAAATTCTTCGTAGTAAGATATGATGCTTTGTGAAGTTTTCTTGAATGATTACCACTCATAAATGAAATACTCTGATCAGAAATAATTCTCATTGTAGGATAGTTGATTCTGGTGCGTCCAAGAATGTGACAGGTGCTGTTGGGGAGTTCTCATCTTATACACGTATGGTAGTCCCATGGAGCATTCAGACGACAAATGGCACGACCTAGTCGGTGGTTGGTAAGGGTACGGTTGGGTGTACCAGCTCTCTAACTCTGATCAATGTTTTACATGTTCCTTCATTTCTTGTGAGCCTCTTATCTATAAGTGTCATTATTCTCGAACTAAATTGTGTTGTTTCTTTTGATATTCCTAAGGTGATTTTTCAAGAGAAGCAAACGAGCATGAGACTTGGGGCTGACACATGGCATGAGAGCTTGTGGTAGTTGGAATTGAGACGTCAATTCCAATAAATTAAGTTTGGACTACGTGTCATATGATTACTACATGTCACATACTGTCGCCTAATATTACGAGGAGTAATATATGGATATGCCAAATAATGTGATTAACTGAATACAATGGCATACGTATTTTACTAAGATTTTGGGCACGAATGCATATAGAACTTAAGTAAATTAATTATAATTGTTAATGGACCAATTATGATTAATTAAACTATATATTGGTGTTAGTGTAAAGTCAAAAATATTGTTTGGGATAAATCCAACTCAAATTGGATCAAAACCTAAGCAAAACAGCACAAACACAAGTCTATTGCGACTGCAATGGAATAGGAAGATTTGGCAAAAATCTTCTGAATTTTCAGAAGATCTATTGCGGCCGCAAGAGACTTGGCAGATTTCCTGCCAAGTTTGGACGCCAAGTCTATTGCGGACGCAATGAAATCCATTGCGGCCACAAGATACCTATTCCAAGGCAAGTTTTGACTGCTTAGACATACCGTTATCTTTTCTGATTGGATATTATAGCTATCATATTAAATTCGTGGAAATATTTACAAAAGTGAATATTAGAATTTAAAAAAGAATTGGAGAGAATATAATTTCAAATATTTGATGAATATTTGATGATTAATTTGGCATCTTTCCAAGATATACTAATGCCTCTATAAATAGCATTGGGTCTCCATCAATTCACAAGGTATGTTGAACAAAAATTCTCGGTTATCGACATAGGGCACATGTTCTGTGCATAGCCTCATTCTTACACCATTAAAAGAATTATTCCATTGTTTCATTCGTAACTATTGAAGAAAGGAAAGGCACCGGGATAAACATGGATTGGATCGCTAGCACACCACTTCACGCTTTCGCACTTCCATCCGAGGGCTCCGTTGAAAGGACAATCGTACAAGAGAGATTGTAGGGGTGGAAGGTAAGTACTGCTTCCGCACTCTATTTTATTTCAAACACGTAGCACACATGTTCGATTCGTATTGCAATTGTTTTGTCATAATTTAGGGATTTTGGCTCGTACCCTAAATTAAATTACACCAAACTAAGTCCAACAGTACTTGGATAGGGAGTGGATGGATTCAGCCTCTCATCCATTATGGAATCAGGAGTTGGAAGGAGTGTGGAGGACTTGGTGTTGCTTCATCACAAGCGCTTGTGTCATCCTTCCTTAAGTCTTTTGAGTCGATTATATCCCTCTTTGTTTGAAAAGTATAATAAGGATAAGCTTGTGTGTGATGCTTGTGAGTTTGGTAAACATGTTAGGAGCTCTTATGTTAGTTCTGGAGGTAGGAGCTCATGTGTTTTTGACTTGATACACTCTGATGTATGGGGGCCTTGTCCCACAATCGTTGTGAATGGATTTAGATATTTTGTGACTTTCATAGATTGTTGTTCTCGTTTGACTTGGATCTATTTGATGAAAAACAAAAATGATGTATTTGCTTACTTTATGGATTTCCACAAAGGGGTTCATACTCAATATGGAGCGGTTGTGATAGCACTGCGATCTAATAATGAGACAAAGTATACCAACAAGGCTAGTGTAGCAGAATGGTGTAGCAGAAAGGAAGAACAAACATCTCCTTGAGACTTCTAGGAGTATGATGATTTCTATGAATGTTCCTAAGCATTTTTGGGAGAAGCAATATTGACTGTCGCCTAGTTGATCAATAGGATGCCATTAAGAGTGTTAGATTGGAAAACTCTATTCGAGGTATGAAGAGGTGTAAATGGAGATATTCTTCCTTTGAGAACATTTGTTTGTGTGTGTTTTGTGCAGAACAATCGACCAAATGTGAGAAAATTGGATCCAATGGCGATCAAGTGTCTTTGTATGATACTCAGCTACTCAGAAGGGATATGCTTGTTGGAGCCCAGTTGAGAGGAGGTTGTTTGTGAGTATGGATGTCACATTTCGTGAGCATGAGCCATATTACGCCTCTGAGATGACCTCTCCTCTTGGGGAGTCACTTAGTACTGAGAGTACAAGGCGGGAAGATGTGAGTAGTAGTGGACCTGAGAGGATGGTGAGTACGGGTGGCATTTCTTGTGAGCTTCCTGTGACGATTAAGGAGTCAACAATTGTGATAGAATACGAGAGGTGGAAATCAGGCCCAAGGGGAGCTAAGGTTGCATGTGAGAAGAAGGAAGGAGGAAGGTACAATACCTCTAGTGAGTGAGCCACTCATGCCAGATTTCTTTTCCATGTCTTCCCCGACTCTTGAGACACCTACATCATCCATCTTATACTCAAAAAACATAGGTGATATGATTCATCTTTCTCCTACCTCTCCTATTTCTGTACGGCGGACCACTAGCAACAATGCGGGGGTTCCCCTGATTGTTGGAGTCTCCCACGCGTCCCATATGATATTGCTCAGTTTGTCCCTTATTCTAACATATCACCTACACATGGAGCATTCATTGCATCTTTGGATACTGTCTCTATTCCTAAGTGTTGGTAGGTTGCTAAGGAGGATCCAAAGTGGAAACATGCTATGTTAGAAGAGCTTGGGACACTTGACAAAAACAAGACGTGGAAGCTTGTTCCTTTATCGTCATGCAAGGAGGTTGGATGCAAATGGGTCTTCACTATGAAGCAAAACCCAGAGGGTCGTGTTGAGCGCTACAAGGCTCGACTAGTGGCAATTGGGTACAGTCAGACCTATGACACAGACTATGATGAGACGTTTGCACATGTGGCAAAGATGAGTACGGTGCAAAAACTGGTTTCTTTGACTGCCAATGGAGGGTGGAAGTTACACCAACTCGACGTGAAGAATGTCTTTCTTCATGGTGCCACCAAGATTTGGCACGAACCATACAGTTGGTAAGGTGTGTAGGCTCATGAAGTCACTTTATGGGCTGAAGCAATCACCTCGAGCCTGGTTTGACAGGTTTAGGAGAGCTATGGTAGGCATGGGGTACCAGCAAACCAATCCAGACCATACTGTATTCTTTAGACGAAATGGAGATCATATAATGATACTGGCTGTGTATGTGAATGATATGATTATCACTGGTGATGATGAGAGCGAGATTGCTCAGCTGAAGGTCAAGTTGGGAAAGGAATTTGAGGTGAAGGACTTGGGGAAGCTTAGATACTTTCTTGGAATTGAGGTGGTCCTTGGTGAAAAGGGGATTGCCATATCTCAACGGAAGTATGTGCTATACCTATTAATGAAGACATGCATGCTAGAATATAAGTTTGAAGTTGCACACATTGACCAAAAGTCCAATCTAAGTGCAGATGCAGTAGAACCAGTTGATAGAGAGAGGTACCAAAAATGTTATGGTTGGGAGTATTATCGATGAAGCTTAAGATCAACCAAGAAGCTTCAATGAAGTTGTGGTGTGACAACAAGGCTGCAATAGTATTGCAAACAATCCTGTGCAACATGACAGGACCAAGCATGTGGAGATTGACAGATTCTTCATCAAGGAGAAATTGAATAGTGGACTATTGGAATTGGGACATGTAGCCACTGAGGAGCAAGTGACTGGCTGTCTCACTAAATGGCTTAGTTCACTAGATTTGGCTAGATGTTGTGACAAGAAGGGCTTGATGGATATATTTCGCCCATCTTGAGGGGGAGTGCTGAAATATATTTGGTATCTTTAGAAGATATGATTAGTATCAATAAAATATGATTAGATATGATATGATTAGATATGATATGATTAGATCTAATCAGTATCCAAATAGATTTATTAGTATATTTGATTATTCAATTAGGATTATCTAGTTATTGCTTTCCTAATTGAGCAGTTTTGTAACTATTCAATTAGTATCCTAGATTCCGATTTTTAACATTTCAAAGAAGATTTTTGACCGAAAATTTGTATTTATTCGAATCTATAACTATTTTTGAAAACAAATCTATAGTGCTAAAACTGAAACTGTCAGCTGAAACTTTGAACTTTATCTCGAGATCTACAAATCCAAACGAGATGATTCAAAAGGGAAACTTGTGTGTCTTTGTGAGGCCTATTCATCCTCAAAGTTTCAAATAAAAAGGATGAACAACGCTCGATTTATCCTAAAAAACTAACATTCTTATTTGGATCATGAGACTTTCAAATTTGTCTTAGTGATTTAGATGTAAAATTATCTACAGATGTATTCAATGCTAATAAAAATCTTAGAAAAATCATGGACTGAGATCCCTGAGTTATCTTTTGAACAAAAAAGAATCATGTCGTTTGAATTTGTAGAACTCGAGTTACAAAAAATATAAGAGAGAAGACTCATATCTGAAAAATTGGAAATATGGATTTGTGTGGTTTTGAGTATAAATTGAAAATTGCTCCAAACAAAATAATAAAAACAACAAGAAAAATAGTATTAAGCTAAAAGAGTAGAATTTAGAGAGAATACACCTATTTGAACTTGAATTTGATCTTCTTTGATTTCTTCAAGAGGTACATCAATTTCCTATACATGATTTTTTTTTTCTATTTTTGACTTATGGCCCTATCTTAATAAAAAAAGAGTAGGGATAAGCTCCCAAAATTTGGGTGCCTCTCCAGGGAGAATTGTTGTTTTTCTCTTGAGGTCTAGAGTTTTTTTTTAGGAAATTTGACTTGAAGAACAAGTTGGTTGATCCTTTGTGGCACAAGTATTGTGGTGGTATGTGGGGCAAGAGAGTGGAGTGGTAGGTAGGTGGCATGGATGTAAATTGTGGAAAAAAATAGAGGATAGAGGTGAGTTAGGATTAGATGAGAGGATCTTTGCTCAGGTCAACTACGTTTTGAAACTATCCCCTATAGTTGACTTGGTCAACCCCCTTTCCTAGTGCATCGAGACATCGTCTTCTGGAGCCGCGATCATCGATCTCTGGCGCATTCTTCCACCAAATGAAGCCCCACAAGCCTTTTTTAAATTGCTCAAACCTTTAATCCTTTCCTCACGATGGTCCTTTGACATGAATCGACAGCGGGATACAAATTTTCCCTAAAGAACGACGGTACTGTCGATTTCGACTAATTCTTCACTTCTCCGATTCTCCTGAAACTTATTGTGGTGAATAATCCATAAATTATGTAACCACCCATGAATTTAAAATTTCAAAAATATTTAGGGTTTCGAAAATTAAGGCCGAGTCTCTGTTGTCCTGTGCTTGCATTGTTGTGTCCTTCTCTTTCTTTTCTTCTCCCCCTTCTTTTCTTTTAGGGCCATTTTATGCATTTATTCTTTGACTAATTATTGGCACCATTATAGGTGCAACATTTGTTAGAATCAAAGTTAAGTCTTTTTGAACCTAAATGTGTAGAACAACTAGTTTCTCAATTAATTTTATATATATTGTCTAACCTAGCGTCAACTATTTGCGTTGAAAGTGGATAATGATTAGTTATGTAGCTAATACATTATGAAGTACTTGCTCCTACCAAAAGAGAACATATATTTTAGTCTCTTCCTGCAGTAGTTTGAAATGCTCCAATAATAATAACAAAATACAACAATTTTATTAAATCAGATTCGTAATAACGTATGAGTTCGATACTAGATTATTAATAATGAATGAATAATATCCGTAACATTCATTTAAACCCCTACTTTCACTTTAGTTTTTCAAAGAACAACAAATAAGTAAATAAATAAATCGACGGGTGCTTTGGGCAGCAAAATAGACAGTTTAAACACTAATAAAATTTTAAATTATAATCTTGCTCTTTCGATAGGGATGTAAAATAATTGAATACGTATGAATAATTGTCTTATCGTATTTTTACTGTATTAGTGAATATAAGTATTAATTTTTTTGGATATCATCATCGAATATCGGACGGATATGAATACAAATAGTAATATAATTCAGATAATTAAAAAACTCTAGATTTGTTGTATGTTTATCCAAATGCATCAATGAATAATTAAAAAGCGTGAGACATGAAAAAAAATTAGACCTAAAATTAATTAAATTTGTAATCTACATACAAAATTCAATAAAACATTTAAAATATGCATTTTTTGGTAATAAAGTTGAATAAAATCGAAGAATATGGAATGCGGATACCTTTAGATTGATAATTTCGAATACTTACTATTATATAATAATAGTCAAACGATTGGATACACAATAGTAAAATCATATTTTTATTCATTATAATTTTTATGGATATGAATACGAAAGTAGATATCTTCGAATACGAATACGAGCTAATTTTTTTTTGTTATTTTTTGAATACGAATTCAGATAAAATAATATATTATTTGTACACCCCTATCTTCCGACCAGGCGATTAATTTGTTATTTTGTCCAAGTTTTTTTATTGCGACACTATATAAACAGGCTTCCTCCGATTCTTTAACCCGAAGCCCGCCTCCGCCTCCACTAGGGTTTTCAAAAACCTTCCGGAAAAAAAGAGTAAAAAAAAGCAATAGAGACCTGAATTGTCGGAGCTCTACTCCAGTAGGCGATTCTCACTCGTTCGAACCCCCTCAGAACGAAAGGTAGTAGAAAGGAAACAATACGACGCGATCGACTTCTCACCGGGGCGAACTCAACTCCCGTCTCCAAGCGGGATTCGGCGCCTCTAACTAGTATTCTCATTCTTCGTTTGAACGGGCTGTGAGAAGAGAAGTTTCACGACAATGGTTTCTTCGCACGAGTTGCTCAGGACGATTGAGGCGGCTGTGCTGAGCTCCTCTCCACCCTCCGCCGTTCAGCGCATAGAGCTTTTGCACTCCATTCGGGCCTCTCTTCCTTCTCTCCAGTCCTTCCTCTCATACCCAGTCTCTCTCTCTCACTCCCCCCTCATTTCTCTTATCTTGTAGTTCACGGTGTTAATTTTTCCTTTTTCACTTGTTTTTATCTCATGTATGATTTCTGAGGTTTGCTGTTTTCAATGAATTACTGCAGGGGCCAAAGGAGTCAGATAGAGCTCAGGTGAAGTCAAGAGAAGTTAAACTTCCCAATCAGCGTCCTATCCCTTTGGATGACACTGATGTCGAGACTGTATGCCTTTTCGCTCTCCAGTGCTAGAATTTTCTATCAACAAGTTAAGCACTGTTATGTTTATAAGTTATGCTTTTACAGGCACTACAACTGAGTGACGATCTCAATCTCAATGAAATCAGTTGTGTTCAGTTGCTTGTTTCAGCTAACACAGAGGTAAATTTTATTCTCACTCTCTCTCTTTGAAAACGAGTAGGGTTTGCTGCATACTTTTATTAGCTCAAACTGTGTCATAAATAATAATCCTGTTATAGAGGTAAAAGATAAATACATTAATTGGCTACTACTTGTGAATTGTAGTGGGCTTTGACTGGACGGGATAAACTGGAGAGGTACCGCCTAGCTGCAGGACTGTGGTACATGGAGAGAAGGGATCTAATAACTTCGTTGTATATTATTTTACGGGTATGCGTTGCTCGTTCTTATGTATTGCATTTTTTGTGCATATGAACAATTATAGATTGTTAAATTGTTGAAAAACTCTGTACTGCAGTCTGTGGTGCTTGATCAAGGGCTAGATCCTGATCTTTTGACTGAAATACAAAGGCATTTAGAGGATCTCTTTAACTCTGGCCTCAGAGGCCGCTTGGTCTCCCTCATTAAAGTAAGAATTGAGCATTTTTCTTTTCCTTAGAACTATTGTAATGCCTTTTGATTATAGTATTTATTGGTAGTTTACAAGAGATAGTTCACAACTAGAAACAGTTCTACCCAGCCTGACCTGCACAAGGAGGAACAAAACAATAGGTTCTGAGTCAGGCTCAAATCATGATTTCATATCTCGCTGATAGGTTGGGTTGGTCAGATCTGAACCACTGGAGTATCAGGTTCTGGTCAATTAGCCGTTTGTTTTTCTAACAGAAGGAAATGAAAGGATAAACAAAAGCTGATATGTAGCCAAGTCCGCCGTAGACCTAGATCCTGTAACCTGCCTAACCTGATCAGGCAGGCTATGCGTCCAGATGCTACTTCTCCATATCCTTTGAGTTCTCTTTTTTTATTTGGAATTTCCTTAGTTTTGTATCTGAAAAGTTATTCTTTTATTAAACATAAATTTCATAAATAGGAACTAAACAGGGAAGATCCTGCTGGTTATGGCCGTCATAATTCAGAGCAATATGTGAAAGATATTAGGGGCACTCTGGTTGAGAGACGTGCCATTGTTAATCGAGAAAGGCTAAGTTTGAGCCATTGCCTTGCTCTCTCTATCCTCATCTCCCAAACAAGTATGTTTATATATTTCCTCTTTGTCCTTGAAATTACAGAAGTAGCATCACTATTGGAGAATTTTTCGGCTTTCTTTTGCCATGGCGAATTTTGCATCTCTAGCAGTTATTAACAAATTGTCATGCACTTCTGATTATATTGGTGCAGTACTGATGCATCATTTCCTTCAACAATTGATATGTGCCAGTTGAGGCGTTGTTTTCATCAATAACTCTCTGTAGCCTTACCTGTACAACAATTGATATGTGCCAGTTGTGGCCTTGTTTTCATCAATAATTCTCTATAATTGTACCTGTACCTCAAATCCAAAAAGGTCAAATAATAGAACAAAGAAAGAATAATAAATCAAAGAAACTGTTCCTCTTATTATAAAGCAGCAACCAAGAAAAAATATAAATGCTTATGCATTGACATCTGAAGATGCTAGCTTAAATGGAAGGAAGTTAAACTTTCGTATAAACTCCATGAACTAATGAGGTTAAAAAGAAACCAGCGTTTATATCGCTATAGACCACTTCTGTTAGCTTTGCCCGCTTCATGTTTTATTTGTGAAGTCATTGGCTGTCACCTTACTTTTTTTGATGCCCATTCTTTTTGATTGCTGATTTGTACAACTCTAAATTGCAGTCCAATCTGCAAAAATGCATAATACTTAATTGTGTTGCATGATTATTCTCTCAGGCCCAAAGGATATAAAAGACACATATTTAACATTGAAAGATTGCACTTCTGAAGTAAACGAAAGCACTGGAGTTATTGAACTTCAGGTTTGTTCCTCGTTTCTCTGTCATCAGTACTGAAATTGTAATATTTATTAATTTTTTTTATTTTTTTACAGATTATATTTGCGCTAATGTTTACCGTCGTCATTGCATTAGTTTCTGATGCCTTAAGAACTTCACATCTGTCATCAGATGTTTCCTTCAGACAGGAATTTCATGAATTAGTACGCCATCTGTATTCTGTTTTATTCTTTTCTTTCTTATCAATCTATGCATGGATAACTTATACCAATATTATATTCTAGGTAATGACTGTGAGTACGAATAGTTATGTGGAGGGTTATGTTGGTGTGGTACGTCTTGCTTGGGCAGTGCATCTGATCTTAACTCATGATAGAATAGCCTCAAGGGGTGTTATGTCAAATGTTTCTTTGAGGGAAATGAACAGCATTTCTGCATGCCTGGAGCTTGTTTGCTCACAGAATGTTTTCCAGTTTTTACTTGAAAAGGTTATTGCAAGTGCTGATTACAAGGTGCGTCTCCGAATAATGCATCATATTCATTATTTTTTCTCTTTTGTTATTTTATGCATTGGTGGGCTTTTTGAAAGATCAAAATAACTTGAGTACTCTTGGGTACCTTATGCAATTTAGTACATCTATTCGTAGTCAAAACTGAACTTTATATTAATCAGAAGTTTGCCAGTTGTTTTTTTAGGACTAAAGTTTTTTAGTAGAATTAAATTTCTTCTATGAAATTTGTTTTTCTTTAATCCTTGTATTTAGTTTCTGAGGTAGTGAAATTTGGATTTTCTACAACATACATTCTTTCTCTTGACCTAATAAACAGTAAGGTCTCCTTTTCTATTATCTTCATTTACTTCTTTTGCTCTGGCATTCTTGCAATTCAATGCAGAATGACGATGATGACATGACTTACATGTATAGCGGTTACCTGCACAAAATGATGATGTGCTTTGTTTCAAACCCTATCTCTCGGGACAAGGTGGTATTTGTTTTCCACAAATATTACGTAGTTGATTTGTTTTGATATTTAAATTTATATGACTAATTGACCAATCTCCTTTCTAACCGTACCATAATGGTGTCAATTGGATAAAATTGTTCTGCTGTTGCCTCTCTTTGTTTTAACAACTATAAAATTTGTACCAAATAACACCATATATACCCTAATTTTTGAATTATGAAAACAAATTTGTTGCTATCTTCCATATATATTGTATTGTTCCAACCTGTAAGAACTAACAGTTCAATTTTGATAAAAAATATCTCATTGGTGATCCCTTTTTGCAACAGGTGAAGGAAATAAAAGATAAGGCTATGAGTACCCTAAGTTCATACATGCTAGATGATTTTGGGGATGATGCTATTGTTAACTGTCATGAACTTACAGTGGGTACCAATCATCCTTTCGTCTCTCTTATGGAGTTGGTCAGTGAAATTTATCAGGTAGAGCTTTCTTTTCCACAACTGTTTTCCATATGTATTTGTTTGCACTTTTTAGTACTATATTAATTACAAGGTTGCAGTGGTAGGAATTTTAGGTTTATTTGATATTGTTTTAATTTTTTTGAAAAAAAACTAGACCTGATTGCTTAGGACTTCCTCTGCTTTGGACCCAATCAGTGAACTCCTCAGCTCGGCCATAGCTGGGTTGGATCAACAAATACCAACTATAGTTTCAATAGTTAGTCTGGACTCTGGAAAGGTCCATCTTGTTATTATCAATGTAATTCCTGTTAGCTTTTAATCAATCAAATAATCAATGGCTGTTGTTCTCTCTCTCTCTACACACACACACACACACACCCTTATGCTAATTTTGTAGTGCTTCTCTTCTCATTTCAACAGAAAGTACCAGAGTTGTTGCATGGGAATGATGAGGTGTGGCATTTTGTAATTCACGCAGGAGAGGATCATACCAACACTCAAACCCTCGTCTCTTTCCTGAGACTCCTTTCTACTCTGGTAATAAATCCCAAAATAACCTACTCTATTGGTCGTTACCAGAAGGTATTACATAAAAATTGCTTGCAGCATACCTTCCAAACTCTCTCACTGGGACTGGAAATGCTTGCTACTGCATATACAATGATGTCCTTGGACATTTTAAGCTTGCCAAATCAACCTCTTTGTTAGTCACTGTGTCCGCATACCAGTGATGTTGTTACTTGGATTTGTGCTTCCAACCTTATTTTGTGTTTAACAGATATTAAAATGCTTTGGTGTTTGGTGGTAGTGAACTAAGTAGAGTAATTAATATTGAATAAAAAGACCGAGTTGTCCTCTATGTACTATGGTGTCAAGTTAAGTATTAAGGTTATAACTTATAAGGGCCAAGATATTAAGAAGTTAGTGTTTTCATGTTTATGAGACCTATCAATAAGTTCACGCCACCTTAGAATACCTTAAAGCATTCCATTTGGTGCCTTAACTTGAAGCGCTTAATGAACCTAAATTGCACCAAATGATTTACACACGCACATAATTACACACATAGTTACTAGTTTGATGTGCAGTTTCGTTCTGATTTGCACAGGCTTTAGACGAAGAGGGTGCCGCAAAAGTTCATGGGTTGCTTCAAGGTCGAGCATTTAGGTCAATTGGCTGGAGTAAACTGTTTGACTGCCTCACAATCTACGAAGAGAGGTTCAAGAAGGCACTTCAATCCTCATCTACTGCAATGTTGCCAGATTTTCCCAAGCCTGAAGCTCAGGCACTCGTTGCCTATTTGAAGATTCTCAGAAAGGTTTATTTGTTATTTATTCTACTCAATTTTTTTTTGTTCTCGTGTTTTGGCCAAATCAAACCTGCATTTTTACCTTCTTTTCTAGACATTCTTATTTGCATTTAACACCCCTCAAATAAAATGAGGTCTAAGCAAATGATTAAAACATCCAACCATGCTTTGTCATACAAAAGTTGCAAAAACAGAATCACCATGAAAACTAGTTGACTTACATAGTGCAAATCAGGTATAACAAAAAAGGGGCTAATTACAAGTTGTGCAAACTGTATTCATTTAAAACAGTATTACTTTATACTCAGCGTCAAGTTGACTGGTAGGTGTTGATCGAAGTTGTTATAAATTAGTACTGCATGAAAGTAGTTTTTTTTTTAAAACAGAATAATGTACAGGCTGTCAGCTGCAAATAGCATCTCTCTGCTCCTTGCCATGCTGCTGCTCCCACAAAAGAGTCCTCGCTAGATTTGCATTGTTTACTTGTCTTTCTTGTGCTACATTACATTCAGCTTATCTCATCCAATAGTTGTTATCATTTTTTTAAAAAAATAAAATTTTTGCCCTTGTGTAGGTGGTAGAAAATGGAAATCCAATAGAGAGAAAGAAATGGTTTCTTGATATAGAGCCTTTATTTAAGCTTCTCAGCTATGAGAATGTGCCACCATATCTCAAGGTATATTCATGGCCTTAATTCTTCTTTCATTTACTAGTCCGTGTTGTAGTTCTCTTGTTGTTACCTTTTTGAGTTCTGGAGCTTTCCTCGTGCAGAAAATTATCTCAAACATTTCACTTAATTGAAAACAGGGAGCTTTACGGGAAGCTATAGCTGCATTTATCAAAGTATCCCCATTCTTGAAAGATACCATCTGGAAATATTTGGAGCAGTATGAGCTTCCAGTTATTGTGGGCCCCTCACTTACTACCTCTGCGGGCCAACAGATATCAACTAAGGTTAACATACTTGCACCATCTCTTTATAGTTTGCCATACTAATTTTTTTTCTCTTGTACTTGAGATCTTTCTAATAACGCATGCTGGTTCCATTGTGGGATCAAGATGATTGTTCAAGGAAAATGATACATGGACTCCAACAGTCTTAGTGCTGAGGCCATCTTTTGAAACATATGTACTCTTGCAAATCGGGCTTAAATATTTTATCAGTGTAGTTTTTTTGTGTAAGCTTCGTGTTACATTTGTCATACTTTTTAGTTTTCTCTGATGTGTAATTGATGTGCATCCATCACAGCTATATGACATGAGGCATGAATTGAATGAAGTAGAAGCAAGGAGGGAGAGGTATCCTTCTACAATATCATATCTCAATTTGGTAAATGCACTCATCAGGGAAGAACGTGACTTCTCCGACAGTGGGCACAGGTACAGTTGATGTGTTCATTTTTGTCTCTTTAATAGTTCATTTTGTTATTTTTGACAATTTTTTGATGTTGTGTTACTGATATAAGATGTTTATTTTGTTGTTTAGGTTTATGGGGATCTACAAGTTTGTTTATGAGCACGTTTTTGGGCCTTTCCTGCAGAGAGCCTATGCTGATGCCTGTGAGAAATGGGAATTGGTGCTTGCTTGCCTTGAACACTTCCATATGTGAGTACTTCTCATTGTTCGTTTTGTTTATTGTTTCATCTAGTTTTGTTATTAGATATGTATACTCTTTAGGTTCTGTTTTCTTTTGGTTGTACAAATATGTTATGGCCACAGGCTGGCCATAACTAAACAGAAGCATCTAGAGTGGCAATGAAATTTCCAACCTTGATACAGTGGATTTTTTTAGGTTGAGGTATAATTTTTTGGCCTCTGTTGCTCTGGAACCATTCAAGTCTCACCTGTCTAGTTCTGAAAGTAACTATAATACTACGCCTCACTTGTTTGAGAACACTATTAACAGGGTGCTAAGCATGTTTTGGACAAAGGATTTGGAAATTAGAAGTGCTGTTATTGATCCCTCGCTTGTTGCAGCTCTGGAGGCACAATTACCAGCTTTGGAGTTGATGAAGGTATCAGCTTCTTTCCTTTTCTCTGATTTGAACACTTGCCTGGTGAAGTCGTTTTTCTATCATTGTCTTTGCTCTAATTCAGTAATGAAACCGTTTTGGTCTTAAAGAGTGACGAAATGCATGTCTATAACATCGCGTTGATTTCAATTTTGATTATTTTCTGTTATTTTTTTTGTTAGTTAAGATCTTATCTTGGGATGAGGGCTTAATTAATATGAAATTCCGAAAAATTACTTTTATTATGTTTGTGTAATAGCTTGGGACTTCTGGTTTCGTCAGGTTGGCATGCATATTTGTCATTGAACCAAAAGACATAATCAGCAACAATTTACCAAACAGGATGATTGCAAATAACAATACTTTGGTCCTGGAAGTAGCCTTTGACATTTTAAAATTTGTAGTTGATGTCCTACATTTTTTATTTCAAATATTTCTAACATGGTGAATGGTTTGGTTTAGACAATTATACTGTGTCTTCAAGGAACTGTTGAAAATATTGTATGCCCCTATCCAGAGGCTGAGTAATTTTTTTTTATCAGGATTGCCAATGGATATTTTATAAATAATAATGGTTTGATAACTTGATATATAAACACAAAAGTTCTTTTGTTTTTTAATTTTGGGTTTTCAATTGAGTACTTAAAGCATGCCTTTTGAAAAGGTATGGGTGGTCTTTTTACCTTCTTTGGGCAAGGGGATGGGCTTTGACTTAAACTTAACTTTGACAGTTTTCATGATATTTCTATTTCATAATACCATAACTTGAATTTGGTTTAAATGTCAAAATGAGATATCATATATATGTTACACTGATGTGTTAATATTTCATCGAAACTTGGAATTCTAACGAGTATGGTAATGCATAACATGTGACTCATGCTATAAGCTTGATGTGTACTGCAGGACCTGATGAGCGGCAAGCAGACATTTCGAAATATGATGAGCATACTGTTGATGGGCGTGGAAGCACTAATTGAGGAGCGAAGTACCAGGGTTTATGGCCATCACCTGGAGAAAGCTGTGCATCTTTCTCTCCAGATCATTTTACTTGCATTGGATCGTGATTTAAACCTTGCTGATGCATGGCGCCCCTTGTATCAGGTCTCTCTCTCTCTCTCTCTCTCCTTCTCTCCGTTCATCAGTACCACAGGTGAAATGCCAAAAAGCTAATTTCCCAAACCAAACTACTGAAACGCCAAAAAATTAATTTCTTAAATGCCACAAGAGTTTGTACCCGTGTTCCCTAATTGCATTTTTTTTCAGTAGGATGCACATAATGACCTCCTATTTGATTCCTTGGAGCATCACTTCTATACTGGCCAACTAGGCTGTTAACGTTTTGTATGATCTTGTTACAAGTATTCTTCTTGTCATGAATTTTTGTAGCCCTTGGATGTCATATTAGCACAAGATCACAGACAGATAGTTGCTTTGCTTGAGTATGTGCGATATGAACTACTACCTGGCATTCAGCAATGTTCAGTGAAGTTCATGAGGATTTTGAGGTATATCTTGATACCTGTCTGAAGACTTAGAAGTTTATCTGTTTAGGTTAACTTACCATACTCTGAATGTGATTAGCTATATTGCCATTTGCTAACAAAACTGGTAGTATCTATTGTTTAGCTGATGAGGTCAGCTTATCACACCCTTGCCATGATAGCTGTGATTGGCATCTTCTAACAGCATTACTAGTTGTATCTATTGCTTTAACTCCATAGCAACCCTCCATGCTCGTAATACTTGCATAATTGAATGAAGCCTGAGATGCCTTTGCAAGCAATAATTATGGGATAATAATAGTATGTTAAAGACTTTGACGTACCTGCTTCTCAAGCCTCCATATTGTAATATTTCCTCCTTATCTTCACTTAAAAGAAACACAGTTTTTAACATTGAAAACCCTTTCTAACAGTTCTCGTATAAGCGGTCTAGTACAGATCCTAATCAAAGCGGGTGCTGCTAAGTCCTTGGTGGACGATTATGCGACTTGTTTGGAGTACCGTTTTGATGAGACCCAGGCTTTAGAAGAACAGAAAGATGACATTGGTTTCCTCATACTCCAGGTTTTAGTTCTATGTCATCTTTAGCATAATAGCATTACAAGAATGAGGTTTCTCATCCTGGGTTACAATGGTTGCATCGGATTTGTATGGTAATCGCAATTATTTGATCGAAGCGTCAATTTTTTTTTGTTGTCATTTTGGGTGGTAAATGGCATTCAAGGAGTCTAGTTATGAACCAGGGCTAATTTGGGTGAAGTGGATGATGATTGAAGCTCAGTGGTTGACTTGACTTCGTTTGTATTCTAGGATTAATTGCTGAATGGCACAATGCATTGCTTCATTTTGCCCCTGAGATTTAAGACCATTTGCCTTGGGGATATATATTTATATTGGTGATGTCATTTGTTGTCTTTCTGGTTTTCTCTTATTTCCCTATTTAATTGTAGATGCTTCTTGAGAATATTTCTCGTCCGGTGCCCAATATTGCACATTTGCTCCTAAGTTATGACATGGAGAATCGTGTGGAGTGTTCAAAATTGCAGCCTAAGTTCTATTACAGGTTGGCCTTATTATTATAAGCTTTCACTATGTGACATGTTTTTATTTTGGAGTAATATTAAACTGTTTTTTGTTGGATAATTATCATTAATAGTTAAATTTGTAGCTTACCTTGCACATATTTTCTCTGCAGTTGTTTGAGGGTCATTCTTGATAATCTTGAAAAGTTAACTAGATCTGACATAAATGCTTTACTACATGAGCTCAGTTTTCAGGTTTATTTATTTGTTATTATTTTTTTTTGTTATCCAATATTTGACATTATGTGGAATGCGGGATCCTCAAGTACCACATGATTTCTTAACGCAAGGTTGTAACTGGCTTATAGGGTTGGGTTTTTTAATTGATGTTGATAGAGCTCAAGCCAGCTATGCTTGTCTTATTTCAACATTCCTACATGTCATATTGTGGATCTAATATAAAAAAGAAATGATCTAATACTGCAAACAAACCAAAATTAAACCAGAGACTCTTCAAGACCTATTATGTGATTTTCCTGAGACCTGAAGAATGTGGAAACCAGTTGTGGAACCTGAGATATAGAGCATGAATGGCTGGAAGAATCAATTAGTCCTAAACATGATATAAGTAGGCCCTTCCTGTTTGCTGATTCTAGTAAATAGGTACCTCCTATCATATAGCAGCTACATTGAGTAGTAGTGGTGCAATTGACGACTAGGGAAAAATGGTTTGTCTCTAGGATTAATTGCATTGTGAGTTTGCAGTTTCATTGTACCAATACCAAATATACGGTATCTTCTTAGCATAGCAACTAGTTTGGTTGGCAGTGCCTTTTTTCCTTCCCAGAAAAAACCCAGTGGATCCATTACTTTGTTGGAAACATAAATTTATCTTTCCGATGTGCAGCTTCTGTATGAGTTAAGCCTGGACCCATCGACAGCTGGACCTATTATGGATCTTCTGAGCACAAGGAGATATCAGTTCTTTTGCAAGGTTCTTTCCCGTTCTTTAGAAAGATCGTTATTTTTCTATTTTTGTTTCATTTCCTTTGCATGGGCTTCTGTAAATTGCGATGTCAATTTATCTATATTTTAAAAAAAAAAATTCAATTGCAGCATATTCAAACATTTGGTGTTGCTCCACTTCCAAAAGAGAATAACAGTCATAATCTTTGTGTTAGTACACTTCATCAGGTAAAATTACAGTCCATTTCTACTTGATGCAAATTTCTTCTTTTATTTTAACTTTCCTTTAGTTTGAAGAGCTTGTTTAACCATTTCCAGAGAGCATGGATGTTAAAATTATTGGCCCTGGAGTTACATGTAGCCGATACTACTGACTCTGCACATCGTGAGACTTGTATTGCTATTCTCTCACGCACATTCAATGAGGCAAGAACTGGTGATACCTTCAAGGCAGATAGCAATGGTTCATGGAACAAGACTCCTCTTAACAAAAACAAGGCATGTCATCCTCTAGCTTGCTCGCTATGCGCAAACACAACCTCATAATATATTCAAGAATCTTATTGCCAATTATTTTGAAGAAAAAATATGTTGAAGAATCTTTTTGAAGGTTGGTTGGTGAAATACAATTCAGAAGTTTTCTATGAATGAACTAGAAATGATTTACACAATACATTACATAATAATTACAGCACAACTATATTATCAGAATTGAGAACCAGCCTTTGTTCTAGTGGCTAAGGCAAATTCAAAATGTATGGTTTTCCCCAAGCTGCAGGTTATACATTTGCCCAAGTTTCTCTCTCTCTCTCTCTCTCTCTCTAATCTAGAACTTGTCTATTTCAGTTGTTGGAGTTGCTTAATATCGTGCGGTTCAGGTGTTCTGATACTGATACAACATTTCCGCAGATCCTTACTGGCACGAAATATGAAACAAAGGTTTGTTTTACTGCTTTCTGAGTCCCAAGTAACATGAGCTTTTGCGTTTTGTGTTTTATTTTAAGTTTCTTCGATATAGATTCAAGAAATACTAATTCTTCCTGAGACAACTGAGCTTGGTGGTGTTTATTGCTATTCAGAGAGAGGCGACCGTCTGATTGACATAGATGCTTTAGAGGATAAACTTTTTGAGGTATTGACTGTTGCTCTTTTGGACCCCAAGATATGTAGGGTTCGGTTTGCTATTCTTTTTATTATTTTTAACTTGGCTTCGTACCTCAGTAGATGTACTAATTTGAAGCGAGATTAATCTAAGTATGAATTGAGGGATTAGTGTGCAAGGGCCAAAAATTGAGTCCGGACATGAAGAAGTATAATGAAGACGCTATTTGTACAATTGAAGGTTGATTCTAGATTTAATGTTTGGGCCCAAGTTTCAAAATTGAGGGGAAATGCATTACTGTAGTGGTGTTGTTTTGTTTAAGACTAGTCAAAACACGAGGACCAGAACAATTTGTAGTTAAAGGAAATAGTTATTTCTTAACTGTGATTCTTGATATATCTATGTAAGTCCTTAAGCTAATACGAAAAATTTGAAGCTTTCTTACCCAAAGTACCCCCCTAGATGATAAATTATCTAGTACTCAAATCTAATAGTGTAATATTTATTGTTCATGTTTATATACTTTTAATCTATTAAAAGTTCGTAATATTTTATAATATAAATGTTGGCAATTAAATATTCATAATTCATATAATGTTTATTATTTCTTATTTTATAGTACGATCCATTTTATTTGAATAAAATAATATATTTCATACATCATTAAAGTTGATAAAAGCATTTATTTACATATAAATAGAAAACATTATGAAATAATAGATTATATATTGATATTAAATGTGTAAAGTATTATGATTTGTAAAATTAATTGAAAATACTAAATTTATCAAGAACATTTTAACATCATGTATTTTGAACATTTAATTAAATAATGTTGAATAAACTGAATTTTTAACACATAAAAATTTGAAATAACATACTTGTTATGTATTATGAATATTTTATTTACTACCTATGATTTTAAAAATTGTCATAAATTTTATACAAACTAAAATTCCATAAAACATAAATAATGTAAACATTACTATTTATATACAGAGACATTTTGGTCATTTTATACTTAGATTTTATATTAGATGATAATTTATATTTTATCATCTAGGGGGTCTTTGTCTCCAAAGACCCATGGAATTTCTCCAAAGATTTGGTGTCAGATGGGATTCAAATAGGAGTGTGTGGAAGTGGGCGATTCACGTACCAGAACCATGACAGACTAAAATTTAGTAGTGGTATAGTTGCACGACTTTAGTCTAGGATTAACGACGTAGGGCGCTAGTCTAAACTTATGATTTATAGAATAGTTAATAATTATTATTAGTATTAGTATTATTATTATTATCATTACTATACTTTTATTTTTACTACTATTTTAATGTTTATTATATTATTATTAGTTATATTGATTTTTCATTTTAGATTGGATTTTATTTCTAGCCTACCCCAATTTATTTGGGAATAAAGGCTTTGTTGTTGTTGTTGTTGTTGTAGGGGGGTCTTTGTCATTGATTCGAAAGTTCATGGGGGTGTTTGTTCAAATTAGAAGTTCGGGGAGCAAGTTGTCACAAACATAATGTTTGGGGGAATCTCATGGAATTACCCCATTAGTTAATTGTTCCTCTGTTATTTTTTTATTTCATTAGGGAAATAATGATTTAGGTAGTGAAGGAAAGAAAGGTATTTTTTTCCAAGCCTTGCAATGTGTCATTAGAGAGTAATCCTTCTTTATTTTTCTTCTCTTCTACTTTTGATTTGTACAGATGTCTGAAGAAATGGGACTTAATGCAAACGAGGCAGAGAAGGAAGAGTTTAGAGTACTAACTCACAATTTGTTGAGATGGGGTTTGAGATACAACAAAGTACTTGAAAAACAGACTGCCCAACTACACATGTTAACTGGATGGTCTCAGATCGTAGAGGTTTCTCTTTCTTAGTTTTCCTTTTTCTATAAATTGTAAATAGATTTTATTTTTTCCTTCCCTGAGCAGGGGTGCAGGTGTATAGATTTAGTGACATATATCCAAATTTAGATCCTCTCAGCCCTAGTAAGCATTGATTTGAGAATTAGGCTCATTTTAATTTAATCCAACTTATCATATAAAAAACAAATATGCAATTAGACCTCAACTAAAACTCAATTCGGAAGAGATTTAAAATAAAGATGTGTAGACAACCAGTGCTCAACTATTACAGAACCACTTAATATAGAATTTAGCAGTCCAGTGAAGGAATGAAACATTGTCAAGGCTATTATTAAGAAGCACCATAGCATGTGCATTAAAGTGGCAGTTTATGTATGTTAATGTAGTGGAATACTTGAGAACATTTATATATTTCTTTTCTCAGGTTGCTATTTCTAGAAGAATGTCACTTCTTGAGGATCATTCTCAGATACTAATTGAGTAAGTGATATGCTGTTTAATCCTGTAAATGCCTTTGCTGCATGTTTCACATTTTTATATTTAAACAGGTTGCTTGATTCTTCTCTGAGCACAACAGCTTCACCAGATTGTTCCAAAAAGATGGCCATCATACTGACCAATGTGAGATTAATATTAAATTACTTTTTTGTATATTTAAAGCTGCAGCTTTTAGTTTAGGCTGTTAAACCAATCTTGATGTTTCTTGTATTGAAGGTTGCATTGACTTGTATGGCTAAACTACGAGACGAAAGGTTCTCTTGCCCTGGTAGCCCTGAATCAGATGGAATTAGTTGTCTTGATATAATATCAGGAAACCAATTGCACAGTGGAGCCTATCATTCAATACTAGTCAAGCTCATTATGGCGCTTCAGAGAAGTGAGTCATCAGAGCCATTAAGAAGAAGGTACTTGCAATAGGCCAGGGTTGATCAGCACTGATCCAGATCGGTTAACTCATGAAAAATTAAACTGTCCAGTCGGACTTAATCTGGTTGGATTGGGCGGTCAGCTTGTTCATTGGTTTTTTTTGCAATGGATTTTACTTTCTGATCTGATCTTTTGTTTTCCCATGAAAAAAATTAATGTAATTGGAGTCTATAACCTTTCTAGTTTAACAAAAGAATTAAATTTAGGGCTCAACAGGCCAATTTATTATTTTCTGTCACTGGCACAGGTGCAGCATTAACCCACCCTTTACTAGGTCATTTGAACATTGGGCAGTGTAACTGGGATGAAAAATTCTTTGCAAAATGTTTTATGCAGGCAGTATGCACTACTGCTAAGTTACCTGCAATACTGTGGAAGTATTTTGAACCCAGATGTACCTTCATCGGTTCTTCGTTATTTGCTTTCTGAAGAACAAGCTGAAGATGATGAATTTTACCTTCACAAGGTCTCTTAGTGTTCTATTTGTTTATCAATGTTAAATAGTTTTTTTTTGATGGAATCAATATTAAATAGCGAGTCATGTTGTTCCTTCTGTATATAGACAAGTTGTCCTTTTAAGTTTCTTGTTTCCTGTTTGTTCTGTCTGAAGACTCAAGGTTCTTTATTTGCCCAAGACATTACCATAAGCATCGTTCTGCCTCAACTTATATCTCTGAGAACTTTTAATTGGATTCTTCAGGGACCAAAATTGGATCCCTGAAACTTGATAACCAAGGTTTGCTGATTGTAAGAAGTTTGATGAACCATCTGAATTCCCTGCTTTTTTTTAAAATATTTTTTTGTGCCACTTGTAATATTTGCTTGTGTTGGTGTGTTTTCTGTGTGTTTGTGTGTATGATGAAGATTGGCAAGGAACAAAATGATCTCGCAAGGGCTAACTTCTCCATAATAAGGAAAGAAGCTCAGACTATTGTTGATTTGGTAATACTCCTTTAACATTTTTTGAACTTCCTATTTCTTGAACTTGGTTGATTTTATTTTGTGATCCCATGCTTGACGAGAGCTTTAAATAGTAATGACACCATCTTGATTCACTGCTAGTTTTGGCTATAATGTTTTTGTTAATTTGGAAATTCAGGTTACGAAAGATGCAACACAAGGCAGTGAAGCCGGGAAGGCCATTTCCTATTATGTTTTGGATGCTTTTGTCAGTATCGACCATGATATGTTCTTTCTAAATCAAATTCAAAGTAGAGGTCTTCTTAGATCAATCCTTCTTGATATCCGTAGCTCTTTCTCAAAGGTTATCTTTTTTTTATCTGAACTATGACAATTTTTTATAATCTTCCCATCTTATTTTGAGAACATCTATGTTTAATGAGATGATCTAACAACAATTTCAGAAAAAAATTTAGATTTAAGAAACTTAACTATAATCTTAAATGAAAAATTTAGGTACATCAACATCAAACTACTTGCACATATGCATTCTTCTGCAGTTACGTTTTAGCTTAATTATTTCACCTCAAATGAGCATTAGGGTTTGCTCCTGAGTAAGGAAAGGAAGGGAAGAAAATACGAAGAGGGTTGAGTTTGTTACTCTCCAAATTTGAAGGCAACAAATATTAAAGAAATGAATGGGTGCTTCTGCCCCTTTTTCTTCGTTCACCTCGTGAAATTATAATCTGGAACGAAGTTAACATATATCTTTCTCCCTTTGCCAGTATTTTCCTCCATTTGACCTTGTTTTTACAAACTCAGTAGCAGACCTTGCTTTATGCCTGGTTAATCTCGTAGACTGTCCAAAAGATAGATGGGGTTGATTTTTCTTTCATTGCTCTTTTTCCTATTATTTTTTGTCTTCTTTTTATGTTTCAGGAAGCATCAAATTCATTGAAATCCTCACAACGGTTGTGCACTATGGAAGCGGAACTGTCATTGCTTCTCAGAATATGCCACAAGTATGGAAAACATGGTGCTCAGATTCTCCAATCGATGAGTGCTCTAGACCATCTCTCTTCTTGTGCACTTGTCAGTTCGCCTAACATGGTATGATCTTTGGTCTTTCATTTGTCTTTTAGGACTTTTGTACTCGCTTATAAAGCATCTGATCAATTTGATTTTTTTGGTGTGGGTATAAATGCTATATCATTGCATTAATTTTACAATTTTGATTATAAGTATATTACTGGAATAATTGTTAGCTATCGGCAGATGTTTTGGTACACATCAGAAACTAATAATAATTGAATATTTTAAACCTTGTATTACCATTATTTTCTTCTCTTTATGGGCGGTCACATTGAATTTTCTTAGTGATTTCAAAATGTAAAATTTCCTTTTTTCAACATAGATTTGATTATTGGCTGGGCTGAATATTTGGAGGCAAGTAGCCAATTTCAACCTCAGGTTTAAATTTGGTTGGGCTATCACATTGGATTTTCTCAGTCATTTCAAAATGTAGAATTTCATGTTTTTTTGAACTTTACACATTTGATTCTGAATGGAAACAGACCTCAGGTTTAATTTCTGTTACTGGTATTGTGGACTTGATTATAACTCTTTTCTCTAGGGAATTTCACTGATGGGCCATGGTAGTAAAGAGAGAATTGGTTGGTCCCACAGACAAAAGTTTGTTACTCCCATATTGAGATTGGTCTCCTGCATTACATCTCTTGTCGACTCCTCTGAATATTTGGAGGTAAGTAGTCAATTTCAAGCTTTTTTACCCTTTTTTTTCATAAATTTCGAACTTTTTTCTTTGAACTTCTGTACATAATTACATAATTAGATTCATATCATAGTTATTTTTTAAATTATTTTGTTAAGTTCAAAAAGAAAGAAATATATTAGGTTTTTGGTTATTGGTTATTTAACTCGAACAAATAAGGAAGATGCTATGTAACTGATAAATTTCATCATTATAAAAGATTCTCATGGGTCTAGTTTGTGTGCACTTCAAGGACTTGATATAACACCAATGCTTGATGCCTCTTCGGAATTGTGTGGTGCTTTCTTGCCAGTATATTTATATATGAACAACTATTCTTGCAGGTGAAGAACAAAATTGTGCGTGAGGTGGTGGACTTTATTAGGTCTCATCATCCAATTTTTACTCAGATTCTAATAGAGGATATTATTAAGACCACTGATGATTCTTCCCTCGAACGGATTAACCTCGCTGTCTTTATTCTCTGCAAGGTGTGTGATGTTGCTTTGAATTATACACTCTGTAATAATAAGACAAGTTATCGATTTTTTTACTTGCGGAGAATACGAAGGGGAGCCTTGGCACAGTGGTAAAGCTGTCGCCTTGTGACCATGAGGTCACAGGTTCGAGTCGTGGAAACAGCCTCTTGCAAAAATGCAGGGAAAGGCTGCGTACAAAGACCCCAAAGTGGTCCGATCCTTCCCCGGACCCCATGCAAGAGGGAGCTAAGTGCATCGGGCTGCCCTTTTTTTTTGACTTGTGGAGAATATGTTTGTTTAAGGTTTGGCCATATGAAGAGAATGACGAGCATGGATTTGCTAAAGAGCTCTTTTCTAAGATGCTCTCCCTTGTCAAACTTGGTCACTCTTCATCTGACTATATGCAATTATCAGATTTGCCTGAGGTATTTTCCTGCTTGTTACTTCATCTTTCTCTTTTCTAATGACCAACTTATACTTTTGGTTATGATATCATATTCTTTCTTTGCAGTTGAAAAAACATTTCAGTTTTGTCTTATTTTATTGAGAAAAGCGTGATCATTTAATTTTTTTTTTTGGACTAGCTTGTTGTTGATTTCATATTCGACGCATATATGTCAAATGATATCTATACATGATAAAAAACAACAACAACAAAGCCTTTTGTCCCAAACAAGTTGGGGTAGGCTAGAAATGAAGTCCATATTGGATTTCATTTCCATAAGTCTGGCTGAATTTTACGTTGGCTCGCCAAGCCTATCACAACCCTCCTCCTTTTCGGGCTTGGGACCGGCTATGTAAAACATAGGCGGAGTTTATCTATCCATGATATTATTGTCAAATTAAGCTGAGACACTGAAAATTGTTTCAGTCAAGTCACCAAAATAACATTGTTGTTCGATGTTAGATGTGATGAGTTAGATAACTAGTCGTTGTGATGGATGTTGTTGTCGTTGTTGGATGTACTTTTATTTTATCAATACAATTATACTTGGCAGCTTCTGCCAAGGTTTCAAAAAAAAAGTCACCAAAATAACATAGTAACCTGTTCCTTCAAATTAAATTAATTCAAATGACAGTTTCCACTAGTGTGAACCCTTAACCAGTCATTTGAAATTCATTTTCTTATTTGATAGATTAATTTGGCATATTTTGGGTAAAAAGTGTACCCCAAGTCACAGGCTGTCCTCTTTTCATCACATACTTATAATTGCTGGGTGTCACAAGTATCTTAATACGTTGATGTCAGCTGCAAATAATGCACTTAGGCTGTTGTGCTCTCTTTTCAAATTGAATCTTTTTGTGGTTATTATCAGTATTTCTCATCGTATAAGTTCTTTCAATATGTGCTATGTAATCAGGATAAAAAGTCTGAAGTGATGATGTCCCAGTTGTCCTTTAGCCTGATCTCCTACCTCTATTTTATTGTAAGGAAGAAGGAAATGCGTCTTCCGGTGAGTATGGTTATTTCATTTCTGTTTTTGTGATTACACTACTTCTCATTTCTTAGAAGTTTTTTTTTTCCAAAAAAATAAAAATAGGTAACTGATCCTTCTTGTTCAAAACCTACTCTGGAAACTCTCCTGTCTCTTCTTATTTCGGTCGATACTGTTCTAGATAGAGCAGGTGAAGAGATGTTTGTTTTACTGAACAAGGTAAGTAGTGAACTTTCCCTTATATCCCCTGATTTTGCCTCTTTGTTTATTTATTTTGAACTATCATAGAGTCATCATTCTGAAACAGTACTGGATGATGAATCCATTGTTTTAATCTCTTGCTGTAATTCTTTTTTTAATATATAAAATATGTTTAATTATCGTAGATTCGAAACATCAATGAACTATCAGGGCAAGAGGTTGATGAGATAATAAAGTTGTGCAGCCAACAAGACTGGATCTCTCCTTCTGACAATATACGGAAAAGGTAAAGTAAAATAAATGATTCTAGCTATCACAATAGTTTTTTCTGAAGCATGTGAGTTTTTATAGATATGTGCTTTAATCTTGAAGAAAAAAAGTTATGACATGAGATCTTGAATGCAATTACAGGAGATATATGGCAATGGTTGAAATGTGCCGTATGGCCGGTAATAGAGATCAGCTTCTTTCTATTTCGCTCCAAATTGCCGAGTCTATTATCCACATCCTTCTCCTTCACCTTCAGGATCCAGAGTACGTAAATAAACCCACCCAATAACAACACACACACACAAGTCTGAAGGGGTAATTGATAATTATAAATAAAATAAAATTAAATATGAGCTAACATTGGGATCGCAAGAGGTACCTGATTCTGACCAGAAGGGTATAAGGGAATACCTTAGTCAGTTCGTCTTATTCTTTACTCTTTGTTTATTTTTTGTACATTTGATGTGCTGTGATTCTTTTAGATTTATTATCACCTAATACCCTAGTCCATTGTTTCCCTGACAGGAGTGCTGATCAAGATGACATCTCTTCATTTTGTGAGCAATTGCTTCCTGTTCTTGAAAAACTAGAGCATCTTAAAGAGGTTTGGTCTTGTTTATTCCATTTGAGCTCTCCTTTCTATTCTCCTTTATTTAAGAAAAAAAAACATTGAGCCACTGGTTCCACTTCCCAGATTGGTAAATTAAGGCTATTCTACCTCTTGTATTATTGAAGGCAGCAGTCCTTACAAATGCCTTAATCATAGGGAGCAATTCAACCACTGAAGTAAAAGTAGTATTGGAAATATCAAAACATCATCTATAGATATAGATGCATTTTCTTGTCCTTGGCATAAGTCGTATAACTTGATTTCTTGAATTTCATTTTTTTTGTGCTACCTGAACAGGAAAAAGCTGGTCCGTACCTCAAGTTATTGCACCGATCTGTAAGCACACTGAAAGAGATGTCTATTAGAAACATGTCTTTATGATAATTATATTTTTGACAAAGGAAGAACAGAAGTGCTGACTGATCAGAAGCACAATGCCAACCAGATGTTTAGATGATGTATGTCATAATTATAATTAGTTTGTATTACGTACCAGGGTACATTTTGGAATTAGAGAAGAGGCATTCAGGAAAGAATAAAAAATGTATTTGGTGTAGTTTGGAGGAATGAAATTTTGTTTTCTTCTATCCTTGTAAGAACTTACTATCCCCAAAAAGCAATCTGGACAGGCAGTACTAGTGCAGCTTATCTTCTATTTTTTTAGTTAGTATTAGTTTGTATTCAGCTTTTATATGCACATGATGTACCCCTCAAATATGCAAATAGTAAGCATGCTGTTGTTGCTTTGTTTAACTGTTTCGAACTGCAGTTTGGTCTGCTTGAAAATGAACTATGGTCTCATCTATCCGGAGAATTGAGTTGGAATGAAAAATTGATATAATTAGGTGGCGGAGGTAAAGGTTCGCTTTAACTAAATATTTTCTGTCCAGTTTTTCTGAATGGCACTTGACAGATATATAATGCTCACTGCATCACAATAATGGACCCAGTTACACTCTTAAGTGTCTCAATATCCTAGAAATTGAGACCAGTTGAAAGCATGCTTCTGAGTGCAGACTATCAAAATCTGGGCTGGAGGTAAATGGGGTACCAGGATTGGGTTTCCTTACCTATCAAATGATTTGACAAAACATACAATATTGACAGTATAGGAAGCATGAATATTGGTTCCACATTTTTGTGATTGTAATGTTCTTGCCGTTTTTCTTTTGAAAAAAGGACAGTCTGATGCATTTAGCTTTTGCTTGTGCTGAATTCAGAGGAGTTGTACCATTTTGATGTCTTTGTATGTAATTTTTTTTTTTGCATTTTTTGTAAGAGATTGTTTTTGAACTTAGATCTTAGTCATAAGATGACAACTATTGTTTGATGCTCTCCTTAAAATATCGATGCAAGTGTCATCTTTAATCAGACGATTGTGATTGACCCCATGTCATCACTCCTGCAGTATCATATTGGTTCATATGTAGCAACACATGACCATCTAAATTCGATCCGATCTGATATTTTGATAAAGTCAAATTAATTCGAACTTGACTCGAGATGATTCGTAATCTGAGACAAAGCAACACATGAGCGTTTCGAGCTTGAGTTGACCCGAGATGATCCGTAACTCGAGATGGAGCCACACATGAGAACTCGAGATCGACCCCATTTGACATGCCCTGATACAACTTGTAAATCGATATAATCCTATATTGTTTACATCATAATCTAATTTTACTAACAAATTAACATAAAAAAATTAAGATTTAATAACAGAATTCAATCACGCGGCGCAACCCGACCCACAAACCGACTCGATCTCATCTGATCCGTCCCAAGATCCGAAAGTTGTCGATGCATCTCGATTCGAAACCCGACCCGACTCGTTACCTGAAAAAGACCGACGTGACCCGATATGATCTCACCCGACCCGATCCATGTCCCGAAAGTTGTCGACACCTGACGACTCGAAACCCAATCCAACCTCACCCGACCGACTTGCAACCCGATTATTGTCGACAATCAAACTAACTTGACTTTCAGGCCTGATAAATTTGGAAGATAAAACCTTTCGTCTTAAATATTCACAAGAAATTTCTTATTCTGAGTTTTGAGCTCTCTTCACAGAGGTCATTACATTTGCCACGGCATAGTTACTATTTACATTTATTTACAAAGCGCTGATAATTTCTTGAACTGCAGATTCAAATTGGAGTCATGACAATATGAGCCGAATAATTTCTTCAGAATATATAAACGACTTCTCAGTTTCTTCCAGGCAGTGATTCTTCTCCTCTCTTGACCAACCCTATAAATCAGTGAATATATCAAAAAGAGTGAAACTAAGCGACCAGGCACAAACAAATACTATGACAAAGAGAAAGTGATGGAGATGCATACAGTAGAGACATGGTTGAGTTTAATCCTGACATTCTGCAACAGTTGTGGAACACTACCATCCCACTTGTAGAATTCAAGCACCTTCTTGTTTAGTATCTTCTCAGCCACCTGTATCATATGGTGGTTGTCAAACAAACTAACGTTGTATATAAATTTTATTCGAATCATCACCATACGACCATGTCAGAAACAAATGAGAAAAGTACCTTTTTACCAATGATACGGCCCCCGGCGGTATGAGCGAAATAGAAATTGTAGAAATGGCAGATGAAAGCAGGAGGATCATTATCGGCTAGTTGTTGGAGATAGTTAGAATATGCAATGCCGGGTTTAGATGGCTCGGGAATACGATACCCCTCTTCTCTGAGCCAATCCAAATCCTTGCTCAATTGCTCTGACCTCTCCAAACCTGTACTTTTAAATTCACCATCTGCGACCACAATGATTTGTCGTACTGCTCGTTAATTATGAGTTTCCAAATTCACAAGAAAACCAATCTGGAGCTTGATTTATTTACTGAATTGTGGACCTATTACCTATAAGTTGCTTTCTTTTCCTTTTTTGAAATATTCTTGGCTCTAATTCAGGCTAGTTCTAGATATGTCACTATCGCTTTGTCCCACACGGTAGATGATGCTTTCAATTTTGAAAAACAACTTGGAAGCGTGAAAATGACCCTCAATACTTTATATTAAAAAGAAGTAAGATACGCCATATATTCACTGAATGAACGCTCGCAACATACCTTCCTTATTATTGAAGTAACACGAGCAAATACAAAATTAGTTCTTCTATAGATAAAAAAATATTATCAGAATTGTTATTAGAATCAATTAGAATCATACTGTTATCGATAGTAGTTGAGAGAAAGTTAATCTTGATCCATGGTAGAATTAGCCTATACAAAAATTTACAACGGAGAGCCTAGACAGTAGACAGTGCTCTCTATTTTAGAACCTAGGTACAAAATCAAGTAGTATTTCTCGAGCATACAAACAACGAAGATCGATATTGTCGGGACATGCTTTTGTTAACACAAAACTGAGGTACACAACTACTATACAGAGATACAAGAGGGGTGAACCAGGTAGTTCATATATAGATGAGCATCTTATATTTAATCAAAATCAAATTAATGAAGTTTAAGTATATGAGAGCTACAACTTACAAGAAGGATGAGGTGCTGTTGTGACTATGCTTTCAAGAGTATCAAACACAACCTTACTATCAACAAGGAATTTAAGATAACCATCTAAAGATGGGTCCCAAGAGGCAATAGGTGGGCCCACTGGTTCCTTCTCCCCTTCCCTAGCCTGATCTTTGGTGTGCAGTTTCATTGCAACTGTTCTCATCTCATCAACAAACCCCTTCATCTCTCCTCTCTTTTCCTCTCTATGCATGTTTCTTAATCTACAAGAGGCAACTTATGTTTGCTTGTGGGGTTTCCTTTGGTTAATTTGGTTTTTATAGGCAATATGGATGTAGGGAAACAAGAAAAGAAATTAAGAAACTCAGAGAATGACAAGGACAGATATACATTGTACAATTACATATTGCCATGGTCACGGCTAGTTGCGTTAAAAACTTAAAATAATCGCTCTGATTAAGATATTATACATTGTACAATTACATCCTTGCTTCGATATGTACAAAAAATAAGTTCACACAACCTATATCTCCGACTTGCTTGCCCCAACCAAAAGTAATAACTTCAAATATTATTAGATTGGATACTGATTGAATTTTAAATAATTTGATAAAATAATATTGGTTATAAATACTTAAAATATCAATTAAAATTCGATCTGATACATATATAATTTATTTTAATTCATCTTTCTCATATAATCTCTTTCTTTGTCATAGTGAAAATTAACGTTCATATTCCAGATTTTTTTTATGTCAAAATGCAAAATAAAAATTAGATATACCAGAATGTATGAAAAAGTTTTAGATACAAACTTACGTTGCAGCACAAAGTAACATTTTTTTGACCTTTTAAACTATTTTATCGGATTTATTATTAAGCACTTAATTAAATGTTAGTATAGTAAATTTTATTTGTTTGTATTTTATAAGTTTATAGAAGTAATTAGTTATGTTTTAATATATTTTTTCCAAACCATTTCTAGTTTTCTACTATTTGGAGGGCCCACCTTGTGTTGCAACACAGCAACAGGGACTGCTCTAAGATTTTGTAACATAAATCCGGAAGCAAGCACTCATTCTTTTTTCTTCTTACAACAATTGTTATAATTTCTTTTGATATTGCATTAAAAAAGTGATTGCTTATGGATAGGGAGAGAGACTTTATAAGTTAAGTCGATAAAGAAAAATAAAAAAATGGCAAGTCGGATGACCACGGCTTGTTGCGTAAAACACTTATAAAAAAAGTAGCTATCATATTTGAACTATTGATATCGATATTATTATGTACATTTAGTTGAGTTATTATGCACATTATTTGAGTTATTATACATGTTATTATTTGTACTGAAATAGTTATTTATGTTATTTTTGTAGTGAAATAGTTATGCATGTTATTTGAGTTTTTATGCACATTAACATGCAGAATAATTTTTTCAGTACAAAAATATAATGAAATAACATGCATAATAACTCATATAATGTACATAGTAACTCAATTAAATGTGCATAATAACATCGATATCGATAATCGATATCAAATGTGATATCTACGAAACATTATCCTATAAAATGCTCCGATTAGAAAATAGTACATTTTACATTATCTCCTTGCTTCGATATATACAATAATACAGCGTCCAAAAATCTGTAAAAAAATACAATTGAAAAAAACAAGTGAAAAAACAAATAACGTAAAACCATGCACTGATGCACAATCAAGTACTCAACCTACCCGTCGGACCTGCTTGACACAATCCAAAAAGTAGTGAGTTCAAGTATTGTTGAATGGGATACTAATTGAATTTTAACTAATTCGATAAAATTATATCAGTTATGAATATTTAAAAATATCGACAAATTTTGACCTTATTCACATGTAAAATTTTATTGTAATTCATCTTCTCATATAATCTCTTTCTTCGTCATAATTTTATTAAAGTCAAAATGCAAAATAAAAATTAGATATACCAGAATGTATTAAAAAGTGTACAAATTGTTAGAAATTAAGGCCTAGATTTTATCAAAATTTAGTGCGGAAGCGTTATAATTCAAATCAAGATCTTAACTAATTAGCAATCTAATTCACAATTTAAGAATAATTCAAATATCTTACAAGAAAGCTAAAGATATATATATATATATATATATATATATATATATATATTGGAGTATGGCTAGCGTGCTTCCATAAGCACTTTGGGTGAAACGCTTAGGGTCAAATTTGAAAATTTAGCATCTAAAATTTCGATTTAAATAGCCCAGTAATTTAATTATATCATAATCTTGTAGAATACAAAAAATTTCCATTTTTAGAATTTTCTAACTATATCTATGATTTTTAAAGATAACCCTATTTGACATAGAAATTAAGGTATTTTTTATTATATTTTGAGCCAACTTTCAAAAATCATTAGACATAGTTAGAAAATTCTAAAAATAATTTTTTTTGTATTCTACAAGATTATGATATAATTAAATTACTGAGCTATTTAAATCAAAATTTCAGATGCTAAAATTTTAAATTTGACCCGTAAACGTTTCACCCGAAGTGCTTATGGAAGCACGCTAGCCATACTCTATATATAGAATCCGGCTAATGTACTAACGTTAGCAAAATCAAAACCGTGCTAACGGATGTTTATCTCGAATTCCAAATCAAAAACGGCCGATCCAAACCGTTGAAATTGTTATCCATACTAAAACCTACGTAGGAACCAAATTTTATATTTTTTCGAATTTTTTTACTATTTCATCCGAGACATTGAAAATGAATTAATCTAACGATTTAGAAAAACTTACAATTTCAACACATTCTTAAATGACTCGGATAAAATAGTAAACAAATTCCAAAAAATGTAAAATTTGGTCCCTACGTAGGTTTTAGTATGGACAACAATTCAACGGTTCGGATCAGCCGTTTTTTATTTGAAATTCGAGATAAACATCCGTTAGCACGGTGAGAGAGAGAGTGGGAGGAGGAGGGAGGACCAGAGAAACCCATGAGACCAAAAAGAAAATAAAAGAGCGACATAAACCCCCTGCGATAAGAAACCCAAGAGCTACCACATCTTCCCAGCTCCGTCAATGCTCCCCTCCGCTTCTCTGCCTCTGCCACCTCTGCCACCTCTGCCACATCTTCCCAGCTCTATCTCTGCCACTTTAGCCCCAAGAAAGAGAATTTGTAGTTGTAAAAGAAGAATATGAGGAAAATAGCAGTGCAGGTTCTCCTAGTAGCCGCATCTCGTTCCGATGTAGCCTCATTTTTTCTCTTTTGCTCTTTGCCGTGAAGGAAATGAAGGAGGAAAATCGCACCACGAATTCTCCCAGAAGCTGCCTCTTGGTCCAACTCGGCCTCAGCCCTAACTCCAGCCCTTTCTCCTCACCTTCTCATCACCTACTCATCACCTAAACCCTAGCCGGAGAGAAAATTGCAAGTTGAAATTCTAGCATACTTCATCATCTTTCATGCCATCGAAGATGTTAGAAGAAGCACTTGATAGTTTCTACCAAGATGGTCGGACGCCTCGACAACTTGATTCGAAGAAATGAGGAATGACGATATTTCGGTTTGTATTTAGACAATTATTTTGTAGTTTTTGCTGGATGTTTGATGCGGCGAGTTAGATAGCTCGTGGTTGTGATGAATGTGATTATTGTTGTTGTTATTGGATGTTGGATGTAATTTTATTTTATCAATACAATTCAGCTTGACAGCTTCTGCCAAGAGTTTCAAAGAGAGAGAGAGAGAGAGTCATATTGACACAAGATATAACAGGGTTCGACAATGTCTACTCCATGAGACCTGCGGTACCACCTCCGGGACGAAATAAACAAAACACTATAATAAAAAATGTTTACACAAGGCTTATCCAAATAGTCAAAACCTCTTACAATCCTCACAAGGGACTTGTAAGAGTATAACAAAACAGATCCAAGACGGATCAAACAGGAGCAAAGATCTTTGTCTAAAACAGAATGAGAATTAGAGAATTAGTTATCATATTCAACTCTCAAAGATCTAACAATGGCTAATTGAGGTTTGGATGCTTGAAGGAGAAGGTCTCTGTACTCTTTGATTGCTTGTAACTTGGAGGAATGATGTCTTGATCTTCCTTGAAGAATAAAACTTGAATATATAGGCAGAAACTCCTACAATGTCATTTTAACTCTTATCTGTTATAATGAGTTAGAGACTCGTTATAACACCTTCTAATCTTTCCAAAAATGCCCTTCTTTGTTTGTCTCTCAGACTTCCTAGGACCCAAATCTTCAAACTCATTATAACTCATTGTGACGATTGTGCAATTTGATACTTGGCCAATTTTTTTAGATCTTCTAACTCGTTATAACAAGTCTCCCACTCGTTATAACGGATTGTGAAATTTTGCACAGTTCTGCTTCGTTTTGAATGTTCTTTTCACCTCTTGACTTGGAGAACATGATCCTAACCTTAAACAAGGTCAATTGAAAATGTTTTATACATACACAATACAACTAAGTTTGTGCAAAGGTTAGTACATTAATATTTCTATATAGCCGTATTTAATGTTTCATCAGTATATTTTTTTAAAAGGAAATTATGTCACCAATCTTAAATAATTAAAGTCACAGAAATTTGTAATTATGTTATATCCATAAACAAAAGAAAATAATTAATTTGCAGTTGTGTATATGCAAAGTTATCATTTTATGAAGCAATTTATTTGAAAGGCGAAATTTTAAGTATATCCTTCAAAAACTTCGAAATTATGTATTTCATTCTTTAAATTTGAATATTATATATTTCTCATTCGAAATTTTAAAAACACAAAAATGTATCCATTTTATTATTTTTTATGTTAAAACTCATTTTAAATATGTAGAATATTCGTTTTATCCTTCATTAAAAACATTAAAATAGTAGCTTATTTATTCAAAAATAGCAGTTTTATATTTGATCGATTTCTGAGGGCGAATTAGTCACTTTTTAATCTTGATGTATACCCAATGACATTAAAATATATATTTTACCCTTAATTAGAAGTGTAAATAAATATTGCCTTTTAATATAAATACTAGAACCCTACCAACAATTGTATGTTCCAAATAATATTTGATCCCTACCCTATGAAATTGGGTCGAGAGAAAAAAGAATACATGAGGAAAGAGAGAAAAAGTGATACAAATGAAAAATATGACTAGCATAATCAAATGAATTTTGACCCTCCCTTGTTGGTAGGAGGCCAATATTTATAGGCTCAGGAAGCCCTACATCGCAGAAATGAATTTACTCCTCAAACGAGTCATTTGTAAGCCCACTAACACGACTGGGCCTATACAGGCTGAAGTAATGAGATCTTATCATCTGCCCTCGAGCTTCTACGTTCAAGATGGATGTAGAAGTTTAATTACCATTACCTCGGATAAATACTTCTTTTCCTTCCTCCCTTACTTTGTTACCTAAGCTCTCGAGCGTCCCGAGCCCTTGAGCATAATTCTCCACTCACCTCGGATATATCTTCCTTCTCCTTTTTCTCTTGTTTCATTATCCAAGCTCTCGGACGTCCCGAGCCCTCAAACATATCTGAGCCCTCGAGCATAACTCTATGCTCACCTCAAGTGTATCTTCTTTTTCCTTCCTCTCTTACTTCATTAGCCAAGTCCTCGGGCATCCCGAGCCATCAAGCATTACTCTCTACTCGCGTCGAGTGTATCTTCCTTTTCCTTCATCTCTTACTTCATTACTCAAGTCCTCGGACATCCCGAGCCTTAGAGCATAATTTCCCTTTACCTCGGGTGTACCAAGCCCTTTCTTCCTCACATCCCGAGCCTTGGAGCACAATGAACCACCTTGTCGCTTGTGGCGTAACACGTATCAGATTCTCCTCCATCACCATACAAGCATTGTACAAACAGTTCAAAGCTAACTCAAGCTCTAATTTCAAGTTTTGTGCCAGTTTAATTATGGTTCATGTATCAACTGACCATCAGACCTTTCTTAGTGCATAACAGACAATTGAATTCATGAAAATAAATTTGATGATTAATTTTGTTTAGTTTAAATATTTGTTTCAAAGTTTGAAAGAGATCAATGATCGACAAAAGTCTAAAAAGGAAGCAGAAGACAGGAAAGTGGCAAGCCAACTTGAATGTTTAGAAGAAAAGATGGTAATTATGCAGGGAGTACCTCTACTCAATCAACTATTGGTGGTTCATCAAGGCCATATACCCCTGCATAACTGTATATTTGCCAGATTTTTCTTTCAACTAGATAAGCATATCTCTCCAAAGTGGGTTCGGGTTAATCGCACGGGGGGGGGGGGGGGGGGGGTAACCACTAATATATGTTGCATCGAGGATGGGTGGAAAAGTTCTCTAAGTTTGTCAGTGTTCTAATATCTCCAATGATATTGGCACGTCGATCCCTATCATGCTTAGTGAATGGTAGAATAGATTATTTTTTATTTTCCCATGTTTTGAATGGTTACTATTTGCTTCATTTACATCACCATCATAAGTGGCGAGAGATGTGCCGACATTTAGCATCAGGAGTTCACGGGGGGGAATTCTACTATGACTTACACTTCGCGATGAACCACTCGATGTTTTTGTACACAATACACAATTTTGAAAGAGTTTTATTTGATTTTTGAACTTGAATTTCTTAAAATATGTACAAATAACATATAGTTTAAAGCTTCAAATTTGAAAGTATACATGTCAAACTGCAAATTTGTGCAAAGATTGAAATTTGCATCAAAGAGTAAATGAATCAATGAGGAGGTTCAATTTCAATGTCACTACAAATCTGGTACTTAGGGCGTTTGTGGCTAATTTCATTTTTATGAATGCAAATCAATTTTTGGTGGCTGACATGGGGTTTGAAGTTTATAATCATGTTACACAAGCCAAAAGGAGCATTTTTTATGTAAAAAGTTTTGAATTTAGGCCAGTGAAAATGTTTTTTTTTATTTTAGTCATATTTTATGTCTTATTTTCCAAAATTTGAGATTAAATTAGCCCTAATTTGATTTTTGTGGTCTAAAAATTATAGAAAAAGAACTAAAAGGTTTATACAACTATATTTTACATGTTTGTGAAAGAAATTTTGATTTGTATTAGAGATTTGATCTTTTTCTGTGGTCTAAATTTTTTAGAAAAAGATCAAATTTTTGACAGCTTTTGAACTTAACAACAAAAGAGAAAAGCTTCAAACATGATTTCTATGGTTTCAAAACCAGATTTCGAGCTTCTATACACTATAATATATGTCATAGAGGGTATATGAACTAGAAAAAGCTTATTACACAAAGATTTCATTATTTTGATTATTTAAGGTACTTTAGCTTGATTTACACACTAATTTGATTTCAAATGGATCATGGTTCTTAGTTTTTTGTTTTTAGAGCTTGTATATCACTCAATACCAGCTTTATTGCACATCCTTGAATCATAGAAGCTTCTTGCAACAGAAAAGAGGAATTGAGGGCTGAAAAAGGCACAAATGGCCATATCTGACCCCTTTAATCATGAAGAAAAGGGAAATTTCGAAAAAAAAACATAGAAGATAATCAAAGATTCAGATTTGGAGATACAAATGCAACTGTTTTCAATCATAAAAGACTATTCCTGCATTCAAGCAATTTAATACAAGCTTTAACACATATATTGATTTTTAAAACATTTCTTTTGATTTTCATTTCACAAGACAAAAAGTTTACACAAAATTCAACTATAAAAACATGCAAATAGCCCTTTCGGCTATGGAAATTTGATTAAAATAGTAGTCACCAGAGATGAGAACTGAGTTTGATTTGAAAACAATGAGGTGAAGGGCTTAGCAAGGGCTAAATAAGTTCAATCATCTCTAAGGTTTCTTAGATAGTAGAAAAGCATTTGATTTGATCTTCTCACATGTATTTATAGGCCAACTAACCTAAAATTATATTGGATTCCTATTTTTATTGATTTTTTGTGCTTAATCTTCATTTCTTCTTCACTTGATCTTGTATGGTCTTATGTGTTGCATTTCTTGCTTCCTGGCACCTCTTGTGATCCCCTTGTTATTCTAGAAGTCATAACAACCTTGCATGAGTATCTTTTGATCTCACCCTTGATTCAATTCCATCCAAGGTCCAGATTGTGCCAATTAGGTCTAAATACATGTGCTTTCATTTGATTGGCCTTCACAACATCCTCATATGCCCTTTGCAGGTATAGAGGTGAGGTCAGCAGATTTGTCAGAGGAATAGAAGTTTTTATGGTCATTTGGGGTTGATGTTGACACTACTTTTCACTGCTCTATGTATCTGCCGAGCCAATAAGATGGGATTTTGCATTTGGACTTCCTTCTGAACATAATTAAGTTTTAAACATTTTTAGTTAAGTGCTACAAGGCTCTTGGAAATCTTCACTTGATTTGAAATAGCCTCAATTGATCTATCTCATTCTCCATTTCTGTCCCAAGTGAGTTGAGAGTAGACTTTCAAACAATTGCTCTCAAGTCAAACCAAGTATGCCCCTGGTATCATGAGAGTCTAAAGAGCATGTCAGTCATCTTCTGTTGATTTTAGGTGGCTTAAATCATCAGATTGACCAGATGTTGTCGATTCTTTTACTTGAAATTCATTGCTTATTCTTTGATCTTTGGTTTTATTGATGATTGTCATGTTTTTCTCCTCACTCTCCTATTTTGTTTGATATATTACTTGCAGCTTAACTCTCATGGAATATGGAGCTGAAGATCCATTGGAGCCCTCTAGTGCAAAGGAGCTGAGAGAGCTCGGAGGAGAAAGGGAAAAGAAGGACACACGTCAGGCACTTATTGGGTGAGTTCATCGTTTCTCTCCTCTTTTCTTTAACTGAGTCTGGTCAAGAGTGTAAGTCACACGCATGAAGATTTAATGGCTAATGAGTCACTGACAATGACATAAGTCTCGAACAACACTTGATTATATAAGGGACTCACTTATCAGGTTTAATGAGAGAAGCCAACAACCCCTTCTGTTATGTATTTGGGTGAGCATGATTCATGTAAGTCGAGCCAATGAAAGCTTCTAGGATCCCAATAGCGTTAGTGTAGACCAAGTCCATTCAAAGCCCATAATATTTAAATTGATTCAAAATTCAATTTAATTCATGCAGATCAGTTTTGAATTATTTGAAGGCTCAAATCATTGAACTTTTTGTTTAAATATAGCTCAAAAATCACAACTCAGTCTTGCACTCAAGTTTTTCATCTATTCACTTTTGCACCCAAAAAAATCAATTTTTTTTATTTGCTTACAACGAACTGAGAACCAAATGTTGATTCCTGATACCTATCTACTCAACAACTAAGGTGTTTTTCTGGGCTGGCGAGTGGTTGGACCAAGGGCTACAATACGAACACTCTTTCAAATTGAACAAAGAAAAAAATAGCGCATTCTCGAGTTATATTTCGCGAAGGATCTCATCACGAGGTTTGTTCAAAGAATGATAATGTTGAAGTATCGATCTCCGCTCCCCCGTCTTCGGATCAACCGACCTCGAAGCACCTGGCCTCCTATCGCCCTTCTCATTTGCCACTTCATGTTGTTGTTAGGCCTGGATCTCGCCCTATTTTTTAGTAGGAACTATTTATCTCTGCTTTGTTCATTTTGATCGTCCTTGGTAGATATGCATCCTCCCCTTCTTGAATGTAAGTACTTGTGAACGCCACAAAATCTTATAGCATCGTAAATTGTGATTTGTGTGCCTTAATTCGCAAATTACCTTTACGAAGCCCTCGGTGTATGGCCAATATTCCATTTTGTCATCATAATCCTTTACATCATGTGTTGCTTCCAAAAATCTGTCAATATATCTTCTCGTGGACTCAGTCTTACCCTGTTGTATGCTGAGGAGGATGTCACAAGAACTCTCGGGCCTCTTGATACTCCCAAAACGAGCCAACAAAGCTCTAGCTAACTGACTAAAAGTTGCTATGGATCACAACGACAAGAAAGAATACCAATTTCATGTCAAACCTCCCAAACACATTGGAAATAATCAGCACATGACGGAGTCGTCATAACCCATTAGTCGGAGACGCTCTCGAAATTGTATCAAGAATGCTTTTGGGTTAGCGAATGTGGTATGTGATGATCTGAACGTGCACAAGCTTGAGATATCAGCGATATATACAATGGTTGTGAAATATAACTCGGAGATCAAAGGACCATCAGATAACAGGTCGTCGTTGTTGAGGCTTGTCGTACCTATTGTTCCAACTAAGACGAATTTATGTAAGCCTATGAATAATGAATAAAAAAAGATGGATTTTTGTGCTTATGGGTGTTTGAATATCTACCAATATCCAAATCGTACCAAGTTGAATACCTATTTTATATAATAGAAAACTCGTCTAATCAGTCTTGCACTCAAGTTTTTCATCTATTCAGTTTTGCACCAAAAAGTTTCAGTTCTTTTACTTTTTAATTTGCTTGCAACGAACTGAGAACCAAATGTTGATTCCCACTAGGATTGCAGACGCGCTACGTGCGTATTATGGTAGATAGATTGAAATTAGGTGTTATTTGCATTACGCCTCATGCAGACTGCATGTTTTTTTCAATGCAGGCGTCATGCGGTATGTTTCGCGGTGTCTGTGCCGAATGTAAGCGTTATGCAGCATGAGTCATGTGTTGCATCGTATGGAATGCGTCATGATTCATGCATTGTTTCGCCTGCGTTACATATTTTGCGTTTTGTGCTAGGTAGCCTGCATCATGCTTTATGCATCTTTTATTATGCGTCATGTGTCTTGAAACGTGCGATCTGCGTCGTGTTTTTTTTTATGCTTTATGCATCAGGTGGCATGCATTTTTTGTTGAATGCAAGCGGCACGCGGTATGCGACATGCGTTTTTTGTAGTGAGGAATTTATCGCAAGTGATTTGTCATCTTGTTTGCATTATGTATCATGCGTTTTGTGCTTTTTGGCATCGTCTTGTTTGCATTATGCGTCATGCGTGTTCGTACATCGTTTGTCTTGTGTTATGCATGATGCATTATGGGACGTGTAACTTGCGTCATGCGTTTTGCAGCAAGCTTCATGCAGCAGACGACATGTTTTCTGTGTTTAATGCATGTTTTATGCGGTATGCTTCATGTGGCTTGCATCGTGCGGAATGTATGATAGGTCATGCATTATTCAGCTTGCATTATGCTCAATTCGCTAAAGGCAGACGTAAATAATAGCTATTGAAGTCAAAACCGCATGACGCTGCAGCCTGACGCTACCGCATGATGGTGACGCATTGCGCAAGTCGCTGCCGCAAGACGCTGTCGCATGATGTCGCTAATGTTGTATAGCAAATGTAATTAAATTTGCAAATGATGACGCTGCCGCTAATGGATCCACGGTATAGCAAATGTTTGACCTTGGACATACACGTTTTATATTAAATTTGCCTTAACCGGCTTTTGCAATTGTACATGAGAACGGCTTATATGGTATGTACATGCATTTGATTTGTATATGGAATGTGATATATATATATAGAGCAAATGATATGCAAATTTTTAGAAATTTCAGATTTGAACAATTTTGAATTGTGTTTTTATATATAAAATAAAAAATTTGTGTCAAATCTGAATTTTAGAAGTAGAACTAATTATAATTAAGATTATATATAAATATAATTAATATAGTTACCAAAACATGCCATCTACTTCTACAGTGCGATTTTTTTTTTGCCTTTCCACGTGTAAGGTATGTTGCTAATTCCTCTCTGGCGGTGACAAAGCTACAGTGCGATTTTTTTTACTTTCCACGTGTAAGGTATGCTGCTAAAGCTACAATGTGATTTTTTTTTTGCCTTTCCATGTGTAAGGTATGCTGCTAATTCCTCTCTGGCGGTGTGAAACGATATAGTTAGATTCTTTTTAATATATCATTCTTCGATACTTGAATAATGCCTTTTTTTGCCCAGGCTTCTTTTTCTGGCGCATATTTTTTTTCACGATTTCTTCTACCTTTGTCTGCGTGTTTTTTGTATGGTTGATGCATTGTACTGTTTATGCGCAACAATGCGAAACTTTTTCTGCCGATTTCTTCTATCGCTCGTTGTGTGTTTGTTTGGATGGTTGACGCGATTTTTTTTTGCCTTTCCACGTGTAAGGTATGCTGCTAATTCCTCTCTGGCGGTGACAAAGCTACAGTGTGATTTTTTTTTACTTTCCACGTGTAAGGTATGATGCTGAAGCTACAGTGCGATTTTTTTTTGCCTTTCCACGTGTAAGGTATGCTGCTAATTCCTCTCTGACGGTGTGAAACGATATAGTTAGATTCTTTTTAATATATCATTCTCCGATACTTGAACAATGCCTTTTTTTGCTCAGGCTTCTTTTTCTGGCGCAGATTTTTTTTCACAATTTCTTCTGCCTTTGTCTGCGCGTTTTTTGTATGGTTGATGCATTGTACTGTCTATTCGCAACAATGCGAAACTTTTTCTGCCGATTTCTTCTATCGCTTGTTGTGTGTTTGTTCGGATGGTTGACACGTGTCCTCTATATTTCGTCTTCTAGTAAAGAAGACAGTGGCACCGCTTCTTCATTTCTCATTCGCAACAGTATGGTCTCTGTATATCGTATTTGCATGGTCTTATTGCATCCTACAACAGTATGGTCCCTGACGCATGACGTTGATGCATGATGATGATGCATGACACTAGCGCATGACACTACCGCCTGACGCAGACGCAGACGCATGACGCTGCAGCATGACGCTGCCGCATGACGTTGAGCATGACGCTGATGCATGACGTCGCTGCCGCATGACGCTGTCGCAAGACGCTGTCGCATGACGCTGCCGCCAGAAGCTGCAACATGACGCTGCGGCATGACTCTGCCGCATGATGTTGATGCATGACGCTGATGCATGATGCTAATGCATGACTGTGCCGCATGACGTCGCTGATGCATGATGCTGACGCATGACGCTGCCGCTTGATGATTTCGCATGTCGCTGTCACATGACCATTAGCGTAAGGACTTGTTAGAAAGGGAGTCACCCCCTCTTTCCAACGAAGTCAACGTCTGCCAAATTCGCTAAAGGCAGACGTAAATAACCGTGATTGAAGTCAGGACCGCATGACGCTGCCGCATGACGCTGATGCATGACGCTACTGCATGACGCTGATGCATGACGCTGCCGCATGACGCTGCCGCATGACGCTGACGCATGATGCTGAGCATGACGCTGACGCATGGCGCTGCCGCATGATGCTGATGCATGACGCTGACGCATGTCGCTGATGCACGACGCTGCCGCACGAAGCTGCCGCATGTTGCTGCCGCATGACCCTGCCGCCTGACGTTGTCGCCTGACGCTGCCGCATGATGCTATCGTCGAGGAGAACAAATGCGGGAAACAAATGAACGAAAGAAATGTTACAGTGCAAATATGGAGCAGACGCATGAACGCTTCATGCAGCAGACGACATGTTTTTTGTGTTCAATGCAAGCGTCATGTGTCATATTTAAATCTTTTTTGCTGCAATAAAAAGTTGTTGACATAAAATACATTCAGCACCTTCAACTATATATTGAAAATATTATAGTTTTTGTAATGTTCAGCATATACAATTTTAATGATTTTAAGCATCGAGGTAGTTTGGGATAGGACAACCTGCACATGTAAAAGAATAATTGTGTATGTGTGAGGTTTAGTAAGTTATGAAGGAATGCAAATACGATATACAGAAGAAAAAAATCGCACTGTAGAAGGCTAGAAGCAAACGGCATGTTTTGTTAACTATATTAATTATATTTATATATAATCTTAATTATAATTAGTTATAGCTACTTCTAAAATTCAGATTTGACACAAATTTTTGATGTTATATATAAAAACACAATTCAAAACTGTTCAAATCTAAAATTTCTAAAAATTTGCATATCACATTCCATATACAAATCAAATGCATGTACATACCATATAGGCCGTTCTCATGTACAATTGCAAAAGCCGGTTAAGGCAAATTTAATATAAAACGTGCATGTCCAAGGTCAAACATTTGCTATACCGTGGATCCATTTTTATTTTCATATTTAACCATATGTGCGCAGTACCAATTTCTTGGCGCACATCAATTAATTATGACCACAAAATATATAAAATTAGCAGAATGATACAACACGAGGGACGCTGCAGCAAACTGAAACGATGCCAACAGAGGAAATCCCTAGAAAATCTCCTCATCTGCCCGATTCGCTGGGACACGTCTCTGGACAATTTGGTGTGGCGGCTTTGTGAGTGAAGGTGGGTTTATTCTATAAATCGATGCAAGGCAACTACAGAAAATCCAACCCTTCCCAGAAACCACCTTAGAACCTTGTTTTGAGCCCCTAGAATAGTAAAAATCTCACCTTTTTTTCTATTCGCAACCACTGCTACCTCCAAACACATTTTCTCACGCGTGGCCAGAAGGAAGAAGTGAGCTGCGCGTAAAAAAAAGCATCCGACAACAGTATGGTCTTATTGCATCCTACAACAGTATGGTCTCTGTATATCGTATTTGCATTCCTTCATAACTTACTAAACCTCACACATACACAATTATTCTTTTACATGTGCAGGTTGTTCTATCCCAAACTGCCCCGATGCTTAAAAACATTAAAATTGTATATGTTGAACATTAAAAAAACTGTAATATTTTGAATATATAGTTGAAGGCGCTGAATGTATTTTATGTTAACAACTTTTTATTGCAGCAAAAAATATTTAAATATGACACATGACACTTGCATTGTTTTGGATATAACTTATTTAAATATTACATATTTAAAGTAAAATATATAAAAAAATTAGATTTTATAATAATATGAAAAAGTTTTGTATTTAACTTTTTTATTTTATTACTAATATTATAAACTTATATTTAAATTTTATTTTTCACAATAGTTAACCATTACACAATTAATATTTAAATCTTATTTACTCGCTTGTGCTAAAATCTTTCGTTAGAATTTTATGTCCGTCCAGTGTTTCAATACATTGTTTTGGATATAACTTTATAAGGGTCGATAAAAGGTTTGAAAGTTTATGCATGACCATAATTTTTTAACTACAGAGGGTGCACTGGGTAAAATGTACATTCTACAGAGGGTGCATTGGGTAAAATGTACATTATAAAAATCTGATATATTGGATACCTCAGCTTCATTCCATTTCACAAAAAACTACATCATAACACAAAAATCTAATCTGCACTCTAAGCCATGCGCATGAGATCTCTTTCTGCTTATATATATATAAAATCCACAAACCACATCTTACTTTTGACCGTCGTGACAGTATCCTATACCGTGCTTCTGCAGAAAAATTTCATAGAGGGCCAAGCAGTAACAAATTTCAACAGATAGGGTCAGAGGCACCCTAATAATTGCACAGAGGGTCAAGGGCGCGACTAATAGTCGCGCCCCTAAGAGATTCGATTTTTTGGCTGAATTCAAGGCAGTTTGCAGTGCATTAACCAATTGTGGTCCCTACATGTCAGGGGCGCGACTAATACATGTGCCCCGACATTCTGGGCATTTTTTTCTATTTATACACATTTTATTAATTATATTAAAATAGTAATTTTAAATGCACTTATTATATTTATTATTAATAGATGTGATAATATATTAAATATAAATATTATATATTTAATACAAGTAATGATATATTTAATTAAGTAATAATATATTTAATATAAGTAATGATATATTTATATTGAATAAGTAATAATATATTTAAAATAATATAACATATGAAAATTTATTATTACATTATTATATATTAAAAATATTAAATATATTAAACTTAGTTATTAAATTATTAAATATATTAAAAATATTATTACATTATTAAATATATTAAAAATATTATTAAATTAATAAATATATTATTTCAAATAAAAATATTAGAAGTAATAAATAGGAGTTATTAAATATATTAAAATTAATTATTATAAATATTTAGTTAGTAATTATTAAAAATAGAAATAATAATAGATTAAAGTGTTTTTTATTATAAGTGGAAAGGTTTATAGCCTATTAATACTAAAGATGTTACAACTATTTCGAGAAATACAAATGGTCCAGTGGTAGGGGGTTTGAATAGAGGCGCTGAGTTTGTGTGAGGGCATGGGTTTGAACCCCCCTCCCTACCATTTTTTTTGTATTTACTTAGGGGCGCATGTATTAATCGCGCCCCTAAGTGCTGAAACAATCCAGAGAGCTGTTTTTGTGTTCAGCACTTTGGGGCGCGATTAATACATGCGCCCCTATCTTAACACTCAAAATTACAAGGCAATTAAACAAGTTTGAAACAAGGCTTTTATTGTGTTAGCTTGTTTTTTGTTTAATTTTCATTTTCCTAAATGTATTACAAGGCAATTAAACAAGTTTGAATTTTTTTTTGTCATTCTTTAAGTTTGAAACAAGTGTTTGAAACAAAGTTTTTTTGTTTACTTTTCTTTTTCCAAAATGCATTACAAGGCACATAACAAGTTTTCAACATTGATATAATTAAACAAGCAACATAAAAAGTAATTAAAGCAACATAACAAGTAATTAAACAAGCAACATAACAAGTTTTCAACATCGATCTAATTAAACAAGTTATTAAACAATTAAACAAGTTTTCAACATAACAAGTCTCAAAATAGCACAAACATAAAAACATACATCAAACATGCATCGATCTAAATAATATCAACCCCCTACCCCGACGACCTCGACCGCGGCCACGTGTATCATAAGCGGAAGGGGTATAAGCACTAGGCGCTCGAGTTGTCCTAGTAGTGCGCCGTAAAGGAATGATGTCCTCGTCTTCATCATCAGGATTGTGTGCTTGGCTTGAAGGGCCAAACACGTACTCGGATGCACGGTCTACCGCGTCCTCTACGGTACGCTCATCATTTGGTTTCGATTGGGCGGCTCCGGATCCTTGGCCGGGTTCCCATACTCCGCCCTGTGATAGATGTGAGTAAGGAGGGTGAAAGAGTGGCGCCTCGGGCATCTGACTCGCTTGCTCGCCACCCACCAACTGACCCAACCAGTCGTAGTTCTCTGGCTGGACGCGCAACCCCTCGGCTATGGATGGCTCCAAGTCCTCATCCCTCAAGCCATGCTCCAACATCAGGTTGCGGAAGACGACTCCTTGGTCGACGTCTTCGATGTTTCCGCGACAAGTTCGAAGAACCTTTCTCGCGAAAGTCTTGAAGACACTGTTGGCGCTTTGTGCAATCACACCAATCGCTTCCCTAGCGAGTGTTAAGTTGCGAAGCACCTGATTAAACAATTTAGTTAGTACTTTTCATTATTTTAAAGTTTAAATTGAAGGAAAAAAGGCAATGAATTTACCGTTCGTTGCACAACTTCGCCTTGCATGTTGAAGGTTCGCTCAACTCCACGCCCTTGATGTGCAATCGGGTTGAAGGCATTTCTTGCGGTTGTACCTCTCCAGTAGACGGTGCGCATGCCTTCCCGGTTGAACCATGCCAAGTAATGGTCCTAAGGGTCGTTCATGAAATCGTGCCCCAAGTCAATTGTATTGGTCAACCGATTCCCCCAAGTCTGTATGTACCCCTCGTGATAAATCTCCCAATCACGCCCCTCAGATTTTTTGTTGTGGAATACCTTATGAAGGCGCTTGCAATGAGGAGGTGGCAATGGAGGCGACACTTGGACTTGGAAAGATAATTGTCGCGCGACTCTAGCAGGATCGTGCCACTTGACAATCCAGAAAAATATAATTAGCCCCCGATAATGAAAAAGACTCATGTGAACTTGATCATTACATATCGGGGGCAACATAGCCACCACATCTTCATCGTACGGCCACCATTCTGGACCATTCTCATTGAGATGCTCGAGTCACCACCTATATAATTTTCAATAATGTTAGAATATATTGTTATTACGAAAATTGGAGATTGTTAAAATAATTAGAAAGTACCTGTAGAGAGTGATACTCCTATGCGGCTCATCGTCGTAGTTGTGCGTCGGGCCCATCCATCTCACCCCGTATGGCATGTCACCGGGAAAATCCTTCGCTCTCGGATGCCCAATCGGGAGCCTCGTCCACACCCACATCTGCAGTAGCATCAAAGGACCCCCAATTTGCTTGTTCCTCCTGTCTGATGCATCACATAAAGCACGATACAAACGTGCTAGCACCGCCGAGCCCCAACTATACCTCGGTGGATCATGGATGTTCCTTAAGAACTGAATGAACATCGTTTGTATGTAACCGGACTGGTCCGGAAACATAACAGTAGATAAGAGGTCCAACATGTATGCTCGTGCATACATGTCGATCTCCTCGGGTGGGGCATTAGGAGGTAATCTTGCCTTCAAGTGCCGTCTATCACCGGGGCCTTCTCTTTGTGGTTGCCAAGGTTCACGCAACCAATCTTGTCGCATGTGGAAATGACCCGACGGCCTCCTAAAGGTTTGCCACTCAACTCGCCCAAACAACTCCATGACGTCCTCCTCTCAATCTTGATCCACATCGCCTGTCACAGGTAGCCCGTCCAATGGTAAACCCCATAACATCAACACATCTTCCATTGTGATCGACATCTCACCCGTTGGAAAATGGAAGGAATGTGTTTCCGGTCTCCATCTCTCAGCAACCGTAGTTATTAGGTCACGGTCTACCTTGATGGTGCCCAATCGAGCGAGATGGTTGAGATTGAATCGCTCGAGAATTAGGGCAATTCGGCCTTTGTCTCCATGACGAACGTTGGCTACATTTCATAAAAATGTGTTATTTCTTAAATGAAATTAAAATTACACAATTGAAAAAATAACAAGATGGCTATATTTACCTCGTCATAAGCACAGTTGGATGCATGCGTTGGATTCAGAGCTCGTAGAAGAGACCCAACGTACGAAATCTCACGTGGAGGCGATAAATCGCCTTCAACGCGACCCCCCGCTCCGGCTCGGCCTCGGCCTCTACCACCTCTACCCAAGTTTCTTGCCATTACTATATTAACACATATATTAACATATATTCAATTAATAACTAATTTATTTGTCGAAATTAGTACAATACCAATTTTATATCAATTTGGTACAAAAAATAATAACCAACAATAATCAACTATTTCTTGGTACATATATTAACAAATATATGTTTAATAACCAACAATAATTGAACATGCAATACACAACAATCAATATTGCCAATAATCAACAAATATTCAACAAATAATCAATAATTACCAATAATAATCTAAAATTCTCACAATATTGTCAATAATCTAAATCAATCACCAATAATCTACTACAATCAATTATAATCAACAAATACTACCAAAAAACTCAATTATTAGCCATGCAACTACCATGACACAATTTTTCAAAAAAACCCTAAAAAATTCTCACAATATTGCCAATAGTATATATCAATCACCAATAATCTACCATAATCAATAATAATGAACAAATACTACAAAATAACTCAATTATTAGCCATGCAACTACCATGGCACAATTTAAAAAAAAAACCTAAAATTACCTTGAAATGATGATGAAGATCAAGGGGAGAAGAAGGAGATCAATGAAGCAACTATGGAGAGCAAGGAGAGGAGAGGGAGAGAAGAATTGGCCAAAAACAATGAAGGAGATGGAGATGTAGAGGTAGGGAGTAGAGGGGGCAAAATTGAGAGAAAAATAGGGTTAGGGGCGGGTTTGGGGGAAGAAATAAGAAATAAAGGGAAGGGAAGGGGTTTTTATGGCAGCACACCTTAGGGGCGCGACTAATACATGTGCCCCTAAGAAATTAACTAAAAACAGCTCTCTGGATGTGAGATTTCAGTTATCTACCATAGGGGCGCGACTAATACATGCGCCCCTGTTTTAATTCACAAAAATGGCCAGCAGGGGGTTCGAACCCATGCCCTCACTCAACCCAACGCCTCCAACCAAACCCCTCTTGCCACTGGACCATTTGTATTTCTTGTAAAGTGTAAAACATTTCTTTTATTAATAGGCTTGTAAGTTTTTCAATTTTTTAATAAAAAACACTTTATAATAACTATTTATAATAACTACATTTCATATATTATAACCTCTATTTATAATAACTATATTTCATATATTATAAATACTATTATTACTTCTATTTATAAATAATATTTTAATAAATAATATCACAAAATATTTAAATATTTATTACCACTTATAATAATTATATTTAATAACTACTTATTGGTAATAATATATTTATTAAGGTAATAATATTTTTAATATATTAGTTCTTCAGCTAAGTTTAATAATATTTTTAATATATTTAATAATGTAATAATATTTTTAATATTTTTATTAATTTAATAGCTAAGTTTAATATATTTAATATTTTTAATATTTAATAATGCAATAATATTTTTAATATATTAGTTCTTCTATTTATTACTTCTATTAAATATATCATTGCTTATATTAAATATATCATTACTTATATTAAATATATTATTACTTAATTAAATATATTATTACTTAATTAAATATATCATTACTTATATTAAATATATAATAATTATATTTAATATATTATCACATCTATTAATAATAAATATAATAAGTGCATTTAAAATTACTATTTTAATATAATTATTAAAATGTGTATAAATAGAGAAAAAAATTGCACAGAATGTCAGGGGCGCATGTATTAGTCGCGCCCCTGACATGTAGGGCCCACAGTTCGTTAATGCACTGCAAACTGCCTTGAATTCAGCAAAAAAAATCGAATAACTTAGGGGCACGACTATTAGTCGTGCCTTTGGCCCTCTGTGCAATTATTAGGGTGCCTCTGGCCCTATCTGTTGAAATTTGTTGATGCTTGACCCTCTATGAAAATTTTCCTGCTTCTGCCCCTGTGGGTCCCACTTAGGAAAAAAAGAAATTGGTACTGTAGAAGCTACAGTGATAATGAACAGTGATTTCGTTCCACAATGATATAGTTAGATTAGATTAGCTACTTATCTCCTCGCAACTAAGACGGTTTCTGGGCTGGTTAGTGGTTGGCCCATGGGCTACAATGTGAGCACTCTTTCAAAAAGAACAAAGAAAAATGATACGTTCCGAGAATTGAACTCGGGACCTCTCCCACCCTAAGCAAGAATGATACCACTAGACCAAATGCCCTATTCATGTGGAATTGATCCAATCCTTCTCTCCGTTTCTCTTTGTACCTCTTCTTCCCTTCCGTCATGTTTACTTTTTCTGATCCCAAAATATTCGAAGAAAACTAAGTTCCTTTATAAACAGTTATTATTGATTCAACATGAAATTTTCTTGCACAAATTAAGACGTTGACAACAGACAACTAAACCAGGTGGCCAATACTGATAAATGCCAAGTTGGATTAATTATTGCCTGGAAGAACAGTAAGTTTTTTTTTTTTCATGTTTATTATTAAACACTATCAGAATTTTAGTTATTAATGTTGTTATATTTGTTTTTTTGTGTGTGGCAAAATTATTTTCACGAAAATATTTTTTTTATGTGAACTTATCACGGAACAAATTATAGACGGAAAAATTATTTATTTTCACGAAAATAGTATTTGCTTCTACAGGAATAATCTAACTTCTCAAATATTACTCTCTTTCTTCCATGAAAAAACACTACTCATGAAATACTTCAATTTTTTAGCGGAAAAGTTCTCTCCAAAATTTTACAGAAATTAAGTTCTCTCTCTCTTCTCAAAAATTTCAACACTCTTTTCCCCCTTCTCTTCCTTTCCTCTCTGATTCACTTATTTGATTTCTCTTCTTTTCTTCTCTTCTCCAAAATCAAGCACGAGCTCAGCAGCATGTGTGTGGATATCCAGGCAACGTTGTCTGATGTCGATCGTAGGCAACTATTTCTCTTCACGATCTGATCGAGTAGAAGGACGCCTGAGAGGGATCAAAGAGGGGTTGATTGATATCAAATCGACAATCACAAATCCAATTCATGGTAATGTTGATTATTTTCATAAATCAACTTCACAAATCCAATATTCATTTACGCATTCTACATTTACTTTATTTTGAATAGATTATTTTCTATGTTGTACTTGAACAGAGAGGACAAAGAGATATTGGCACAAGAGCTAATAGAGATACTCTTGGTAATGTTTGGTACCAACTTCAAATTTTGGAGATATTCTTGGTAATGTTTGGTACCGGCTTCAAATTTTGAACATTTTTTTTTGTATTATGTAAAATTATGTAGCCAAATTTTGGATACAGATTTATTCTATATTATGTGCAATTTACAATGTGTAAATTTTGATGCTACTTACTTGTAATTGTTATTATGACAAATAAAAGTTGGTTAATAAATATATGTAGATAATGGCTCGACTAACAAAAATAATACATTTACTGACAAAAATAATGATTCTACTGACAGAAATAATATAATGACGAAAATAAATGTTTTTATATTTCTTAAAAAATGAGCAAATAAATAATAATTATGTTGATAATATAATTATTTACATGGTAACTTTTGAATATGTGGTAAATTTTGGATCACTTGCATGCAAATAACATGAAAATGTGTCATGCTAATTATGAAAATAAAAACAGACGACCTCACAAGCAAAGTTATTTTCGTGGAGTTATATTCATGCTTAGCTCCACATAAAAAAAAAAGTATTTCCCTAGTATTTCAAGAAAAAAATATTTTTTATGAGAAGAGTAGTTTTATTGATCCATTTACATGATTATTTCACGAAAAATATACATTTTTCATTCTTATTCTGACGAAATAGCTATTTGTTAATAACCAAAATTAAACGTTAATAACCAAAAATCAGAGGAAGCAAACATGACGGAAAGGGGAGGGGCCGGGAGCAAGAGGGATTTGAATGCTTCAGTAACAATATCTTTCAAACTTTTTGTAGAAGCTTTTTGGCCATTTAAAAAAATAATAATATTTAATAAATTTTCTCACTTTTAATGTCCTAACTATATAGCATATATCATATTGAAAAAAATGATTAAAATATTGTATATAAGTTTCTATTCTTTATTTCTTGTACTCTATCATCTTTTTACCAACTGGGAGAATACGTCTTGTTTTTTTCTTTTCAGCATTTTCTTTTATTTTTTTATATATTTATGAGAGAGAAGTATATAGGAAAATAGGAAAATAATACTTTCTATTAAAAAAGGATAAAAAAAACCCATACAATATGAAACCTTATATCATTTGATAGTGGATACAGACAATGGAAAACATGCCAGAAAAATTTCCAGTACTTCAATACATCCATTTACAACAAAATAAAATGAAATAATCAAAGTACAACCTAAACTAGAACTAATTTCATCCAGAAGTCCATAACCAAATTAATCAAATTAAGAACGATATCAGATATCGATCCGCATATCTTAATAGCATTTACAACCCTATGTTGTGGCACACCAATCAGTTAACTGGTTCTCCATTAATTTCACAGATCATATATCTATCAATAATCTTCAATATTTGATCGTCTAACTTGTGCCAAATTAGACAACCATGGAACGTTCGGTTTTGTCCAGCAAGAAGCCAAGATAAAAAAAGGTCAAACCAATATACAGCGAAGTATAGCATACGATCTAAATCTATGACACAAAATGTTAGCTATGGTTGAGGCGGTAAAGGACCGAATATGTCGAGAAAAGTCGGTGACAGCCCACCACTGGACGACAACCCGTTGTGGCCCAAGAAATCGGTGTGATGGTGCAACCAACCCTGAGAGGCAGCCGCCCCTTCCTTCAAAGCACCCCCGATGCGGGAGAGAGGGCTTAGATCATGAAAGAAAAGAGTTGGTGATATCGGGGATTGAGGCGACGAAATCTGCTGCTTTCCAGAGCTGGTACCACGATTGATCATGCGTGCTTTCACTTTAACCGGGAATTGGCCTTTTTCTTTGTCATCGGCGTAGTCTTTCTTCGCTGTCATGTTCCGTATTTCGCCGGGTGATGGCGAGTTGGGACCAGTGAGGCGTTGCACCAACGACATGAACTCACCGGCCTCAACATGTATGATCTCGGGTGCGACCATGTAGATGATGACAGGTTTTTTGGCCGGCTTTTGAACTTTGTGGGAATCGGCACTAACCATGAGAGGTGTAGGCCGAGGCCCCTTCAACTTTGAAGAAGACATTAATTTGGATTGATTTGGTACAACTTAATGATGAGTAGAAATGGTAGAAAGGGAGATGAAAATGATGAGTAGAAATGGTACAGAAGGAGAAGAAAATTTTCTAACTGCTGAAAACCGTACTTGAGTTATATAGTTGGGGACTCTTTCCTTAGAGGCCTAAAGTCAATCCTTCATTGGATGTTGATGCATCCACATATGCAATCGCTATATACGCCTAGACCATTTCATGTCAAAGCTGGAGGCAGCCTTTTTCAACTTGTTCAATTTAATAAAAACAAAGGGAAATGTTGTTGTCGCAAGTTGTCAATTGGACCCCAAATCCTAATTTATATAGATATTTTAATTTCTCTATAAATTTTCACAAAAAATTCAAGTCTAACAAAGATTTGATGATGGACAGTTTGACACAACATCACAAAAGTCCGGTAAACTTATAAAAATATTGCATGTTGACCGTTCTCAAAGTTTAGATGAACCAACTCTAAAACAAAAATTTCCTTACACCTAACACTACTGTCACCAAATTTGAATAATTGAAAGTAAAATGTTACGGTGAGACGCTTTTTGATATGTAATCGATACGTGTAATAAAGTGCGCTATTATGTATGTTAAACGTTTTGTTATGTATGTTATTCGAGTTCGGTTGCATGTTATTTTGTACTGAAAAAATAATTATGCATGTTATATTTTTGTACAAAAAAATAATTATGCTTTGTTATGTATGTTATATTTTTTCAGTACAAAATTATATGTAACCGAACTCGAATAACATGCATAACGACGCACATTAGCGCACGTATCGATTGCGTATCAATGAAATGTATATGTCGATCAGCTCCCTATTTTGAATGTACAAATTGATCCTCCTCTATTGGCACTTTAGGTGACCCAAATATAATGTAATTTTTTTCTAAAGAAAGATGGAGTCAACTCCTTCAAATTTTCACAAAATGAGATTTTTGGATTACATATAAAATATTTTTAAAATAAAAAAAGAAAGAAAAAAGAATTACAAGCAAACAACACGAATTTAAAATATTCTACAATTTGAGAAGATCATCACTCTTGTTTCTCAATCATCACCGGGCTCTCAAGCCATGTATCGCTCGTCGTGGGGTATCTATTTTGGGCACACCTCACGATCCATCGCGCACTGTAGTTGGCTTTGTAATATCATTTTTCTTCAAAGATGAGAGTCAAGACCCAAATTATACTATGGACCGACAAAATCAATTACAATGTATATGCTTTCAATTCGGTATCTTCATGTCGATGAGTACCGACACACATCAGATCTTCGGCTTCCTTTGTCGAAACATCTCATTTGTTTGTGCTTGTAAAAAGCTCACATCGCCACATGGCCCCGCTGAATGTTGAGTAGTTGCTAGACCACTGGATGATCGTCGTCATACCGCTACAACTTCATTGGATGATGTAGATCGCGAATCTTCATGGTTGAGGTTACTTCTTCGTGAATTGGGGCACAATTCAGATAATAAACCTACAACATTATGTTGCGACAACCAAGCTACAATTAATTTTACTCGTTGATTATTCTCTTTGTAACAACACTGAATCAATAAAATTGGGAGGAAAGAGAATTCTCAGGAAGTCTAGTCTCTTTTATTTTGTACTGTATTTTTACTGTATCTTGATAGTTAATAACTTTGTTTAATGTTGGGGGTTACAATTTAAAAAGCAGCATAAGAGATTGTTTATTAATTTAGGTTACTTTTGGATTACAGAACAAGTCTTGTTTATTAAATTTGTTTGGTCGGAGATAGAAGCAAGAGCACACATGGGTTCGACTAGGACTGGGCAAATAATTCACAAATCGTGACTCGCTCACAACTCGTTCGAATAACAATTCGAATAAATTCATTCAGAATCAACTCGAGTGGTCAAGCTCAAATACTATTCGAGTTGAGTTCGAGTTAGATATGACTCGTTCAGTGACTTAAAGACTCGGCTCGTATATGTGCCTTCCAAATTTAGTAAGCATCTTGTCCAGCTTAAGTTATTTGGTCCTTTCGAATTGAGTTGCTATTTGAGCTTAAGCTTATTATAAATTGCTAATTGAGCTAATATGCGAGTTGAGTTATTTAAGTTGTTGATTTGAGCTCAGTTGAGTTATTTGAGTTATTTAAGCTATAAAAGAAATACTAGTAATCGTACTCGTGCACAGCAACAGAAGTAAATAATGAAGACGAAAAATCGCTCGCATATTAACCAGTGCAAGCGTCATGTGTTTTGAGTCATTACATCAAGTGTCATGCGTCAAGCGTCTTGAGCGGCTTGCGTCATGATTCTTGCACTGTCTTGCGTCAAGCGTCGTGCGTCTTGCATCATGCGGCTTGCAGCGTCTTGCATCATGCGTCTTGCTTCTTACATCATGCGTCATGCGGCTTGCAGCATTTTGCGTCAGGGGACATGGGTCATGGGTCATGCGTCATGCGTCTTGTGTCTTGCAACATGGGTTATGGGTCAAGTGTCATGCGTCATGCGGCTTCCAGCGTCTTGCGTTCGTCTTCCAGCGCCTTGCGTCATGCGGCTTCCAGCGTCTTGCGTCATGCGGCTTCCAGCGCCTTGCGTCATGCAGCTTGCGTCATGGGTCATGCATCATGCGTCATGTGTCTTGCGTTATGCGTCATGCGTCATGTGTCATGTATCATGCAGCTTTCGGCGGCTTGCGTCATGCGTCATGTGTCATGCATATTGCACCGTCTTGCATCAAGCGTCTTGCGTCATGCAGCTTGTGTCATGCGGCTTACAGCGTCTTGCATCATGCGCGAACTGAGCCATCTGGAAATTCAATGGCCGAGCATCCATCCACCCAAAAAAAATAAGAATCATTGTAGGATCTAGATATTAAACTCCTTAATAAGAAGGCGAGATATCCACCTTAAAACCTGCTTTTTTTCTAGTTCCTTTGCAGCCTTAGTTATTGTGCTCTTTGCATTTGACAATTCATTCACGAAAAAACATCGGAGAGCAATGAAAACAAAAAATGTGTTGAACCCTTCAATCAACATCTGATAAAAATTATTGTATTTTGTTCTTAATTATTATATAACATTCAAACCTCTGCTGGAAAAACTAAAATGTATGTCTTATTATCTCACTTTTTCTCATTTTATATTTATTATTTACAATAAATTTCAATTTATGAACAAATCAAATGAAAAGATTATAAAAAATATGCTAAACATAAGCAACAACATTATTTTTAAATTACTATGAATTTTAAAAAAATATAAGATCAACAAGCTCATGTTAAAAAATTTAAGCGATTAATTTATTACTATATTTCTTTCATACCATTCATTATAAATTAAAGATCATACATACAATGTGAATAAATTAATTAAGAAGTTGATTAATTTACACATCATGCATCATATATCTGATCAAAGTAATGGAGCTCGATTCCTCAAACTTTCCACAAAATATAAAGAAATGTTTTTACTAAAGTTCTCTAATACAAAGATTACGAAGTTTAATTGCTCAAAATTAAAATAAAAAAAATCACGAATTTGATCAATTCAGAGGCTCAGAAGTTGGATTTTTTTGCTTCGTTTTTAAATTAAGCGCGTCAGGCTGAAGAGACACAGAGAAGAGATTGGTGTTTTAAATTTTTTTGGATTGAATGTGGCGCAATTATGCTTCAATGTGTGTTGAAGCATTTTTTTTGGCATATACGAAGAGGCAGCGCTACCAACTGAGTTTTAATCCAGTGGCCTATATCTTATCCGCATAAATTGACAATTAATCATGGTTCTTTAAGGATTAGACATCAAGCTTCTTAATAAGGAGGAGGGATGTTAACTGAGCTGATTTACGAGTTGCGAGTTAGCTTGAGTAAATTCGTGTTGAATACGAGTTAACATTTGTACTTGAATGTGACCTGAGTACTCGATTCAGATTAGCTCGAGACTCGCTCGAACTCGACTCGATAAACAGTCCTTGATTCGACTAACATTCTTTTGGAGGGGCTAATAGTGCTGTGTCTAGAGGAAACAGAACTCTCTCTCTTTCCCTCTCTTCTCATTTTGTGGTGTTTAACATAATTATTTTTTTCAGACTAAAGCAATATAAATGAAATTTTGTGTATGAACGTCTGTATGTCATTTACACAATTCTTCTGTTTAAAATAAAATTTAACTAATTTGGGCAGTGCTGTCGATACAAACTGGTGCAGATTAGAGGAGTCGCCTAATAAATCTTTAAAAAAAAAAAACATGTCATTTAACAAAACTTTATGAATTGAGCAAGGTCAATCCAAAGAGCGGATAACTATGACCACCTTTTGTCCAAAAAGTACATTAATTTACCGTTGAATTGTACGAATGTTGAATCGTACGAATGTTGAATCGTTGACAGGATTTTACATTTATTTTTTATTTTTATTTTTTTGATTTAAACCCGTAGGTAGGATTTTACATTTATACTATTCGATGATTATACACTCCTACATGCATGCTCTCTTTATTTGACGGAAAATTATCCTGAAACCTCTTTAATCTGCACGGATTCCATGTGCTAATTGTCGCAAGGATGTTTAGCTAGCAGATACTAATTAGTTATATATAATGAATATTTAATTCCTTTAAAAATTCACGAACATTCTACAAACTAAAATTTCGAAAATAAAAAAATGACTAATCGAACAAGCCGACTTTATGAGAATATTCGTCCAGAAATCTCATTTGTGATTGTGATGAGTTGTTACATGCATTATCCAAAAAAGAAACGCATAGATACAATAATTTGATTTAAAATATATGAAGGGTACATCAGGAAAGGGGATGTTGTTCAAGAACAAGGATCATCTCAGCATCAAGACTTAACAGTGATTTTGATTGGGGGTTGAATATACAAGGCAAAGACTTTGGTAGTTGCTGAAGTGTTGTGAGTGAATACACTTCTTGTTGAGTTGGAGCCTTCGTGAAGAGGTTTGGAGTTCAAGCTCTATTAAGGACTACTTTTAAGATTTTTTTTCAAGCTTATTTTCTAATTTGTTTGTGGGTGTGTGTTGTAAGCATACATGTAATGAATCAAAAAAAAAAAAAAGATGAGACTTGCAATATATAGCAAGTATTTCATTAGCATTGCCAATGATTCGGTACAATATGACAAAATCAAACACATTAAGAGTGATAAGTTCTTAATTAATGATGTAAGTTAGATTAGATAGCAGAATATTGAAACTTAGTTATGTTTAGAATGAACAGGGGCAATTCAGAATTTCTGACATAGGAGAATAAGGTCTAGGATTTTCTTCAGATGTAATCAAGATTTGAATTATACATTATAATTTTTGTAGTTTTTTTTTTACTAAACATTATAATTTTAGAGGTATATTTTCCAAAAAAAATCTAAAAATTAAGCATATTTTTAAATTCTTTCAAATTATAAGTATATTTTTCAAATTATTTTTATGAAAAATATAATATATAAAAGATATTTTGAAAAAAAAAATTTCAATGTGAGACCTGACTTAACGTGACTCCGCCTCCGCGAATGAGATGTCTCAATTATTATTGTTGCGAGTGAAAAATCAACCAAAAAAATACTGACCCTTTCAAAGCCGCCTATATAGTAGGCCAGGGTTATAAATTGCAGTCTGCCACGTCACCACGCTCCCAGTGGGCCCCACATCATTAGAGTCTAAGTTGAATTAGATTAGGATTAATTGACCAATTGGGAGAAGGTTAGGATATCAAGCAAACAAAGAAGAGATTAATTAAGTATATATGTTGTTTTATTTAATGGTCTTGACAGTTTCTTCGAGGAGTCTGTATCTGCTGTTATTACGAGGAAATAACAGAATTCTGTTATTTATTTGCTGTTTGTTTGATCTATACGAACGATACAAATGAACTGCACGAAATTCGTTGTATCATATAAATTATTTATTAGATCGAAAATAAACTGATCAGATATCGAATAATAGCGGATATAAAATCTTCTTCGAGACAATGAACCCATGCACTAGGGATCTTCGTGACGTAGTGTATATTATATGGAGCTAAATTATTTGCTAGTTGCTAAAGATTTTACTCAAAATTAAATATTAAAAGGTTTTCCCATGGTCAGATCACGGGGCGGCCGGTTTGTCCTTGTTTGTTTGTTTTTGTTTCAAAGAAAAAACCCAATAAAATATATTCTTAAATCCATAATATTCATATCATACATCAATTACTATTTTCAATTTTATTTATTCAGTAAAAGCAAAAGCGAGCGGAAGATATCTTATTAAAGTTATGTTTATGATGTTATACGGCCGAGCGATTTTCCATTTAGAGAGTTTTTTTATATAAGGGTTCTCAAAACTTGGCATTTATTATTAGGAAAATGTTTCAGCGATACTCGATTCGATACCGACTGGATATTTCCAGTCGCTAGAGGGCTCCGGTGTTCGATCTCCGTTAAATCACTTTCAATGTCTAGTTTATTTCCAACGATACACATGTGTGACATTACTGTCTCTCTCTCGCGCACGTGCGTCATTACTCCATCTTCGCGATTTATTCCCCTCTTAAACTTCATTTTCTGTTGTTATGCATGTTAATTGAAAACGTCAGCATACAAAATATGGTTGTCAGGCATTTTTATTCTAGTTGTCATGCAAGTTGATTGATTATACTATGCATACTTATTTGGTTATGCATGTTAATTGAAAACGCCACCATACAAACTATAGTTGTCAGGCATGTTATTCTGATTGTCATGCATGTTAGTTGATTTACTATGCATACTTATTTTGGTTATGCATGTTAATTGAAAATGACAGCATATAAAATATGGTTGTCAAGCATGTTATTCTAGTTGTCATGCATGTTATTTGATTTATTATGCATACTTACTTAGTCTGGTTGTTATGCATGTTAAACTTTATTTTTCTGTTATTATGTTTGTTAATTGATTTACTATGCATGCTTATTTGATTGTTATGCATGTTATTATAGTTGTTATAGTAGTTTTGTGATGTAATATAGCTTAAACTTCATTTTTTGTTGTTGTTATGCATGTTAATTGAAAACACATGCATACTTATTTAGTTGTTGTGCATGTTATTCTAGTTGTTATGATAGTTTTTTTTATTGTAATGCAGCTTAAATATCATACATCATTTTTCTATTATTATGTATGTTAAATTAAAATACATGCATACAAAATTTGATTGTTATGCATGTTATTGTAATTGTTATGCATACAAAATTCACATGTATACGAAATGAAAATCCATAATAAATTAACATGCAGTCGAACTCGAATAACATGCATTACAACGCGTTTAACATGCATAGCGACGTGCGTATCAATTTTGTATAACAAAGTAGCAACTGGAGATGATAGTTTACACAAAATTGAGACGATTTTGGCGAAAACTGGATGCGCGTATCGATTTGGTATCAAATCGCGTATCACTATATCAGCTCCCTTATTATCAAATCTTGACTAACTGTATCCCAACTTTTGTACTCCGTATGCGTACCCCAACTAACTTTTAAAAAAGAAAAAGTCAAACAGTCAAACGATTTCTAAAAATGGAAAGTCAAACAGTCAAATGCGGATAAAAAATGGAAAGTTGAATTACGCGCATTGTTCTGAACATTTTCGTCCTACACACTATTAAGAATGTTTTGCATAGAATGCATGAGTGCAGACTAAATAAAATAGGTGTTCAAACTAAATAAAACAGGTGTTTAAACAAACTAAATAAAAAAAAGTATTCAGACTAGTTATTTCAATTCTATTTTTGCACTGCTTCAAGTCAGTTCTGCACAAAAAATGAGGCACAGACTAAATAAAACAAGTGTTCAGACTAAATAAAAACGTGTTGAGAGTAAATAAAATAAGTATTCAGACTAGTTCAGACTAAATTAAAAAACATGTTGAGAGTAAATAAAATAGGTGTTCAGACTAGTTGTTTCAAGTCTGTTTTGCATTATTCTGAACATTTTCGTCCTACACACTATTAAGAATGTTTTGCATAGAATGCATGGGTGTGGATTAAACAAAACAGGTGTCCAGACTAAATAAAAATGTGTTGAGACTAAATAAAATAGGTGTTCAGACTAGTTGTTTCAAGTCAGTTCTACACAAAAAAAATGAGGCACAGACTAAATAAAAAAGATATTCAGACTAAATAAAAAAGATGTTCAGACTAATAAAATATGTGTTCAGACTAGTTGTTTCAAGTCTCCTTTTTTTGCACTATTTCAAGTATGTTTTGTATAGAAATGGTATGCATACTAAATAAAATATGTGTGCATACTTGATAAAACAAAATTATATATTAGAATCATAGGGTATTTTGTGTAATTTAAGCTAAAGTCCAATAAGTTTAGGTCAAAATACTCAAATTTAGTCTCAAGTTCAAGTTACTTCCCTAGAATTGATTTATAATGCATAAAATAGGTAATGGAAGCACAAGAAGCTATTTCTGGACACCTGGAGCACTTGGGAGCGAGATCAGACAGTTACAGGAGTCACTACGGTCGTAACCATATCCATTACGGCCGTAATGATGTCCCCGAAATGGATACAGAGCGCATGCACAGTCATTACGGCCGTAATGTTGTCCATTACGATCGTAGTCACCACATCCCGAGAACCCACATTTCAGAACTTAGCCAAAATCTCTTCAGATCAACTCATTACGGCCGTAGTCATCATCCATTATGGCCGTAATGGAACTAACCCGAGACCCAGAATTCCAGTACTTAGCCATCTAAGTAGCTAAGTGCACCCATTACGGCCGTAGTGGTGTTTTCCCGAGAGTTCATATTCCATGCCTTAGCCATATTTTGATGCAGAAGAGCTCATTACGGCCGTAATGACCCTTCGTTATGGCCGTAACCAAAACCGCCAATTCCCAGAATAGATCCTGAAACCATATTCTTGGCACGCTCTGCCATTTTTAGCACTAATTACGACCGTAATGACCCATCATTACGGCCGTAACCAAGGTCAGCAGAGCAGTTCAGTTTTATTTTGGAAAGTTTATTAGAGGTTATTTTGAGATTCGTGTATTCATGCATAAATAGGGGGTTCAGATCTGTTTAGGACATGCTTTGAAGAGATAGTTTTTCATTACACTTTTGAGAGAAAGAGAGAGATTTTGGGGGAAGAAAGAGAAGAAGAAGAGAAGGTCATTAGAGACTTCATCATCACTTTGGTTTATTCTTCCACTCCTTCTCTTGTTTTCTTTTACTTGCTTAGTTGTATTTTCATGGCCATCAAGGGCTAATTCTCCATTAGGTTTTTAGGGAGACTTGAAACTTGGCTTGTATCTTACTTGGTATAATGATATGATGATCGTTGTTTTTGTTATTATGGCTTGTGCTTGTTTTTATTACTTATTGTGATCTTGATCAAATTGAATACTTAGGATTTAATGGTTGTAATTGAGAAATTGAATTGTTAGATCCCGACCACAAGTAACAAGGTAGATGGTAATCTAAGTACCGAAACATGACAATTGTCATCTATAGGCCAACTTAATTGAATTGAATAATTGTACCAAGTACCGGGATGTGAATTGCAATTGTTTAAATAGATTAAGGCAATTAGGACTTAATGAATTTAGACTAGGATGACCAAGTATCGAAAGGTGAAATTATTCTAGTTTAGATATGGTATTAACATAGAAATATTTCTTAGTACCAAACTTGTTAATTGCGCCTCCATAATATAAAAACAAACCTTCAATTGACTAAGTAAATATAAACAAGTGGATAAAAACCCTAGAATCCTAAGCCTCTCATCTTAATTCTTCAAGTAGTTAATTGATTTACTTAATCTCAAAATTGCATAACACCAACACCAAACTTCTACTTTACAACAAAACTCGACATCTTGCTTTTATTATCTTACTTAGATTAGAATTATTAGAATTTGATAACTAAATCCGACTTGTCCCTGTGGATTCGATCTCAAAGTACTACAATAGACAGGTGTATACTTGCAACCTCTATCTAGCAACTAGGGTTGGTAAAACTCCTATCAATACTAAGTATATGTTCATACTAACTTCTCTGATGATCATACTAACATCTCATGTGGTTATACTAACTCATCTGATGGTCATACTAGCTGTTTCAAGTTTGTTTTGCATAGAAATGAAGCACGGACTAAATAAAAGAGGTATTCAGACAAATAATGTGCACTATATAAGAATATAATGTGCTAATAAGGATATGATCATACTAACTCATCTGATGGTCATACTAACATCTCATGTGGTTATATTAACTCCTCTAATGGTCATACTAGCTGTTTCAAGTCTGTTTTGTACAGAAATTGTGTGCATACTAAATAAAAAGGTGTTAAGACTAAATAAAGTATGTGTTCAGACTAGTTATTTCAAGTCTATTTTTTTCACTGTTTGAAGTCTAATCTGCACTATATTAGAATATGCTAATACTAAGGATATGGTCATACTAACTCCTCTGATGGTCATACTAAATCCTCTGATGGTTATACTAACACTGATGGTGATACTAACATCTCAGATAGTCATACCAACTCCTCCGATGGTCATACTAACCTCTCATGTGGTAATACTAGCGATGTTTTTCAATGTTTCATCGATTCATCGATGATTTTCAATGTTTTCATCGATGATTTTCAATGTTTTCATCGATGATTTTCATTGATTCAACGCTTCTCATACCTAGTCACAAAGGGCTATATTTTCTCAAGATCAATTCTTCTCCAAGCGTTTCTCCACAAGCATTTTTTAGCACTCGTACTTCTACAAGCCTTTGGCATGCTAGATTTGGCCATCCCTTCAGTTCTACTACTACACAAGTTAGCAAAACTTATAGCTTACTTTGTAATAAATATACCAAATTTTTTTGTCATTATTGCATATTAGTAAAAGCTCATGTCTTATCTTTTTTTTCTTTCTACTTCTACTTCTACTTCTCTTCTAGAACTTGTACACTCTGATGTATGGAATCCCTCACACCATTTTTCTTCTAAAGGCTGCAAATTTTATATCTTATTTGTTGATTACTTTTCTCATTACACTTGGATTTATTTTTTCAAACAAAAGAGTGAAGTTCCTCACATTTCTCTTTTTTCAAAGCTCGAGTAGAAAATCTCCTTAGTAGAACAATCAAAACTCTTAGAACCGATGAAAGAATCAAATATAAACCCATAACCTTTATTTCTCCTCAATCACATCAAACTACATGTTCCTATACTCCACAACAAAATGGTGTGATCGAGAGAGATCGCCATATTATGGAGCTTTCTCTTGCTACCATGTCTCATGCCTCTATTCCTTTAAAATTTGGAATGAAATTTTCTCAAGTGTTGTGTATCTTATCAATAGACTACCTTCACGAAATGCAATCCCTTATAAAACAATTTTCAACAAAGACTCGGACTACAATCCCTTAAAGGTGTTGAGTTGCCTTTGTTTCTCTTACACTAGACCTTATAATCAACATAAGCTAGAGCTTCGATCACAACCATTGTGTCTTCATTGAATATGATATGGCTAAAAAAGGCTATCGGTGTTTACAATTATCCTCCAATAGAATTTTTATCTCTAAGAATGTTCAATTTGATGAGACACAATTTCCTTTTAAGGAACCTTCAAGAGCACATCAAATTCAAGAGCTAGAACCATTTTTCTTTCAGCCCCTACAATTGGTTCAACCACCTTTGGATTTGGCTCTAGCTGCATCAAATTCAAATTTTGTCGAAACAGATCAGCCTAAGCCACAAACTCCTTTAGCTCAGGCCCGAGAACAAATCTCCTCTCAACCTAATTCTCAAGGGTTGACAATGGCCCAAGATCAAAATCTTACAGCAGGCACAATCTCTCCTAATAGTACAACTCGAGCTACCTCTTCGCGAGTTAAATAACTCAAACGGTCACCAGAGTTTGAATTCTTCTTCTCTCCTAGCTGAATAATCTATCTACTCGATATTTCCCCAAACACCTGTTGTACCATCTCTACCTCTTACAAATCAAAACCTCCAATTCTCACAATCAACACTCAATGGTGACTATAACTAAAGACAAATCATGGAAACCACAAAAATTTCCTAATTTTGTGGCCCACAATGTATCGCTTGAATCTGAACCAGCAACATTCAAGCAAGCAATGAAATGCTCAAATTGGCGAACAACCATGGGAGAGAAGCTCAATGTGTTAGCCCGAAATAATACCTAGACTCTAATTCCTCCACCAATTGATCAAAAAATCATAGATTGTAAATGGATCTACAAGGTCAAAAGACACTCCGATGAAAGTATTGAAAGGTATAAAGTACGTTTGGTGGCTAAGGAATTTAATCAAGAGGCTACAATTGATTACATGGAGACCTACAGCCCAGTAATTTGAGCACAACAATACGAGTTGTTCTCTCTCTTGTTGTGTCCTCAAATTGGAACATTCGACAATTAGATTTTTCAAATGCATTTTTCAATGGTGATATGACAGAGAGGGTTTTTATGCAACAACCTCATGGCTTCATCGATTCATCTCATACAGATTATGTATGCTTGCTACATAAATCACTTTATGGCCTGAAACAAGCACCATGTGCATGGTTCCAAAAGCTAAGTGATTGTTTGGTGAATTTTGGCTTTAAACCATCAGTCTATGATCATTCTCTTTTTCTATCTCAGTGTCAAGGCCAAACAACCCTAATTCTGGTTTATGTTGATGATATTTTGGTCACATGCAACAATTCAACCCATGTTCAACAATGTATCGATCATTTGAGTACTCAATTCACCATTCGAGATTTCGGCAATCTACATTATTTCCTAGGGATTGAAGCAATCACTACTGCCAAAGGGTTATGTCTTTCTCAAACAAAATATCTTTTAGATTTACTCAAAGGACAAATATGCTGAATACAAAACCAGTTCTAACCGACATGGTTCCTGGAACATCTCTCTCTCAAACGACAAGTTCTCCATGTGAGGATCTGCACCTTTACGTAAGTGTTGTAGGAGTGTTACAATACGCTACCTTGATATGACCAGATATAACATTTGCTGTTAATAAGGCCTCTTAATACATGCATTCCCCAACAGTTGACCAATGGAGTGTTGTCAAGAGAATCCTTCGCTATATTGCTGGTACAATGAACTCTGGCCTTCAAATTAGCAAACACTATATACTTGATATACATGCCTACAGTGATGCTGATTGGGCTGGAGATTTTGATGACAGATGCTCCACTTTTGGCTACTGCGTTTATCTAGGTTGCAACTTTGTTTCTTGGTGTGCTAAAAAGCAACATATTGTTTCCATATTGAGTATTAAGGCAGAGTACCGAAGCTTGGCTCTTGCATGCACTGAGATCATGTGGCTAGAATACATGTTGAAGGAAATTTGAAATACAACTAAATGTGTTGTGGTGTGATAATATTGGGGCAACATTCCGTGCGGCAAACTCGATGTTTCATGCGCGTACTAAACACATTGAAGTCGACTTTCATTTTGTTAGGGAGCATGTGGCATCAAAACAGTTGATAGTTCAATTTATATCTTTAATGACCAATTAGCAGAAATTATAACAAAACCCTTGTCTCTACCTCAGTTTCAACATCTCAAGAGCAAGCTCAATGTCACTGAGGTCATATTGGCTTGAGAGAGGTGTGTTATGATATATCATACGAAATGCAACATCAAGACAAGCACAGGAAATGCTTAGGTAGTTATTGATTATGATGTAACATTCTCTATTAATTACTATGTTAGTTAGTTAGAAACTCAGTTAGTTAGAAGCAAGGCTAGATACCTGTATTCTGCTACATACATTACTATATAAAAGGAGGCATTGTACTCTTTCAAACAAGGAGAGATCACATTTTTACACAATTTCAATCTTATCCCCCTCTTTCTTTTATTTGTTTCTATCTCAAATATCAATGCTTAATGTCAGTTAGAAATCGTTGCAAGTTGTAATGGATTTGATCATGTAATATATACTTGATTTGTAAACATGTAATTTTTGTAATTTCAGAGTTTTTCTCTATTTTTTTTTGTTGTTGTGCAGTTAGCAGACGTTCTTATAAAATTGAACTTTTTTAACGTTTTGATCGGTAATTCAAACACAACGTTCAACGCAAAAGAAAATATTAAGTTTATTAAACGCAACGTACACGCAAGAGAAAATCATTACGCTCTCAAAATGAACTAGTTAATGCAATGATATTTATGTCACCGTTTTGTGCGTTTGACGGCGTTACGTCTAAGTGTCCGGTTCGTTTTTCCATGGGTTTACTAACTAGTGAGAATATGTTTTTACTTTATCGAGGCTTTTTGCTTTGGAGCGAGAGGAAGTGAAGTGGGCCTCTTGAGCTCTTAACCTTGATTTATTTTCAGGCCTGAAAACTTGATTAAACTATGTGGGTTTTAAAAAGGCCAGTATATGAATTTATCTATATGGGTCTTATAAAGGCACAGCATTGAATTTTGTTTCACTTTGTTTTCAATACACCCCTGGATCCTTTTCAAAGTCGTTCCAACTCTTATTAATTGTTAAAGATGAAAACTTCAAATAAGTTCTCTGTATAGACAATTTGCAATTTATAGAATTTTATTGTAATGGTAATGGAAATGAACTACTATCTTATATTAATCCAATTTAATAATATTTTTACTGGTTAGATTCAGTATTTGATTGCTAATGTCCTAGTAGTCTAATAATAACTAATTAGGATGTGTTCAATCCTCCTGAGTACAAAGGTTTGTGTCTCATTAAGAGGCTTAGTAATAAATGTTACTATATGTTCAAAAAAAATCAGTTTTTGAATATTCAGTTCATTTTGAGGGCTTATAAATTCTGCTAGGTAAAAGCTCAGCAGAGCGTTCTACTTTGTGCAAGGACTCCGGCTGGAGCAACAGTATAACTGTATAAGCACCCAAAAGTTGCTCAAAAAGGTCAAATTTAGCATCAGATAATACTGGTATTTGTGATGTTGTATTCCCTTTTGTCTTCAAAAAATATCCCAGGAATTTAGCATTTGATAAACTTCCAACTACTAGAGGCTCACAAAACCTTAACTGCTAACAAGGGATCAGCAGAGGAGCACCAGTAGCAGCAACATATTAATGGGAGCTAAATTTATGATTATAAACAAATTTTGACAAGAAGATCGACCATACTTCTGGCTAAAACACTGTCAAATGATATATATCTGGCATATAGAATATTCCCCTCCAAATTTAGGAGCAATATCAACTAAGCCTGTAACAAATTACACCAATGGTTCACACATCAAGTATTTAAGCCAGTAACAAATCATTTCTAGAATAATCCACATATATCAATTGGCCGCAACATAGTCATCCGAAGAGTTTAACCATTAATTTTAAAAGCAGACCCCATAAATTCATGCCAGTAACCAAGAGATTAAGAAAAACAACAAAGACAGATTAAAAAGCACAATCATGCCATCTACTAAAATTGCAAAAATATTGTTCACGAACTTACAAAAACTGCATACCACTGCATACCAGAAAGTCTCCGACTTATCCAAGTTGTATCAAGTATACCTGATGTTATAATTATAGCTGTTAGTTAAATTTTCTGAACCTAATACACACAAGGGCACAAAGAAAATACCCTAAAAAGAGAATTGAACAATAAACCGATTTCTCAACCACAGCCTTTGTGCTTTTGACTGAAATCATTCGAGAGACCTTCAGATGTGTACATATGGGCGAAACTGGCATCATTTAGCAGTTTGTTCGAGCACAGGAACTTTAGTCCATCTTTCTTCAAGCACGTTGCTCTGAAGTGGAGGTAGAGAAAACACACTGACAGTCGAACTCTTGCTCCTTATCTCTTTCAATACACGAAGAGCTGCAACAGTGCTCTTCATGTACATGCTCTCCATGCTCTCAATTTCCTCCAGCCCAGGAATGCCTCCAGTGTCACTGCTTATGGAAGGGCTAGGTGGTATGGATGAAGATTTGGAGTCGGGTATGAGGTGGGCCGAACCATTTTCACCAGAAACAGAGGGCTCGTTGATGGGGAAGAGTCTGTCAAGCATGATTTCACATTCTTTGACGAGCTCGTAGATAAGGTCGGTGGTGAAGAAAGGTTGCTGAAGAACCTTTTGGATGAAAGGTAGACGGATTAGGGCACCAGTTCTCTTGTCATACTTCTTTAGTATCTTCACCAATCCTGTGAACAACAAGAGGAGCATATTATTTCACAAATACTTGAAAGAGTTGGGATTTTGCTCTTAAATGCGTCATACCATAGCCTGTATTATTTTGGTATTGATAAAAAGCAAAGAACAAAGAAACTGTTGAAAAGTAAAATGTTCCACAAACAGACCAACTAAAATTGTTCCACGTTCAAATCCAAAAATAAATGTTTGAAGTATTTTTTTTCGATGATTTTATTGGAATCTAAAGACTACAATGACATGGAAATCAAAAGAAAAAAGACCAAGCCGGGCACGAAAACTTACATGAGATAAACGTACACAACAGAAAAGAAGACCGTGTATTTTATTTAGTAAAGAACGTGCAAATTTCCAAAAAAAGCAAGCTTGGAACAATAAAAATACTATACAGATCTTATTAAAAATAAAATATTAGAAGCAATAGACATGACACGAATATATTACAGTTACCAACAAATGAAATTACAAACAACAATAACAATTAATGTAGTAAAAAACAGACGCAGCTGCGGTCTATAGAACAGTCAAACGTGTCAACTTCGTGATATATATATATATATATATATATATATATATATATATTGCATTCAAATAGGAAGTCCAAAGAAGTAAAGATTAGGAATCCAACGCATAAAGAACCCCTTAATTAACAGGTTGACCATACCCGGATGATGTCAAAATATAGGAGCAAGAAGGCAAATCATAAATAGCATATAGACACGACCAGTCACTCAGATACAGGTCACCCAGAAGGCCAAAACTATGTTTACAGAAAATCTTATCTGATACTAACATTCATGTACTGTTTTCCTCATTAGTATTATTCTTATCTTTCCAAGTATGTTAAGAAAATGATAGGCAATGCAGCCACCCATACACAAAAACATCTATATACCGATCAACCCAAACTTATGATCTTAAAGACTTGAAAAAAAAAAAATAACAAGTGTTGTCAGATTTTGTTAAAACAACAGTATAAACCATACAATAAAATCTACACCTGAACTCGACCAACTGGGACACACTTAAAATATTATACACAATTCAATTGTAAATGTTAAAACAATGCAGTAATGCACCATAATTCAATAAAAAAGAACCCAATTTCTTTCAGGTGTAATTTATTTAGATTTGTGCTATACTGTTGCATTCCAAGCAGATCATGCATGATAAAGAAAAAATTAAAATTAAATTAAAGTTCATACCAGTATAGTTAAGTGCGCTATAATTCTCAAGAAGAACCATCTCTCCATGAAAGTCAACTATTTCCTTCCTGACCTTCATCAGCTCCTGCTTGGATTCCTTGCCAACAACTTTTCTCACCCTGTCTCGTAATTCCTACAAGAGCAAAACAAAAATCATTAGAATAAATCACAATCCGAGTGTTCTTTACTACATCAACAATTCTACCATAGTTTGACAGGACATGTGAGATCTTGAATAAACAAGCCAATAAAGAAGAATATAGGAGCAATTAAGGTCATATTTACAGCCCAAGATGAAATTGAGCAATCCGGTTAATTAATGATGTAACTAAATATACCTTCTGACGGATGATGTACTCTTCTTCCTTCTCGACAAAGAAAGAATTGAATTTGTCGAGTTCGTCCTCAAGCAAGCGCATGAAATCGATCTCTTCCCTCGTCATGGCCGCTTCGCCATCTCCGGCGGTGGGGGAACCCTCGTCAGAGACCCTGGCGCGCTTGGCAGGTCGCTCAATAAACTTCAACTTCTTCTTCAAATCCTTGTACGACAAGAACTTGTCGCGCCACTCAGGCAAGGTCTCCTCTATCTGATTGCTCAAGCTCTTCCCGAACTTCATCTTGTATTGGTGTATTGTATTCGACAGCGAAAGGAATTGAATTGAGGTGTTAGGTATATGAATGCAAAATTGGATCGAGAGAAATAATAGAAGGTGAAGAGAATAAAGAGATTGGAAGGATGGGAGAGGATAGGGGTAAATCGTTAATGGGAATAAGCGACCGAAGAATAGAGGAATTATAAGAGAGGAAAGTGAAAGCGAGAGGGAAGGATATGCGAAAAAAAGAATATTCCAAGGGGAAGGCTGATAGGATATCTTCCGATTTATTCCTCTCTGTCTGTGGTCGCTATTCTCCTCTTCTGGTTCATCTTTCTCATTACAAAACTTTTGGCTGCACCTGGTCCAGTCCTAGATCCTATTTAACATCCCGTTATCTTATTTGATTAATTAGCTATCATATTTAGGGATGAAGATAGAGTGATACGAATTTGTTGAGTGAATATTGTACTAGATGAATGTTAAAGTATAAAATCAAATTAAATCCATTTTAGTTTGTTAATTCAAATCAAGTTCATATTCAAATTATTTTACGAATACAAATAGAGATAATTTATTTTATGAATATGAGTATTATATTCATGAATAATTAGAAAATAAAAGTTTGAAACAAAACAGATAATATTCATATGATTTACATTCCTGATCAAACTACCTCTACTAGATAATTGTATAAAAAAAAATGTCCACCTATATATTTAAGCTTATTTTCTTCCTAAATATAATGTCCAAGATTCATTAATTTACTACCTTCAACAGCAACCCCCTAAAGCACAATTTTATTTTACAATTGAGGGATATAGTGTGTTTTTTTATAAATACTACTTGTACCTCAAATGAATAATATTTTGATGCTATTTGTTTTTGTTTTGACTTTTCAATCTCTGAGCAACTGAGCTCATTTAATTTTAATTTTTCTTGAGCTTTTGATATTACAATAATCATTTTGTGACATTATTTTTTACCAAAACAACAACAACACGAATAACAAATACAAAATTTATAGCCAATACAATGTGAATAGTTCATAAAATACAGAAGTTAACCATGCCATTAACTTTGGATTTTCTAATTAAAAATTTCTAAGTTACGAACAAATAAATGTAACCTGCTCCAAAAATGTCAATAGAAAAAAGAAAAGAGATCCGAAAATTAAATTTTTTCATTTAAATAATAAATTTTGTTACTCTCAAAATTAAAATGTAACATCTTTCCTCTTTTTCTTTCCTCATATTTCTTTCATTTTTCTTCCATTCCCTTCCTTTCCTTTCCTTTCCTCTCCTCATCCTTCTTTCCTCTTTTCGAGTAGATCCTAGGTGTTTCTTGCGTGATTTTATAATAACATCATCTCCAGTTCGATTGTTCTCTCTGTTGCGTTTCGCCACATGGCTTCACGGCTTCCTCTCTCGGCTTAGCTTGTTTTGTTTAAGCCAACTACTTGGAAACCAAATCTGCTGCTCGTTAAAACTCTTCTTGTTTTCTGTTTGTTTCAATCTGAATCGTTCAAAATTCATTTAACAGTCAAAGTATTTACTCTCCGAATCAAATCACAATTGTCCGTTAGGATCGATCTATTCATGAGATAAGATCGAAACAAACAGAATGTTGTTTGCCTCAGATACAAGCGGCAGATTCGGATCCAACTGCTTGTGGTCGAATTCATTTATCATTGTATATTTGGTAAAGTTACAGAACGCGCGTCACGTCATATCCACTTGGACTTTGTTGATTGGTTCATATTCAATACATGTATTTCGTTTATTTCTTATTATTGGATTAATGAAGATATAATAAATTATCAACCAGTGGCGAAGGAGATTGGTCTCCTGTTGTGTTGATAAAACGATAAAGTTTGATGAGAGAGAGGGGCAAAGTTAATGTGGAGGTCCCACTAATTTAGCGTTCTTATCTCTTCAAAAAAGAATAATTGAGGAAGGCAAAGATAATGTGCTCCAGAAAACAAACCAGATCTTCTATCGCGCAGCACAAACACTGTGCGTGCTGCGTGGTAAATTTCAGTCTTTGATTTGCATCGAAATTCGTGCAAATTAAATTTTATAATATCAGACTCTCTGAATCAAATCTGAGTTATCCGTAGCCTACAGCGCAGAAAATCTTAGACGTCCGTCGCTGCCGCGCGGCAGAGAATTCGCTTCCTCCAGAAAAAATACATTTATCACATGTTTTGGATAAATGCCTTGCAATGAGCATAGTATTTGTTGTTTGTTAGCGTTGCATGGTTAGTTTTTTTATAAAAGAAATTTTTTTTGTATACACCTGAATAATTTAGCGCAGAAAACAAAATCGACTTAATGTGATGCTCTTCGAAATATTTTCAAAATGAATTTGCTTCAATGAGATAAATTTGCTTAACAAGAATTAGAGGATATATGTAAATAAATAATGTAATTTATTTCTTCTTTTAATGAAAAATCCCAAGTAGTCATTGCCTACTTTCCTCAAAAAAACAACAATTACAGGATAAAAATTGTTCCTGAAAATTGATCTTTCAGAAAATAAAGTTATTGCCAAAGTACAAACTCAATGATTAGTCTAGCATAATGAATTGTTGCCAGGAGACTATTTGGCTGATATCTTACATTACAAAATCAACATATTAATTTTCTCAAAAAAATAATCAGCATCTTAAAAATATATAACGGACCAAATAATTAAACAAAATCATACAAAATTGATGAAAAATCATCGCTTGTTAGATAAACGAAAGAAAAATATGGCATCGCAATTTAAGTTTCTAACTGAAGCAACTATAAATGAAAATGGTTTTACATAGACCAAACATGCAGTATCATAATCAGTTTTCGGGTTGTCATCTTCTCCCTGGTAAGAAATTGTGCACAGAGATGATGTGAATTTGCAAAGTATTCTGTTATCAGGTAGATAGTGATGGGGCGTCGGTACCAAGAGATAGAGGGTACCGACGCTGGTTCAATTGGTATGCTCAGCAATGCTGAGTCTGAGATGGTTTAGATAATGAGTTGTAACTTCTTTTTTATTTTCAATGGAAAAAGTGGTGGAATTAAAGTTCATTTATTTCAAAAAAAAAAAAAATTGCTAAGTGTTGGAGAAATGATTTGAATTGAAATTGCACCCATCATAAGTATTTTTTTTCTTTTTGTGTAAACTCTGTTTTTTGGTAAACTCTGTGTAGTTGTTTCAGTAGCCTTTGGTTAGGTAGTGATATTGTATTTTATCACTAAATGTCAATTGTTAAGTTTAGGTGTCCCCATCAACTGGTACAAGTTGGAACTTGGAACGTGTAAATGGATCTACCAGAGAATATCCTCCTATCTCTTCATCTCCTGTGTATGTCTGGCATTTTGGCAAGTTAATTTTTTTTGGGTAATTTGTCTCCATGCCACTAGATAAGTGGCCAATTGTCAAAATGTCACTAAATAACTGAAAATAGTCAAAATGTCATTAAAATACTTATTAACTTGTCTTTATGTCATTATCATTAATTTCCCTCAACTAAAAAATAAATTATTTCGAAAATACCTAAACTACCCATCTCCTTTCTCCTTTCTCCTTTCTTTTCTGCCCAAACAATCGTACTCCACATTTTTTTTCGATGGTCTGTAAGGTGAGAATTGGTGAGGTTATGTTTTGGCTTTGGGTGTAAGTCACATTGTAGCCGTTGTTGAAGTATACAATGGAAGTGTTGGAACTGTTGAAGGTGAGAGTGGGTTTCCAGATGGCAAGAGAGAGAAAGTGTATGAACTCGAGACAAGGTTTTGGTTTAGAGTGAAATTTTGTCCCTCTACAATCGTGTTGGTTGGGTGTTCGAAGGATTGCCAAACAGAAGAAGTGGAATTTTTTAGCACAAAGTTACTTGATTCAAGCAAGGAGGCAGAGGTTATGCCGAGAGATGACGTGGCAGTCTCCCACAGGGTGTATCCAGAGGAATTGACAAGTACCAAGTTGCCTTATTGGAGGAGGCGAAGGGATCCGCCTGAATCGACCAGCAGCGGAGAAGAAGTGATCGACAAAACAGAAAAAAGACAAGTTGTTAAACTAGAGTACGATTGTTCTGCCAGAAAAAAGAATGGAGAAAGGAGAAGGGTAGTTTAGGTATTTTTGAAATAATTTATTTTTTAGTTGAGAGAAATTAATGATAATGGCATAAAGACAAGTTATTAAGAATTTTAATGACATTTTAGCTATTTTCAATTATCTAGTGTTATTTTGACAATTGACCACTTATCTAATAGCATGGAGACAAATTTCCTTTTTTTTTTGTTTTGGTGAGAAATGGCAAGTTTACTTGAGGTGTAGCCGTGTAGAAAGTAGAAAGAACTGGAATTTGGAAAGTGATTAACCAAAATTTGGATCTCCTGCGGCATATTCTTTGTTTGCACCAATCATGAAGTCCATGTAACCATGTTCTACTTGGAATTTGGATTCTATCTGATATATAAAGGTGAGATAATATCCATTTTTATTTCATATATTTCTTTTAGAAAATACATCTTAGCTACTTAATTTGAAATTTGAAATTTAATATTCTATGTTATTTAGTTTTTTGGAAGGGTTCAATTATATTTCTATTTAATTAGATCGAGCCTACTTCAAACTTTTATTAAACCTTAACAAAAATATTAAACCATCATAAAGAATTTACAAGTGTACGACGTGAAAATAATATATAATATCTCAATTTATAACGAAAATCTATCGCCTATAAAGTAATATTTTTTAATCATCTCTATCAACTTCTTAGGTGGTCTCGAGTGAAAATCTAAGACGTGTCTATTCCTTTTAACTTTATATATTTCATAGAGTTGCAGTGAAGTTCTTCACAGTTAATTTTATTGCATAAATCAAGTATTTTTATACATCAACTTAATAAACAATATATAATAATAATAATAATAATAAAGTATTAATAAAATAATAAAATGTTGTTAGTTACATTGTAAATTTCGTTTCTAATTTTGTTTCAAAAAAATAATGTATTCTGATATTATATTTATATGACGATATATTCAAATAGTCTCTTTTATTCATTATTAGATTTTTAATATTTTTTCGTGTAAAAATACAGTTCTATTATGATATTTCAAGATATTTGTTGAGTGCTAAACGACTCAAAAAGAATAAATAATTTACTGCCGAAGTGCCGAACATATAACATATCCATTTCTCTCTGAGCCTAACACCATTTACTGCCAAATCTTGAATTACTGGAGACGTCGAACTGGAGACCAACAATTACTAAAACCTAGCAACTGTAACTATTCTGATTGGATGTGGCGATCTCGAGAGCACGAAATTCATTGATCGGTCCACATTCTCTAACAAAAGGAAGTGTAGAACTCGAGCATCGAAAAGTTTGTAGCCTTTTTTCATCAAATTGTAAACTTTATTTTGTATTTTTTTAAAGAGAGGAAGTGAGCTGAGGCACTGAATATGATGCTGAAAAGACAGTGTGACAGTAAGGATCAAAAAATAATTGACATATTTCAGAGGTTATATGTGAAAAATTAGAGTTGGTCAACGTATTTCACTGAGTGAGTGAAAATGCTACACAGTATCATGTTTGCTCATTCATGTCGTTTTATTGCGTGGAGAGATTGAAACATGAGTCAAAAAAAACATGTCATGACAGTTGTTTTGGTCTTCTAAAACGAAAATGAGAGCACATGATTTGAACTTAGATGTCACATCTGTTTGCGTCATGAGAAGTGACGTATATTTTTTAATATTTTAATTAATTGCATTTTTAAGAAAAGTTTTTTATATCTCGTAATGATGTGACAGAAGTCCGTAATATGATAAGTTATCAAACACTATACTATGTAATAATTAGATATCAAAGTGAAGACTTTTTTATATGAAATATTCTTAAAATATATTTTAATATAGAATCCACTATAAATATGAATGCAAAATACATATAATTAACTAGACGTGTCTCAGCGGCATCAAAATTTAAGGCACCGATAAATATTATCTCAGTATAAGAATTCTGACATAGTGCCTCTAATTTTGCTTCTTTATTTCTTCCATTTTACATGCAGGTTCCAACAAGAAATATTGTATATTTTTCCAAATATAAATATCTTTGGCAAAACACTTATATTAGAGAATTTGTATCTTATAATAAAGATATTTTATGTACATACAATTTTAACTGTCGAGTTTGAATATAGTATGTACAATAAAGTTTTTAAATTTTTGTTTACATATATTTAAAATCTCTGTCCTCACAATTAGTTGGTAATTTTGTATTCAATAAAACCATCCAACGACACTAGATAAATACGAAAAAAATGGACTTTTGTATTGCATGCTCAGCCGCTGCACATTTTTTTATTGTATCCATGCGAATACGACTACAGACAGAGCTGCGATATTTATATTACTATTTATAAATTTGAACATTTCGTAGATTTAGAAATTTAAGATTAGTCGGACAAATTTATATTGTAGAGCGGTATAGTCTCTTGCATAAGTTTAGAAATCTAAGAATGATTGTCTTGTTGAGAATAAATCAAAGAAATGTTTCGCAATTGTAAGACACTTGTGATCTAGTGAAATCGGTTCCGGAAGGAAGTTTTGATTTTAGGAGTCCTGTGGACATAGATCTAGTTTGTTTGTAGGTAAAACTATATTACATAGCGTGTTATTGTGTTCTTTTGATCTCTCTTGCTCTTTACTCTCTCTTTACTATATTTGCATTTTATTGTTTTATTTTCTTAATTGTTATTAGTACTTGCTTGCTTGTGATTTTAGCTAATTATTTTTTCTTTGCAAGGTAGGAATGTATCATCTTTGCTAATTATTTTTTCTTAATTTTTCAAAATTTAATTATGGTATGATTATCACATAATCATATTCCATGCATATAATACAAACTTTATCGAGAGGATCAAAAATATCATTATCTATATCATATATAGAGGACAATGATATCTTGTTGCGTATAGTTCCTCGCACAAGTCGTACACATTACAGCAACTGTATGTATAACTCTCTATTACGGCAAGCGTTGAACAATATCAACAATATACATATCTTTTGTAGGAAATATAAGCATCTTAACTTTAGAATTCAAAACACAAATGAAATATCAATGACACGTAACAAAATTCACGTAATATTTCATCTTGAATCTATATAGTGCCATCCATTATATGTATATGCAAACTCTGTATTGTTGTTTGGGTAGCCTTTGGTTGGGTAGGTAAACATTATTTCAGTGACATTGTATTTTATCACTAAATATAATTGTCAAGTTTAGGTGTCCCCACCAACTGGTACAAGTTGGGACCTGTAAATGGATCTACCAGAGAATATCCTCCCTATCTCTTCATCTCCTGTGTATGTCTGGCATTCTGGCAAGTTCAATTTTTTTTTTTTTTTTGGGTGAGAATGGCAAGTTTACTTGAGGTGTAGCCGTGTAGAAATTAGAAATAACTGGAATTTTGGAAACTGTTTAACCAAAATTTGGATCTCCTTCGGCATATTCTTTGTTTACATCAATCATCAAGTCCATGTTCTATTTGAAATTTGGATTCTGTCTGATATTTAAAGGTGAGATAATATCCATTTTTAATTCATATATTTCTTCACAGTTAGTTTTATTGCATAAATCAAGTATTTTTATACATCAACTTAATAAACAATATATAGTTGATTTAACAAAAACTAAATCGATAAATTTAATCAATAAGAGACAATGAGAAACTAAAATTTACCAGAATCATCTTTCCTGTTAGTTTACTCATGTTCAATTGAAAAATGAGATTTGAGGCGAGCAACGAAAAAAAAAATTTAAGATTTATTAATAAAAATTCTGCCATTTTACATCTAAATCACGAGTTAATTAATGTTTCAAACTTCTCACGAGTCTAAATCACAAATTACAATTCATTTTGCATCTGAATAGCTAGATTTTACACTTTCTTTTTACACTTTCAAACGATTTAATGATATTTAACCACAAAGGATCTTGAGAAGAGAGAAAGTAGGAGGGAAAACAGTTTTTGAAACAATGGCATTATTCCATTGTTTTCAATAGAATATTCTCTTTTGGCAACCTTTCTTAAAAGAAAAGCATACATGCATGAACCAACTTATTCTCAAACCATACATTAGTTGACCATAGTTATTTTTCTAAATCAATTAAATGATGTGCCAGTTGGCTTCTGTACAGGTTTTCTGACTTTAAGTTTGTAATATTTGTTTTTTAGAATTTGATCCCCATTTTTAATTTAATTCTATATATGTACATAATAAAATGAGGGTTGAGAAGATGGTGACAATAAATTAAAAGAAAATTAGTTTAATTGTGTCAGTCATTTTGACCAAACTCTGTACAAGTTCTCTACGTATGTACACTTTAATTTATACAAAATTAAACTAGTATGAATTATATTTTTCTAAATTTTATTAATTCGTTTTTATTTCTATAGAGTCCACAGTTGTTAGGTAAATCCTACCCAAAAAAAATGTTCGGATTACAAAAAGAATTATTAAAAATAAAACGTTGCTAATAAACTAAAATTGTACATGTGTGAGCATGATTCCAATTAAAGAAGACAATTTAAATTCATGGTTGTCCTGGTCTTACATTTCTATTAAATTTCCTTTTATAAAAAAAAAAATTGCAGCATCTTCCTTCACGACTCTATTCTTTTAATTATTTTTTTGCGAGCTTATGGATTTCAAAATTGGAAGTCAAATCCAGAGGGGATATGTGTGTACCTCATAACTTAATTTAAAAAGTCGTTTGCTAGGATTTTAAGAGAGCCGTTAATTTATTGGCATTTTTGTACTTGATATCTCTCTATTATTGGCATTCAAATTGTTATCAATTATCATACACAGATTATAAGACAAATCTTGAATTATTGGAGATGTCCATTTTGAAAACTGGAGACGAGCAATTCCTAAAACCTAGCACCTGTGAAGATTTGACGTGTCAAAGAATTATGATTGAATGTGGCGATTTTGGGACCGAGGAATGCGTTGTTTGGGCGTTGTTTGGTGCACATTCTCTAACAAAAGAAAGTGTAAAAATAAATCGAGCATTGAAAAGTTGTATTTTTTATCATCCAAAACCAAACTATATTTTGTATTTTTGAAAGAAAAGAAGTGAGTGAGGCACTGAGAGTGATGCTGAAAAGACAGTGTGACAGTAATGATCATGAAATAATTGATCTATTTGAGAGGTTATATGTGAAAAATTAGAGTTAGTCAACGTACTTCACCCTTTCGAAACATGAGTCAAAAGATATGTGATGACAGTTGTTGTGGTCTTCTGAAATGAAAATAAGTAGTGAGAAGTGACGTATATTTTTAAATGATTATATGATCTTATTAAAATGATGTGACAGAAGTCATTCAGTCAGTGAGATAATAAGTCATTAACATTCTATACAATTAAATATAAGAGGGAAGACTTTTCATATAGAATATTCTTAAGAACTACTTTTAAATAGAATCTAATATAATTATGAATGCAAAATTCGTATAATTAACTAGACGTGTCTCAACGTGCACCAAAATTTAGGATAAATATATTCTGTCTCGTGTTGTCTCCTCCCCCCAATGTCCTTATCAGCTATGACAAAAGGAGCCTCGTACGGCCAAGATTCAGTGGAATCTGGACAGTCAAGGTGATAGGTGTAAATGTTGGGCAAAACACAAAATAGTGTAGGAACGTTCTAAAATTTAAAGCACCGATAAATGTTACCTCAGTATCAAAATATAATGAACTCATACAGTCTCTCTAATATTCCTTCTTTATTTCTCCCACTTTTTTTGCATGCATGTTACAACAAGAAGCATCGTATATTTTTTCAAATATAAATATTTTTGGCAAAACACTTAAATTAGAGATTTTATGTACATACAATTTTAACCGTCGGGTATGAATATAATGTGTAACAAATAAAAATAGTTTTTTATTTTCTTTTACTTAAAAAAAATATGAACTCCTTAATTAAAAGAAAAGGCGAGGAATATTTATGGACTAAATTTAAGATAGATATGCTCTCTAAATATCACTTCTATAATGATTTAAGTGTTATATATGCATTGCCAATTTGCCACTCAATTAGATACTTCAAATATGATTCTTCTTTAAACCTTATTCTAAAGTTTCTTGTAAAGAAAACACATGTAATTTTTTTATCTTTGATTAATTAATTATTTTTATTTATAAAACACACATGACAACACTTCCTGATTCCCATCAAAACCTAATTATTTCTTCTTACTCGCGTAATTTATTGTATAAAGATTCAAGCATTCAACAATAAAATCAGTCTGAACAGTTAGTTGATAACTTTCTTTTGTCTTCAGAATCAATGCATTAATTAATATGATAAAGAATCAATTATATAACACTATATAGATCCCTCCTCTCTCTAAAGAGTAAAGACAGAAAGACACACCAAAGCCTACTACAGCAATGCACAAGAATAACCACAAAAGATCCATACTAAAACACTGAACCAATAGTTTTAAATCTCTACCTCACAACACTGCCAGAATAAACGGGAGAATATACTTGGCATCTTTGTAGCATATGCTCCAATTATTCCTACTCTCGAAGCTCGTGATTAACCCTGCTCCAACCTCCAAGTATTGATCTTTGTTAATTGTTATATGATAAATGATGTAATTAACCTACAAATGATTTTAAAACTACCATAATTGCATATTTGCATCTTGAATTAAATTGTAACACGCAGACTTTATGTAAACATTATAGTATTAAGTTTCCAAGACCTATCGTCGTGGATTTTGCAAAACTGGAGACGAACAATTCCTAAAACCTAGCACCTGTGAAGATTTGACGTGTCAAAGAATTATGATTGAATGTGGCGATTTTGAGACCGAGGAATGCGTTGTTTGGTGCACATTCTCTAACAAAAGAAAGTGTAGAAAGAACTCGAGCATCGAAAAGTTTGTATTTTTTTTTTTTTCATCCAAAACCAAACTGTATTTTGTATTTTTGAAATAAAAGAAGTGAGTGAGGCACTGAGAGTGATGCTGAAAAGACAGTGTGACAGTAAGGATCATGAAATAATTGATCTATTTGAGAGGTTATATGTGAAAAATTAGAGTTAGTCAACGTACTTCACCATGTGAGTGGTAATGCTACACATTATCACGTTACCTCATTCATACATGGAGAGAGAAATATTCGAAACATGAGTCAAAAAAATATGGTATGACAGCTGTTGTGGTCTTCTGAAACTAAAATAAGAGCACATGACTTAAACTTAGATATCACAATGCTTACGTAGTGGGAAGTGATGCATATTTTTAAATGGTGTTTTTAACGAATTTTCTTATTACATCAGTGTCGAAATAATTATATAATCTTATTAAAATGATGTGATAGGAGTCAGTCAGTGAGATAATAAGTCGTCGACACTCTATACAATTAGATATAAGAGGAAAGACTTTTCATCTAGAATATTCTTAAGAACTACTTTTAAATAGAATCTAATATAATTATGAATGCAAAATTCGTATAATTAACTAGACGTGTCTCAACGTGCACCAAAATTTAGGATAAATATATTATGTTCCATGTTTTGTCTCCTCCCCTAATGTCCTTATCATCTACGACAAAAGGAGCCTCCTACGACCAAGATTCTGTGGAATCTAGACAATCAAGTGATAGAAGCAAATGTTGAACAAAATACGGGATACTGTAGCAGCGTTCTAAAATTTAAAGCACTGATAAATGCTACCTCAGTATCAAAATACAAAGAACTCATACAATATCTCTAACATTGCTTCTTTATTTCTCCCACATTTTTTACATGCATGTTCCAACAAGAAGCATTGTATATTTTTTTTCAAATAAAAATACTTTTGGCAAAACACTTAAATTAGAGAATTTGTATTTGTAACGTGAGAGATTTTATGTACATACAATTTAACCGTTAGTTGATAGACATATCACTTCTATAATGATTTAAGTGTTATATATGCTTCGCCACATACTTCAAATATGATTCTTCTTAAAACCTTATTCTAAAGTTTCTTGTAAAGAAAACAGATGTAATTTTTTTATTTGTAATTAATTGATTTTTTATATGTAAAACACACATGACAATACTTCCTGATTCCCATAAAAAACTAATTATTTCTTCTTACTCGCATAATTTATTGTAAAAAGATTCAAGCATTCTACAATTATTCAATAACAATAAAATCAGTTTGAACAATTAGTTGATAACTTTCTTTTGTCTTCGGAATCAATGCATTATTAATATGATAAAGAATCAATTATATAACACTATATAGATCCCTCCTCACTCTCTAAAGAGTAAAGACAGAAAGACACACCAAAGCCTTCAACAGCAATGCACAAGAACAACCACAAAAGATCCATACGAAAACACTGTGAACCTTTTACAACACTGCCAGAATAAACGGGAGAATATACTTGGCATCTTTGTAGCATATGCTCCAATTATTCCAAGTATTGATCTTTGTTAATTGTTAATTGTTATATGATAAATGATGTAATTAACCTACAGATGATTTTAAACTACCATAATTGCATCTTTAATTAAATTATAACACGCAGGCTTTATGTAAACATTATAGTATTAAGTTTCCAAGACCTATTGTCGTCGATTTTGCAAATTAAAGTTCTCCAAAGTATTCTTTTATTTTTTTCTAACAACTTCTAGTGATGGTCATCTTTAAATTGTAAATTAATTATAGAATCAAGCATATCCTCTAAGCATTTCGATGTCAACAGGATAATTAATGTCTCATGTTTACTCGAGTTATAGGAATTAGTAATAAAAATAATTTGATACTTAGACATTGTTTTAGCGTGTCGGCTAACGGCTCGGCTAACTAATAAATAAACTTAATCGAAATGCCGCACACAAATAATTATTTGATTAGTTCAACAAATTTAGTAACAGAATACTAATTCAGTTCATGAATATTTTATCTTGATTTGTCTTGTCATCGGAACCACTGGAAACTCGTCAAATAGAATAATCGTCTCATTTTACATTATTCATGTGTTTGACATACGTAAAAGTATATCAAACCATATAAACACAGTCATGAACATCGTCGACCAAATATATTCCATATACATTATGTTAGTTTTCATAACATAAATTCTTTCACTATTTAGCATTTTTCCATCCAAAAAAAAAGAGCTGATAACAAAGTTCCAATATGACAAACAAATTCTCTCTAGTTAAATACCACAACTAAATTCATTACTCCAACTTATTTCTCCTTGGTTCAATGCCACAACTAAATTCTCTCTTGTTCAATATCAGAACCAAATTCATTCAGTTCAGGATATCTCAACTACCCCAGTTGGAATAAAGAAATGTAGAATTATGAGTGCATGAATATTGAAATGATTTCTCCATCTAAGATAACTAGATAAGGTGTCATTAATGGAAGATAGTAACAATGGGACCCAGAAAAGAGGATATTCCACTTGTGAAGCCTTTGTTATGCTCTCTTGAATTTTACTTTTGCCAATAGGCAAGGGATCCACGTGACATATTCTTTGTTGCTCAAGGTATATTCTCCGCGTATGGTGCAGGTGTTGTCATATTACAGTATTTTAATCGTTTCGCAGGAGTTAATGTTAGTCCTCTCTAGTTTGAAACCACTTGAGATGATCCTTTTATGACTTTATTAGAATTTTTTTTATAAAAGGGCTCAATAATGAACCGTATTATATGTAATAACTCAACGTTCTCTAAAAAGTTTTATAAATAATCGAAAGTGCTATTGTTAATCGTGCTCCTAAACTCCATACTTTATTTTATTTTTTTCCTCGCTTTCTTCTCTTTCGGGGCCCATTTCTTGACAGAAATCGTCTTTCACTAGGAGCGCTATTAACAATAGCATCCCTAATGAGATTTTACATTTCGATGTAATTATTATTAATAAATATATTCTTAATAATATACTTTAATAAGAATAACAATAATAGCAAAAATATACTTTAATAAATAATAATAATAATAATAATAATAAATAATGATAATAACAATAATAATAAATAATGATAATAGCAATATTAATAAAACTTTTTAGAGATAATAGCAATTTCTTCCATTTGGAAAGGGAGTTGAGTACAATTTTTGTTCAATAACTTCCGAGAAACACGATGGTCCAGTGGTAGGGCGCTATGGATTAGAGGTTGGTTAGAATTGCTTGGGTTCGAATCTCACTAGATCATTCTTTTATGCTTGTTTATGAGGGACGCTATTGTTAGTCGTGCCCCTAGAGGACTGAACACGATCTGGAACTTGCAGAGAAGTCCAGGTGAATTCACTTGGGGACGCTATCAATAGTCGCGTCCCTGAATTCAGTGTTTGCAATAATTGCGCATGTGTCTGCATTAATTGCTTGACAATCTAAATGCATAGGGATCACATTTTAGTGACAGAAAATACTTAGGGACACGATTAACAGTAGTGCTCTATGTCCCTAATAGAATTTAATACTACTGCTCAACAACTTTCTTCCTCTTATCTCTTACCTTTTCCTTTCTTCTCCTATTCTCTCTTTGTTGCCACACTTTTAACCTAAAAACCTCAAAAACTAAATCCTATATTCACCCTCTTTCAAAAGAATTCCACAAAAAATGTTCTTTATTACTTTCTTCACCGAAGGTACTACCCAACATGGTCCTTGCGTTGTTCAAAGCTCCAAAAAAGCTACTAGTAATTTCACGATGCATGACGATATTACTCTTGATGAATTGAAGTTGGAACTCTAACGAAGCTTGGGGATTTCGAGCACAACACATAATTTAGAGATATCGGCAAGGTTCAATGCATTATTACAACTCACGCCCGGTAATGTTCTATTCCGAGTTAAAATTTTGAATAATGATATATGGAAGTTGGTGGTTAACCATTCGGTGTTATCGGGAAGCTTGTTAATGGTTGAATTATTTATTGATCCCATAGCTCATTCCAATGTACACAATTGCGATTTTGTGAGTAGTAGTTGCGCACATGAATCCGTTCCAATACCCAATGAACCAACTCCGCACTACTCGTATGAACCAATTCTAACTTCAAATATAAATCTTTCGGTCCAAGAGGAAAATGATATTGAAAATTTTGATATTGGATTGGATGGTATTAATCTGGAGGAACGTGTCGTGGTTTTAGTAAGTGAAGATTCAACCCCCATTGGTAACACATGTGGTGATGACGCCTTCATGGATATGGATTTCACACTGTACGAAGACCTGAATTATAATGACGAAAATGAGGTGCTTCCAAGAATGACATCATGGTAATTAAAGGATATATCTGATTCACATCTGATTGTTTCATAGAACTCTATAAATGCGATTGTGGATATTATTGGTGATGGCAATTATTTGACGAGTACGAGTATGTCACAGAAGATGACATGGCAGTGAGGCAGTGTTTTCGTTCCAAAGATTATCTCAAATGGGTTGTGCATGATTTTCATATCAATGAGAATCACACGTTTCATGTGAAAAAGTCAAATACGAATGTGTATATGGTTGAGTGCACTGATTAAGAATGCCAACGGAGATTATATGCCACGAGAAGGTCCAGTGGTAATGCCTTCGTAATCAACACAAAGATTGGCCCTCATGAGTGTGTTATGTCGGGAGATAGATTGGAGCATCTGCACTTAACGACCGCATTCATGGCTTCTATAATCCGAGGGAATGTCAAAGACAACGTGCGATTCTCAATAAGGATATCAAGATTGTAATTGAACAAAGATATAATTTCAAAGTACTTTATAAAAATATTGGCAGGCAAAGGAGCTTGCAATCTCACAATTGTTCACAGCGTGGAGGCAAGCTTATGATTTAATTCATCCATTTTTTATTTCAATACAAGCATCAAATCTGGGTACCAAGATTGAGTGATTTATCAGACCGACAAATTACCTGAGCGTTCGCTTGTTCTGAGCAGTGTGTTGAGCATTCGGTCCGGCAATAGAGGCCTTCAAACAATGCAGACCCATCATATGAATTGATGGTACACATTTATCAGGGAGGTATAGAGGAAAATAGCTATGTGCATGTGGTACGATGCGAAAGATCAATTATTGTCGCTTGAGTTTTCTTTTGTTGACAACGAGAACAACAAATTATGGGAGGATTTCATGAAATTTGTACGAAGATAAGTAATTGGATCACGAGTTGTGACGGTACTCTCAGATCGTCACAAAAGCATTCTGCGGGTTTTCAGTGAGCCATACCTAGGATGGAGTGTCCAAGAAGGGCACGCATTCCATCAGTATTGTTAAAGATACATATGTCAAAATTATACGAAAGAATTTGGAAACAAGAAAATGACTTCAATTTTTAAGGACATGAATGAGACAAAATCAAAAGCGCAAGTTCCTCAGTCGACTTGGCAGTATTGGGGAAAAATGTCCTGACACATTAAAATGGCTTGAGGATATTGGTAGGGATCCTTACAACGTCGACAGGGAAAATCAACCGCGATATGATTTATGGGTTCTTTCATTCGATGAGGGAGGTCGTAGGTTTGAAATGATGACAACAAATTGGCTGAAATCGCTCAATAATGTTTTTAAAAAAGCTTGTGAGTTGCCGATTACTTTCATTGTTGACGTAACATTTTACAAGTTTGTGAAATATTTTATGGAGAGAATGGCAAAAGCTGAAAAAACTATTCAAGACACTCATATTTTTCCCCAAAATAGAGAAGTTATTGGAGCCAAGAATATTTAAGGGAAATACCCATCATGTTACACCGTATCAAAATGAGCAAAAATATAAAGGTCAAAACAAGTGAGAGATATGAGGGAACAAGATTAAAGGAGGCTGAATACATACCGTTTGGATACATGTGCTCGGGGGTACATGCACTTGTCAAAAGCCGCAACTAACATATATACCTTGTTTCCATGTATTAGTATGTTGTGCGAAATCAGGAATATGTAGTAACCAATATGTTGGCTTCTTTTACCGTGTCCATAAATTGATGGCAACACGGAAGGCCAAAGTTAACCCATTTGGAAATTCCGACACTTTGCCTCAATACTCGCGACCCAAGCTACTGCCAGATCCAACGATGTATGTATTTAAAAAGGATCGATGTCAGCATATGTTAGATGGATGAAGTGAATACGCAATTGCACACGTATACTTATAGCCAATGTAAGCAGTAAAGGCACAACAGACGTACATGCACTGCACCACCATGCAACAAAGGTAATATTATACAAATTTCTTGTCAAATAATCAATTGCATCTTGTTACACTTATTAAATGTTTCAATTTCTTTCTACGCAAGTAATTAGAACTGGACTTGTCACGAAGAGGAGCTTGATTTATTAGGAATTGCAAGTGTTATGTTAAATTTTATGTATGAAACTATTCTATTAGTCGTGTTATTTGTTGTGTGTTGAAACTATGACATGTTATGTGCTTGTGTGATTAAATGTACTACTGTATGAAGTTTGATTAAATATGTTTTGAATTCTTCAGACATACATCATCGATCGATTCAAATAAGGAGAGGAATAATAAAACTGGGCTTCAAACTAAGGGCACGACTAACAATAATGCCCTTAAAAAAATTCTACTGGGACCTCTCGGGTTCACCCATAAACAACTCACCCACTTAGGGGCGCGACTACCAATAGCGCCCATATTAATCTGGACAAAATAAATGGTCTAGTGGGATTCGAAATCAAGTCATTCCGACCAAGCACCTAAACCATTCCGCCCCACCACTGGCCCATTCGTATTTTTTGTAAACCATGAAACAAAAATTATACTTAAATCATTTCCAATATGAGAATAATTGCTATTTCGGTATTACTTTCTTATTATTGTCATTACTATTATTTTTATTATAATTTTGCTTATTTTCATTATTTTCAATTATTATTATTATTTTTATCTTCATTATAACTTATCATTATTATAATAATAATAATTATTATTATTATTGAAACACCTAGGGGTATAATTTTAAATACTAAATGCAATTCCTAGGTACAATAGGGATTAAGTTGCAATTTTTACAATTAAACAAATTATGAAATTAAACCTATTGTAATATCACAATTTTATTTCTAAGAAATTCAATTAAATTTAAAACAAGATAAGTAAAGAAAAACTTAGGAAGAAGTAGAGAGGAGAAGTCTCAAGATGTTGACGGAGTTCGAACTAAGCCTTCAGCCTAGCCCACGTCTCTGGATCCCCGACACTCCTGCTTCTTGCGGTAATAAGCTCGATCTGCTTCACTAATCGAGATTGTTCAAGTACAAGGTGGCATTGACCTCTCTTACACACACTGATGTAACACCAACCCAATTTACATAGTATCGAAGTTGGTCTCGCTTACACACACCGATGAAGAACCAAGCCAACAATTACAACACTCAATGGAGAAAATAGTGAATAGATGATGGTAAATAATCACAAAAATAATCTCTGACAAATATATAGATTTATTTATACTATTTAAACTTGGGATTTGAGCAAAGGTTTTGAGTAGATGAATAAAGCTCAAGAGGTTAACAATGGCTGTTGTGAAAGGTTTAGAAAGGGTATGTTTCAGGAGAAACAAGGCAGCAGTCATATATTTATAGGTGCCTAAATCTGGCACAGAATTAGGTCAGCTTCACTTAGCGTTATAATGCCAATCATACAGAAAAATCTACTGTTATAACACCACACGAGACAGTTCTATTTTGAAATTTGAATTTAGCATTATAAAGCCAACTTGGCGTTACATAACAGATATCACAGGTTTTTCAGATTGAACCATTTTGGTGTTGAAGAGATGTACCATTATAACGCTAGATCTAGTGTTATAACGCTAGTCACTGACAGTTTGGTACTTAACTGTTTTTGGATTAGTTTTTATGGTCTGGCATTAGAACGCTAAGATAGCTTTATGTAACATATTTCATGGTTTTTTACTCTGGCCAGATTTGAGGCTTTGGACAGACTGGCGCTACTAAAGATAGTATTATAAAGCCGGAGACTGATTTTTTATTTCTTTGCTCTTTTCAATATCAATTTTAAATATTCTAATTTTACAAATTAACCTAAATAGTTCTTCATCTTAGTCTTGATCTTTTGAACTTGAGTTTCCTTGAGATCTTCATGTTTGATTATCTTGAGCTACAAATGGTCATAATTTTTTACTTCTAACTCTGATTTTAGCGTTCTTCATGGCATTGGAAAGCTCACAATGAAATCTACAGTCGGTACAAGACTAGCCCGTACCGTAATACTTTCATGCCCATCGGAGATCGTTTGAAGCCTCAAAACTCCTAATGATTTCCTGCAAAAGTTCTCAAAAGACACATCGTTGTAAAATTCAAGATCGTTTTACAAATCGACAAATTCGAGACATTGTTTGGTATAACAATCTCACCTTTTTTATGATTTGCAAAACCAAAGTGCATGCCCACATTCTCCCCCTTTTTGGAAATCGATAAAAGGTGATTTAAAAAAAATGATCCTAACTCCCCCTTAGTTCAAGCATATAATTTAGCAGTTTAGTGCATAGGTCCCCCTCAATTCAATAACTCCCCTCAGTTTATGCATTAAACCACACACATTGAACAAAGTTAATTTTCTAGTCCTAGTTAACAAGTTTCTTTGGTTTTGCGGAAGCCTATTTTGAACTTTGGGCTAACTAATATATGAATTTGTTTAAATGTTATAAGGCCCAATTCTTTTTATTAACCCCCCCTAAATATATGACATATGGGTGTTGGGGATTATTTATCTAGACCCTTACACCTTGGTCTTAGAAATCCAAACAATATTTTTCATGTTGCTTCCCTTTCTAAGTTTGCATTCCAACGAAATGTGACCATTTCCATAATAATTGCAAATGACACAGATTGCGGGATTAATATTAGCCTTCAAAAAATGTGTGTTATATTCATTCTTCAACTCTTGAACTTGATTCTTAGGTTGATATGAGGGACTAAGGTTCAAGTTAGTTATTTTTGTGTCGTGTGAGTGTTGGGAAGCAATTCTTGACTTCTCATTGTATTGAGAGCAAACTCGAATAAGGTTCTTACTCTTGGTTACATACCTCCAACCATTTGGACCCTTATAGTATATATTGGTTGATCATGATGGATTGAAAGCTTTATGATTTGGTTTATTCTGGAATAACCACTAATGCTATGCCTATGCCTAAATGCATGATTCGGTGCGTTTCTAGCGTGTTGGTAGTTAACATTCTTGTCCTTGTAGTTTTGAGTTTGTTTTTCCTTATTTTTAGAAAATTGAGGATTTTTGTGTGATACAGAAGAGGGTAATATCCTTTTGTATTCTGAACTCGATTTTTACACGAGCCTTATCCCTCGTGCAATTTACTCAAATCAAATCTAGTGTTACTTAATGCACTTGAGGATTTTAAAGTTATATTGTCAACTTCTAATTTATTTACTTTTGACTCAAGTTCAAGAATTTTGTTATTTAAACCACCATTTATACAATATTTTCTTATGAGGGCTTGATTTGTTTCAATGAGGAGTTTGTTTAACCCAACAATTTCAAATTTTAACGATTCCTCATTAGACACGTCACTTGTATCAATGCAATCATCATTCGAATCGTCATCGGATTCAACTCCTAGACAATAATTAACCTTAATTGGCTTTGATTCTAGATATACCTTTGAGTTCACTTTGGAAGTTGATATGCTAGCTTCTCCCATTTATTTGACACTAGTGAAGGGTGTGCTAGCTTTGTCCATAACAACCTTCTCAACTGGTTGCTCTTTCGTAGCCTCCTTAGCAACTTCTTCTTTCTTTGCCTCTTCGGAAGGATTGCCTTTCTCGACTCGACCAAGTGTGAACTTCTTGATTAGCTCGATAACTCTCGGATCGGTTACATTGTATTTGAAGATGATGGCGTCAAGATCTACTTTAGCTTTATGTCCTTCATTTCTCAAATTGTCATCATCTTTCATTACTATAGCCATTACCCATATGGTGGTTGTGAGTCATCCATTCTTTGATTCTTCGTTTGATGCAAGAGCTTGTGACAATTGTGAATGGTGTGTCCTTCTCTTTCACAAACAATACATGCAACCCTTTTGCCTTCTCCCTCTCTTCTTGAGTTGACATTTTCCTTAAATTAGAGAAGAGATCTTGAAGCATGTTTGTTAAGATGAGAATTTCTTTGTTGTGATCAAAACCAAAGTGTTGGAATGAGTTCTCAAGTGAAGGTTTGTGATTAGACGGGGACTTATATTGTTTTGAGTTTTGGACGGCGAAGGCTATGATTTTGTGACATTGGTTTTGTCCTCCAATTTGTCGGCAGGTTTCTTCAAATGTTTTAAGGAACGAATAAATTTCATCGGGGGTAAATGAAACTTCTCTTGCATTGTTCATGGCATCTTAGGAACTCATGTAGGCTCTCCACAAATTCCTTCGTTGGCATCCTAGGAACTCAAGGGATCATCTATTTCAATAAATTCGTTAGTCAAGAGAGTGAGTCTTATATACATATTCTTAATGGACTCATTTTCTCTTATTCTAAAATTCTAAAATTGTGATTGCAATCCGACTTCTCTAGATCTTTGAAGCAAAACATTTCCTTCGTACTTTTGAAGTAAAACTTGCCGCATGTCATAGACATTTATTGCTTCTCCAAGAATTGATGCAATTAACTCGTTAATACTGATAATATATTGTGATAATTGCCTACTCCATTGAGTAACACTGTAACAGCATGAACATATACTGTGATAATATATGGTTCATTAATACTGGCCCAAGTTTCTTAATAAAATATTTTTAAGGCCCAGTATTACAAGTTTAAACACCTGATATTTCTTAACATAACAGCTTTCTTAACATTCATTTTCATTAGCATAAAATATCTAGTAGGTAGGTAAATGAACAACTTTCTTGCCTATTGGTTAAAATATGCTATTTTAACGGATGGTCCCAAATAACTTGGTAGTTCGTACCTACATTTTAGGAAAACTAAAGCTTTTATTTCCCGTTAACACATCGACATCGTGTAAACTCTTGGAAGTTGGAACACATTTTTGAATTCATGAATTTTTTAGGCCCAAATGTACATCTTCCAATTTCTCATCTACACATCACCTATTTAGGCCCAAATATATACTACTGAGAAGCAAATCTTTTCGGATATTAACGGGCCCAAGTACATAATCCGATCGATTATGTATTGTGTTGAGGGAAGGTTCCTTCTTCCTCGCGGAGTAGAGAGAGCTTGGCTGAGACGAAGGATGGCGGGGAGCTAATTAGGTCTGTGTCTCACAGGATTTTTTTTTTGTTACCCGATTTTACTGTTCGAGGAATTATTCTTTCTCTTCTCTACTACACATGAAACCTGGAAAAAACTCGATTGAATTTTTGGAGAACTGTTCATAACTAGTCTGTAGTTCAATTGATTTTGGAAAGTACAAATTCTTCTTTGTCACACTCACCTTTGATGTATGTTAATTAATTGGTTATCAATGTTCACATACTTGTGAAATTGCACATTTAACCCATGATGGTTCATTTTTCTTGTAATTGCTTTATTAAGGCTCTCATATAACTACATGATATCTTTCTGGGTGTTACACCTTTACAGAATGGATAGTGGTGACAATATTACGGACGATAACTTGCTGACCTCTGATGATGTTGCTGACAAGTCTGAAGGTAATATTTAAAGCCAAGGATTAAGATTTCTTTTGCTTCTTCCCACTTTATCTTTCTTTTCAATTTTATTTGTTTGTGGCTTAGAAGTAAAAATGATTTTGCCTGACCATATATCATCTAGTTCCAGTTATTTTTGTTCCTTTTTTTAACTTGACTTAGAAGCTTAATTCTCATGTTAATATTCTCTGAATTTTGTCAAAATTCCACTGGAGGTCATTTGAAATTTAAATCAGATTATTGGGCTATTTCTTTTTTGGATATAAGGGGTTCCATTACCACCGACATTTATTACTTATCAAATACCTATTGCGGGATTTGAACTTGCGTCCCTATGTAAAGAGGTGAGGCCCAACGCCATTTGTGCTAGACCTGCGGTTCACATTATTGGGCTGTTATAGCACTGAGAAGGCTTTATTGAGTTGTCCGCTTTAGATGGGGAATATTACATTGAGACAAGGCAAAGATTTCTAGTGGTCAACCAGGTAAAAATCTAGAGGTGGTTCCGGAAATACCCTGAACTTATACTTTTGTTAGTATTGTGCTAGAAAGTGCTAACTTTATTGACCACACTGTGATCTCTCATCTCTCTGATTATGTTAAGTTTACATTGTTTTTTTTATTTCTGTGGTACTTCATTGGGTGTTTCCTGGAATGGCACCCTTGACTATTGAGTGTGTGTGTTTTTTATAAGGAAAGCTGGAAAGGCTAATTCAGTCAACATGCAAGAGAACAATTTGTGTCATTTTAAGAGAAAGTTAGGCATGAACTCTGAACAAAACACGATATTTATTCAAGATCTCATGGTTATCTTATTTGGCAGAGTCTTCTCGAGTGAAAGAACATAACTATGAACAAAGGGAAGCCCTCCCTGGAGAGCCACGCTGTACCATTTGCGGTCGTTATGGGGAGTACATTTGCGACGAGACTGATGATGATATTTGTAGCTTGCAATGCAAATCCGTACTCCTCTCTAGGCTTGCAGCTAAAAAGAATAACAAATTAGAAAGAAAACCGATAGTTAATATTGCTGTCACTGATGAATGCTTCTATGTCAGAAATGAGGGGTTAAGTAATGCTCAGATTGCCTCCTTGAGAAACAAAATGGGAATCTCTGTAAAAGGAGGGCCTGTGCCTGACCTGGTAATGTCATTTTCTTCATGTAGTCTCCCTCAAAAGCTTGAGAATAATATTGAAGATGCTGGGTTTGTTATGCCAACTCCAGTACAAATGCAAACAATCCCAGCCGCATTGAGTAATAGAAATCTTCTTGTTTCTGCTGAGACTGGTTCTGGCAAAACAGCTTCATTTCTAGTCCCGATCATAGCTCATTGCTCGAAAGTGCGGTCGGATCATTCACCACATGACAAAAGGCCTCTTGCAATGGTGCTTGCTCCTACAAGAGAGCTATGTGTCCAGGTGGAAGAACAAGCAAAGGTGCTCGGCCAGGGCCTTCCTTTCAAAACCGCACTTGTAGTTGGTGGAGATGCAATGCCAAGTCAGATATACCGTATAGAAAATGGCATAGAGTTAATTGTAGGTACACCTGGTCGGTTACTTGACCTTTTAAGAAAGCATGACGTAGACCTGAGTGAGATTTCCATTTTGGTATTGGATGAGGTCGACTGCTTGTTTCAGAAAGGGTTTATAGAACAACTTATGGAGATTGTTAAGGCACTGTCACAACCTCAGGTTTTGATGTTCTCAGCCACTGTTTCAAATGAGGTGGAAAGGATGGCAAGTTCAATTACCAGCAACTTGATTCACATCTTCTGTGGGAAAGCAAATGAGCCAAATAAGTCAGTTAAGCAGGTCGCCATTTGGGTGGAGTCTAACCAGAAGAAAAAGAAACTGTTTGAGATCCTGTCTAGCCCTCGGCATTTTAAGCCTCCAGCAGTGATTTTTGTTGGTTCGAGGCTAGGATCAGAGATGTTGTCAGAGGCTATTACTGTTAGTACTGGATTGAAGGCCATTGCAATTCATGGGGAAAAGACAATGAAGGAGAGGAGAGAAGGCATGAAAATGTTTCTGACGGGAGAGGTGGCAGTGGTGGTGTGTACTGGTGTTTTGGGGCGTGGTATGAATCTGTTGGGTTTAAAGCAGGTTATTATTTTTGACATGCCAAGCAGCATAGATGAGTATGTACATATGGTAGGGAGGGCTTCTTGTAAAAAGGGTGAGGGAACTGCAATTGTTTTTATCAATGGCGAAGATAAGAATCTTTTTGGAGATCTAGTGCGGGTGCTCAAATCGGCAGGAGCAGCTGTGCCTCCCCAGCTCTCCAGCTATAAAGCTCCGGCAGGTACTTGTTATAAGAAGAGGAGAGTTGGATTGTAGCTTATTTTCCTTTGTTGCAAGAAAGTGTGGTAATGCATATTTGAATCTCAGATGCTCAACTTGGATATTGTGTGCCGTCTTTGCAGACTCTTATTTAGATATATTTGAGAAAGATTAGTTTTTCTGTGTGAAAATCTTTCGTATCTGTAATTCTGTATGCTAGATTTTTAGTGGGAGTACAATGAATTACAGACAATTGAGTTGCTGAAATCATAGTGACCAGTTCAATGCTATTTAAAAGAAGAAAACACATTCAAAGAGTGTGTTACACTAATCTGCTTTCTTTCTATTTTTTCTACTATTTATTGTGTTAAACGATGATGTGGAACCCATACTGGGGGCAGACTGGTTTAGTATTAGCCCGGGTTCTCTAGACTGGTGCAGTTATATTCGATGCCCTTTCCTGCAACTGGATGCTTGCACCTTCAGAAGAATCTTTTACTGGTACCATTTACTGCTGGAGCCAGGATTATTTTTCCTCTCTTCCTTCTGAATTTATTGCAATACTGGATTTAACCAAAGTGGGATACAGGCCACCATTGTGGGCCTGTGATTATTGGGACTGTACAAGGGCCTCTTCTGTGTCTTTATAATACTTTTTCATGTCTTCTTTTTCTTGCTCATCTTTCAGTTTCCTTTTCAGCAGTTTCAAACCAGTGAGGCAGTGACCATTTCTTCTGAAATCTGCTATCAAAGAATCAATTAACAATGGGACCTGACTTGTTTGGTGGTGACAAATACCCTTTTTAGTTGCACAGAGCAACGACTGCATTTTACCAGCCCAGCTTTTATCAAGGGAAGGTATCAATCAACTGATGCAACATACTTGAGATCTTGAAATTTAATGTCCTTTTTATCTGCGCATTAGAGGTGTAAAAGAGAGAAAAAGAATAAGGAAGTTAGATAAAAGCACTTTGGTAACTGGTTCAGTTATGTCTTGATGGACTTGGTGTAACATATAACACCGCAACTGATGCAATAGCAAGGATACAGAATTTGCAGTGTACTGCCAGAATTTACATAAATAATACATCAGTAAAATACTTTACATAGAACCGCAAATAAATCTAAAGTGGTGCCAGTTGTTATGTATTTATTGTTTTTAGTGTCAGTTCCTTCAACCCATGAACTGACTGGTTTTGGGGCCTGTCACTGTCAGTTATCATGCAAGGACTAGGAGCCTACGATTCTGCGGGCATGATAACGCACGAGTTGTTTTAAGATGCTCACGGGATGCGGTTAAATAAATAATATCGTAATGTCTTTTTATAATAAGGTGTCTATACGATTCAACAATAAAAATAAATTATAAAATCAGAAGTACAAAAAGAAAAGAGTTAGCACGACATAGTTCAACATTCAATAATATTCTACTAAAAATCTAAGAAAAAAATAAGATGAAAAAAGTATCATTTGATGCTCATATTTTCACCGTCTGTTGTACGATCAGACGAAATTTCTCAACAAATGAACAACTTGTGTGTTGAAAAAAAAATAGTAAATCATCATAAGTCATTGCAAGAATTAGTATATTACAATTTCAAAGCATAATTATCTTATTGTTTCCTTAGGACTTCTTGATACACAACATTCTTAGTGATAATTCTTTCCGATGCATTCTTATTTTCACTTGGTTTTATCAACATCTTAGTTGTTTTGCGAGAGACTCCTCTTTACAATGTCAAATAGAGTTGAACATACAAAAATACTGGCTCGGGCATAAAGTCACCAATATTTGGTACAACTTGTTCCTATGCTTTGTTGATTGTCATAGAAAAGCTCAATGGAATTGGACATTTTTTTTCTCTTAAATCTAAATGGAAATAAATCATCATCTAAGAGACTCAAAGGAATTTTGGAATGAATATATTTTTACCTGCGTGTTGCCCAACAAGTATTTATGCGTAAATTACATTTTTTTTTGTGAAAGTTAGGCACACCAACCTTGTACCATTGCATATAACATTGGCATGATTGAGGTTGTGCAATAGAATTATGGGGCATCCCACTTTCAACTTGAGAACATGATTTAGTTGTACCAATTTCCTACAACACAACTTATATGCACCTTAATAGAGAGAAATTTGTAATTTTTCCAAATTAATTTAATTACCAATATGCTCAAAGTATGTGAAATTAGTTTACGTTTGAAACTAAGATCGTAATTAATTTTCAATCTAACTTGCATGCTAGTAGTAGTGCATTAATGTCTTGAATTTTTCGATATGGCCGAAGTAGAACACCACTAATCATGTATCTCATTTGTAAATTTGTCATACTCACACGTAATTATTCAGCAACTTGTTCAATTGGCATTCCGAATTTTGGAGCCACCAACTCAAAAGATAATTCTTTCATCTTCTCTCTATAAGGTCATGCACAATAAATAATCACAAATCACTGAATGAAATACTGAATGATTGTATATATAGACTAGTACGTGGATTAATGTGTGATCATGTTTCACAGATTACTGATACGAGGTATATATTTAATCACATAGATATACATGTACGGGGTACATGATATTGGACATGACCCATCTTGACTTGCTGTAAAGATTGTATTCGTGTCATCAGCAAAGTCATAAATTAGTATTGATTCTATTATTTGAGATATCATAATTCTAGATAATTAATGTATATTTTGTGTGATTATCAAACGCTGCTTTTAACCGAGAACTATAAAGATAATTTTCGGATATACATGAATTATGCTAGAAGTTATGGATAGTCAATATGATATATTTGTCTGTCTCATTTCATATGAGGTTAGTGATATCTCTAGGTCCCTTGATGCAGTGATAATTGTTATGCATGCATTTGTGCTCATGGGATGATACAAATAATAATTATGCACTGAGGATAAAAAAAATGATTAATGGTCAAGGATGACATGTTCCTACGCTTGACATTAATCAATGGATATTACATGATAAATGAATCAGTACAAAAGAATAAAGGACCACGATTTGTCTATCTTTGATCGGGTGATCGTAATGCATTGCTAGATGCCAATTATGATTTATAAATTAATGTGTTTTAATTTATTACTGATCATGACATGGATCATACTGGGTCACTCTATTTGACAAGTTGAAGCATAAAATAATTAATTAATTATGTGAGACATGATTAATTATATTTGAATTGAATCAATTTGGACGAGGTCCAAATTATGAAATAGATGTACTTGGGTTCAGAGTGGGACCCAACCCATGAGGGAAATTTAATTTGGCAGCTTCTTGTGCAAGGCAAGTTAACTCCTCAAACTTCTTGGTTTCTTGCGCAAGGCAAGTTAACTCCTCAACTTTCTAGTTTCTTGCGCAAGAAATAATTAAATGTATTCTTACAATTAATTCCTGCACATATAAAAGGATGAGGAAGCATCCATCCGGAAGGGGACTTTGGAGAACTTTTGATTTTCTTTTGGAAATTGATAGGGTGAAATTGTGAGTAACAAGATAGAGTTTTCATTTCTCTTTAATCCAATTCAAATAGAATTTCAATTCTCCTCTCATGTGTTGAGAAGAAAAGGAGATTCGAAATTCTTGTTCTTTTGAAGGTATATAAGCCTTGCTTCTACTCGTCAAGGAGTGCACATGGTAGAGACTTCACGCTTCGGAAGCTTTCGTGAGACGAGACGAGATCCGACATCCTTGGAATTAATTCGTGAAGACGCGAGCAACTTCTACGCATAGGAAGTCGTCACGCTTGGTTACGATACCAAGTAAGGTACAAGATTTACAAACTTATTGTTAATTTCGAATTTTATACACACAATCATTGAGATTTAAATTAGGTTGCATGAAAAAGTTTTAAAATTCCGCATATCATGCACGTAACAAAATCCAACAGTGGTATCAGAGCTCATGTATATTCAAAATTGTTTCTAACATATTTTTGTTAATGGCATTAACAAAATGAAAATTGTGAATATTAAAATCAGAGAAATTTTCTTTCGGATGATAATTATCCAACATGTCGCATGGTTTTTATTCAAATTGAATCCGTGAGACAGTTTGCATATTTGGTTTTTAACAAACAAAAAATTGTTTAGTTGAGAAATTAAACCGAATTCATTAAAAGCGCAATAATTTATAATTAAATTATTGAGTTTAATTTTAAACATATATATTTTAAAATCAAATTATGGAATAACTTGATTTTGAAATGCCAAGGAACCATGTGAATAAAATTCATGTTGTATGAATTACGTGGGTGTCATGTGCGTTGCATGACACAAAATATATTGTGCTAACTTTGTTTTTGTAGGAAGTTGAGTAGTATGACAAACTTTCAATGCCTTGTGTGATGTATTGATTGTTGTTTGATGGTGCGTGAAGATGCATATCAAGATGTCATACTACTCAACGCCTAATTGCATGGAATGTGATTATTTCCTATAATATTATTGTTATTATGTGATTTGAATTGTTAGTTGTGAGTCTAGAAGTATGGGTGTTTGCTTAACCAGACTTAAACTTGAACTGCAAAACACATAATAAAGTCCCTATAAAAATTAGGAAGTATTGCACTTCCTACTCTATTCCTTTCAAACTATTTGCATTGGGACGACGTGTTTCCTACTCAGTAGGCGTCTCCTTTTATTCTTTAGGAGTTTGGGTCGTGCGGAGCACATAGAGTGAGGTTTGTCTAATAGGGTTATTGAACCGTGTTAAGACCCTAGTGCAAGGTGTTGATTCACACGGGTGTGGTTAACAAACCAAGAGTCATGTGCGGGACATGTGATTAACCAGGGTGGTTTACCTAAATAAGCCTATTTCAAGTTTCACGTTGACGCTGGCTTGGTTTAGTAAAATATGGATCTCAGGCCTACTACATAAAGGGACATGTCAAATGTAGTGGGAGTGTTCGGTACCAAAGACACTGAGCACGAAAACATAAAACTGAAACTAAATCTTTGCACATTTGATTGATGTAGATCATGACTACCAAAAATCATAACTCATACCCACTTGCAACTGTCCTAGAACAAAACAAACTGAACGATACTAACTTTGCCGATTGGTATCGTAATCTAAAAATTGTCTTGAAACACCAAAAGAAAGAGCATGTGCTTGATGCCCGTTTACCTGAACCACCTGCTGATATTGCTACTCGTGCCGAGCGAGATCGGTATGAGAAAAATGTGATAAGTCTAACGAAGTGAGTTGCCTCATGCTTGTGCCGATGGCACCCGATCTTCAAAAACGTTTTGAGGATCGAAAAGCATATGACATGATATGTGAGCTCAAGAACATATTTCAAGAGCAAGCACGCTGTGAGCATTTTCGTGTCGTGAAGGAACTCTTTGAATGTAGGATGACTGAGGGGGCCTCAGTCAGTGCCCGCGTTCAAAAGCTAATGGGTTGTTACATATCGTGTCACTTGTGCTTGATTACTCTCTCTCTCTTTAAACTTTTTGATCTATATTTTGTGATTTGCTCTTAGACTTGCTTGCTAAATTGAATTGGCTAAGTGATTAAGATCTTAAAGTTTTGAATTGAATTGTAAACGCTTCCGCACTAATACTTGACCTTTGAACTGCGCTTTCTTTAGTGAAATCACACTTAACTCCAATTCTAACAGTCTTATTAATAAAACATGCAAGCCTTAATATAAAAACAAACAAGTTTGAATATTGGAACAAAGACGTGTTAATATTGGAACAAGCAAGTCTTGATATTTAAACAACCAAGTCTGAATATTTGAACATGCAAATATTAATATTGAAACTAAATTAGTCTTAATATTGAAATATGTCATAACATAACATGCAAATCTTAATATTCAAACAAACAAGTCTTAATATTTAAAAATACAAGTCTTAATATTGAAATAAACAAGTCTAGGTATGAGAACAAACAAATCTCAACAAATTTGCAACAAAATTTCACCAAAATTTTAGCAAAATTGCACCACAATTTTAGCAAATTTGCAGCAAAATTAAATTAAAATATGCAGTTTTTATGTAATATAAAAACTTGAACGCGCATCTATTAAGACTTCGTATGATTTATATAAATACTTGGACACGCATTGCTGATTTTCATTCTCAAGAATGAAAATTAGCTTTGCTAGTTAGGGGGCCGTTAGGAGAATGGAAATTAGCTCTGCTAGTTAGGGGTGTTAAGGGAGACTGTTAGTAAGTCCCTTGATTTGATACTGATTCGAATCGAATCGAACTGATTTGATTTGAAATTAATTTCGAACTGGAATCGAATGAACTAATTTCGATTTTTTCGAATCGAACGTTAACGAACTACGGATTTTTCTTACAGCATCTTGGACGATCTTAATGTATTGCAAATGAGAGCTGATACATAGATACCACAATTGATACGATGTTATTATGGATTTTGTTTGAGTTATTATGCATGTTATTTTTTTTTACTGAAATAGTTATGCATGTTATTTGAGTTATTATGCATGTTATTTTTTGTACTGAAATAATTATGCATGTAATTTGAGTTATTATGCATGTTATTTTTTGCATGTTATTGTTATTTTGTTAATATGGATAATAACTTTTGAGGATAAAAATAATATGCATAATAATTCAAATATGCTCATAATAACATGCATATCGATAGCCGGTATCAGTATCGATTGTGATATCTACGAAACATTTCCATTAGAAATATATGACGAAAAAGAGAAGAATTATATAACTGAGGAGATAGTAGAATTCAAATATACCATGATGTATTAATTAATTGTAAGGAAAGGTCGCATTATTAGACATTTATAAACACATCTTCTCTTTCTTCTTTTAATTGCATATCTCGGCCAAACAGCCACTGCCCCTTCGGCTTCTCTCAGACAAAAGGTTGCTCTCTCACCCCTCTTTCACACTTCTGATTTCTCCGATCTCCGTCGAGAGAGATATATCGGTATGTGACACCGATCTTAAAACCTTTCTCATCTCCCCTCTCTTTCTTTCCTTTGCACCAGGCTTGCTAAATTAAGTCCTAACCCTAAGTCCGTAGTCCTCACGGAGCTAAAAAACTTAGCTTTACCACCTTGATTGTCGTTTCCTAAAGGAAAATTTGTTGTGTCGTTTAAGAAGTCACTTTTTGTTAGATCAGATTTCTCTCAAATTTGAGCTTATAGGAGCCAATAGCATGGATCTTTCATAACAAAATTGTCTTTGTAACAGTCTGATCAACTCTCAGCACATATATTGTTTAATTTATGCCTTATTTGCTTTGTTCCAAAGGGGACAATGATCAACCTGTTTAAGATAAAAGGACAGAAGAAGGAGGAGGCTGCAAATGCACTTGCTAGAGGTCATGTCAAGAAACAAAGTGCTGGCGAATTGCGTCTCAATAAAGGTATCTTATAATTTGATGCTTGTGTATGAATCTAAAGAATTAATGTTAGCGACTAGCTGTTGTCATAGAATGTCCTCCCACATGATAAAGTGACACTGGTTTCTGAATGGAAATATTTATTATTTCTTCATATTCTTTCTTTGAAGATAATTAAATCTCTATACTGACTCTAGTTAAAAAGTTAGCCAGGATTTTTTACCGATCTCATTGATTGCGTTTGTTTAAAAATTATAGTCTTATTATTTTGGGTACCTGTACAATTGATATGGAACTGTGCCCTAATTATAATGCTCAGTCCAAGATTTAAAAATTGAAGTTTGTTTTTAATATAACCTATTAATTTTGGTTGTTTTTTGGTTCGGTTTTTGTTGCTTTCATTTGAGCAATACACTGTTTTCCTTGCTTCTACCTAAACAAATTTTGAGATGAGATGTTGCAATGCAAAGTAATCTATGCAATTTATAAGTTGCATGAGTCCATGTGTCAAATCTGATCTGGGTTGGGTTTTTTTAGTTGGTTAAATTATCCGAAATTCAGTCCTAATTTGATTGAAATCTGACCAGACCCGTTATGGTAAGGAAACTATTGATTTGATAGGCTTTGATGCCAGTTTGTTACCAAATTTAAGCACGATCAATTAGATAGTTGATCATGGAGCCTGTTTCTTTTCTCAAGCAAAGTTTACTTCGTTAATTTGCATTGATTTTATTTTTAAAGTCTCGAGTTGAAAAAAAAGAATAATTTAAGTAGTTCCATTGGTGCTAATTTTTGTTAAGACTATCTATAAGTGTTCAGTACTGTCTGTAATGGAGCAAGTTAACGATGAAGTAAAAGATTTCTCTTTTTAGAATTTCCTTTGATCTCAGGATGAGGGTTAATAAAAAAAGGGAAGTATTTGCTAGATAAACTGTGGATTAATTGTCCATTTCAGGGTATTTGTGCTAGTATGTATTGATTAAAGTTTCAAATTTCACAACTAAAAATTAATTACCATTTTGGCTTAATTTTCTTTCAATTTCAGATATTAGTGAACTTAACCTACCAAACACCACTGCCATTTGTTTCCCAAATGGAAAGGATGAATTGATGAACTTTGAGATTAGCATTCACCCTGACGAGGGATATTACTTGTATGTTTGCCCTCTCTTTCTCTCTGTCTCTCTGTCTCTTTCTAACACATGCAGGCACACCTTAGAAAAAATCTGATACACCTTGTAAAAGAAAAAAATGCAGTGCAGATTAATAGGTCTAAACCACGGAATATAATACAATAAATGAGGAACCAACATTACTTGTTCCAAAATTTCTCATTTATATTTCACCTTTTCTGTTTTTAAGCCCGCTACCTGTCCTTCTTTTCTATTTTGTAAAAACAGCTCCCGTTCCCCCAAAAGTCCACCACAGTACCCATCCCCCAGCCCAACACTCTCACAGACACTCAATGTTTATTATAAACTTTTTTTAGAGAATCTAATGCAAATTATAAGGCTAGTTGCCTTGTTTGTGTTTAAATGTAATTTTTCCTATTTTGTTTCATAACACAATTCCATAACCATAACATTTTCTGGGAATCTATTATAGCGGTGGCACGTTTCTCTTCACCTTCCAAGTATCACCATCTTATCCACATGAGCCTCCAAAGGTCAAGTGCAAGACTAAGGTACCTACACTAAGTATCATTTTACATTGTTTTAACTGCACTGTTCCGGCCATGTAGTTGTAAGACCTCATGATATAGAAAGGTTGCTTGTTTCACCAATTTAAACTTTATTTATGTATTTCTTTCTTTGCGTTTCTGGGTTTACTTAGTGCTTAGTTGCACTATTGAGGATCATAGAGGCAAGATGGGGCAAACTAAAATCTGAGTTTACTTCGATAACAAGGGTTAATCAATGCCAAATATGTTAAATTGATGATTGGCTGCATGATTGAGGAGGGGGGAGGGTAATGGAGGCCAGATTAGGTTTCATCTAGGCTTAGTTACACCATGATGAGTTAATTGAATTTGTTTGATTGCTGATCTGCAAAAGTGCTGCCATTTCCACATGGCATTGTTCTGATCAGGCAGTTTGCCTCTGAAATGTATGCTGAAATTGTAGTCCTGTCAGCATTTCATGATGATAACCTGGAGTCTCTTTTCTGGCATCTTATTTGTGTGTTTGTGTTAATTGAAGGTTTATCACCCAAATATTGACTTAGAAGGGAACGTGTGCTTGAACATCCTGCGTGAAGATTGGAAACCTGTTCTCAACATAAACACCATTATCTATGGACTGAATCTTCTTTTCTCGGTAACTATATTTACTGTTTTTTATTTCTGTGAAAAATATTTTCATATGCACTAACAAGGCTCAAAATATTAGACTCATAAGCTGTACAGTAATTATGTGTGCTCCACTACAATAACAGAAGATCACCTAAGCCTCTCCTCAGTTGCTTTCAAGCATACAAATTATCCTTTGCTTATGTCCTGTTTGTTTGGATAGGAATGGTTGTAAGGTGTTGTTTGGGCATCTTTCTATGTATTTGAGATACTTGTTGCCCTACTGTTGTGCGGTATTCTAGATATTTCACTCATCGTGCAGGAGTTGCACAATAATATAATATTTGAGGTTTTCGTTGACATGAAACTATTCCTCTTTCATAATGGGCTCATAAAATCTAGTACTATGTTGTACCTGTTGGTTTCGGAGTTTATGCAGATCAGTACTTAATAGGCTCGAGGGCTCACGACATTGCCACTTTAATCCAATCCATATGCATCTGATTTTTCTCTTTGTAAAATTGAAGCAACCAAATGATGAGGATCCATTGAATCATGAAGCTGCTGCAGTGCTGAGAGATAACCCGAAGCTGTTCGAGTCTAATGTCAAGCGTGCCATGTCTGGTGGATATGTGGGCCAGACCTATTTCCCCAGGTTTATCTGATAGTTTTTGTTATTATTTGCAAGTTCCCTTTTGTGCATAATAGTCTCAATTTTCTCAATATTTGCAAATCAATCCATACAATTTCTCATGTCTGCAGCTAGAAGCTAGATGTGTTTTGTGACTTGTTTGGTTATGAGATGTTGGTTTTATGTGAAGCACTGTATTGTGCATAATCGTGAAAAAAACCCTTAGATTGTTGTTTATTTACCAGGTGCACTGACATAGCAGAAAAATTGTCTCGTTTCTTGTTCTTTAGATGATTGTTGTTGATTTCAGGTGTCTTGTTGGATCTACAACTCGGTGAAATATCTTGGGTGTTATGAAATATGGTTATAATCATTTGTAGAACCCAAAAGAAGGAAACTGATGATTCTGTGATGATGAAGTTTATTTCTGCAATTTCAGAGGGTGGGGCTGTATTGTATGTGATCTATGGATTTTTGCATTGATTCAATAATATAGAATTGCTGTTGAATGAATGGGTTCATTGTGTAGCATGTATACCAAATTTTCAGTTACTTATTTAGTTATTTCTCTTTGTACTGTTTACTTGTGGCAAATTAAGTTGGAAGGATCTAGCATGGTTGCTGGTCCACGAGTTCACATGTACTAGAAAAATTAGCATCAGCATAGCTGACTTAGACGAGTTACTCATTTTAATCTGATTATTATAATCCGATCACCAATAATATAATCTGATTTTAACGACCTCATTTTTTTCACAATCCTAGCTAAATAGTGAAACCGAATGCCCTGATTTAAATTACGAGAAAATAGTGAAAACAAATTTTCTTTCTAACAATATTATAATCCAATCACCATAAATAAAAGGGCCCTTTGCCATGCTCTATGATCCGATAAGCAGTAGATAGTGACATTCGAAATAGAAAATCTAAGTTCCATAAAAAAAAACTTCTTTGATACCAGAATCACCATCAAGCTAAAGAAAACATTTACTACATACATCACAAAAGCCGTAGAAGAGCACACTAGACTCACTACCAGTATGCAATCTAATACACGTGAATCGTAATGCAGTCTTTGAATAACAAATTATGTTATTTTTTCTTAAATATGAGGATAACATAGTATGTGAAATTTTAATTTTCAATTAATAAATATCACAACTCATGTGATGGACCAAATGAAAAAACATTATATGGAAGGTTGTTAAACGATGGGAAAGCAACCTAACTCTGATTATAGCAAGCTTATTTTAATCAAAGCGATTTCTCGCACGACGTTGTGTAACATTTTAACATTATACAACGAATTATGAAATTCAGACAATAATTAAAGTGTTTCAAGCTCTTTATATAAGGAGATTTCTTCATTCTTTCTTTTCCAACAATCCTACATTGCAAAATTCATTGTTCCATCATTATTGAGCTTGAAACACATTGCCAAACATAGCTCAAAGACTCAATTCTATTATTCTAAATTATTCTAAACTCTTAAAGAGATTGTGTTGAGTGATTATCATATTATCTATTCTGTTCATTCCTTTGTTCTTTATTTTCGTAGGCTTGGTGTTCCACCGGTGTGTGTAAGTGAGACAAAATTCGACATTGTGTGAGTGCTCCACCGGTGTGATGCACTTGTGTTGTCTAGTGCTCCACCGGTGTTCCATCAAGAGAGAACCATATGTAAACTTTCTTTGCATCTAATTCTTCTCACTTCCTCTGCTTGGACTGATCACCATGCCTTTTCAATTAGCTTGACCCAACTAATCCTTTTGAACCTCCACCAGACTTAAATCCTGCAAGTTGTGTACTTTATGTGGCATCATCATAGAAAGCTTAAGTAGAGTATTGCTCTTATAAGTCTGACACCAAAAATTAGATAAGCAAATAATTCTAGTACCTAATGAAGTAATGAACTAATAGATAAAGGTGATTTGTCTGTAAAACATAACTTATTACTTTCTAGCCAAACTTGCCAACATACTGCCCCTCTAACCATCTCAACTATTAAAGTATTTTTAAGTGGTATACATGCATTAAGGCTCCACAAATCCTCAATGCATGAACCATTAAAACTAAAATTATTATAAGTTGCAATCCAAATTCAAATTGTTCTTATGAAGTTACGATTGACAAATAGATGGTCTATATCCTCATAAGCACCACAAAAGACATATTTATCATCACAATGTACTTCCCTCTTAATCAAAGTCTTTTGTTTGTAATCTTTTATTCTTATGTAATCAAAGAAATATTTTTGTTTTATATGCCATATATGAGTTTCATATAAAATCAAACTGTCCATTATAAATGCCACCAAATTTTAACCAATCATAAAGTGATTTGACTGAAAATGATTCCGTATTGGACCATCTCCAAATGATTTCATCGAACTCATATTCGGAAACTGTATGTCCGTCTAATTTATTCAAAAAATGTTGTAGTTCTGACCTAGCTTGTAAATATAAATTTCTATCGAATTTAAAATATAAATTTAATTCTATTAATGCTTGATATACATAAATATCTTTTTGAAATATATAGCTATATAACGAACTAATTTCCGAAGCTAAAGTGGTGTCGCCTAACCATCTATCTTTCCAAAATGAGGCATTCTTACCATTTTCTATTTTTCAATTTATACTAGTTTTTACAATTCGTTCATTAACCATAATTCTTTGCCAAAAAGAAGAAAATGAACTGAGGCCCCTACATTTTTTGTATTTACTCCTAATTACCTTCTTCCAAATTCCTTGAATTTTTGGATCATTATACTTAATAATTTATTTACTTAGCATAGAAACATTCATTCATTCTAAGTCTAATATATCTAAGCCATCATTATTCTTTTTTCTACATACTTCTTTTCAAGTTACCAAAGAAATTTCTTTTTTTTGTGAGTTATCACCTCACAAAAAGTTTCTCTTAAGTTGATCAATTTTATATATCCGAGCATGGCTAAAATAATATGCATAGTACATCCCATTTCGTACTATGCGGTCATTTATATTTAATTTGGTCATTAAATTGATATTTTAAGTTGCTCAATAAATTCTTCATATCAAAATCTTGTAGGAAATAAAATTTTGTAATTTTTAGAGCTTTCTTGTTATTTTTTAAAAATAGCTCAGAAATGACACTTTTGTAGTATTAAATCTGGACTGTTTTTAAAAAATATTTAAAAAATAGCAAGAAAGCTCTAAAAATCACGAAATTTGATTTCCTACAATATTTTCATATGAAGAATTTATTGAGCAACTTAAATCACAATTTATTGACCTATATATATGCATAGTACGAAATAGAATGTACTATGCATATTATTTTAGTCATGCGCTGTATATCTGATCATTTTCTGAATCCAGTATATTGAAAAGTTAACCTAAATTTAACTTTTTCAAAGCAACCCAAAAACGTGTCATATAGACATATACAGTAATGAGTGCCAATTTTTAAAATTTTCAGGGTCTATACAAAAAGAGTCAGTGAACTAAATCTTCGCATCAGTCCCGTAACTCCCGTTTAGATAAGAAAACGGATAGCGCTCCTGAGCGGAGAGCTCATATTGTAAATCCATGGCGTCTCTCTCTTTCGTTCCCTCTTGCGGCTTTCTCTATAGCAATGGCGGTCGATGCTCCACGTTTGCCTCTGTTTCTTGTTCCGCTAGATCCCTCTCTCTCTCTAGCCGCTCCAATGCTTCTCTCTTCTCCCTCCCGACAGGTGCGCGGTCCAAACCACCTATTCTGTTAATTGGGGGTTTATTCTTTCTAGTTTGAGAAACTTCTTGATAGCTTTTAGCGAAAAAATGTAATTAAATTGCGTCATTATTAAATCATGATATAAGGCTTAGCATAAAGATTGGAGAAGTTGCAATTATGTTGGGACACGAAAGTTCGAAGGATATCCCCAAATTACCTGTAAGCTTAATTGTGGTTGTGACACCAAACCAAATGAAGATAAGGTTAATGTGAAGGTTTTATTTATTTATTAATAAGGAGATAAGGAAATAGGCCCAGCTTCAGAATATTACATGTAGAAATGCAGAAGCAATATCAGGCCTCTTGTCTAAAGTGACCTAGTACCAGATTGGTAAATTGTGGCACATGAGAATTGATGAAGGAATTAATTATTTGGAACAGGTGCAACTCATCCTCTGAGGTTGTCTAACAAATCACAGCCGAGAAGACGTGCTTTGGTTGTCTGTGAAGCCGCTACAGGGAAGAAACCTGATCAAGCAGCAAAGCGCATGCGCCAGAATCAGAAGCGGCGGCTCCGCAACAAGTCTCGCAAGTCTGAGATCCGTTCCCGTACGCGCAAGGTTTTCTTTTTCTTTTTTGTTTCTGTACTTACAGATTTGAGAACAAATATTGATTGTAACTAATCATTTAGGTATTACATGAGATTGAAATGGAGTTTTCCACATTAGTCTTCATTTTTTCTAGTGGGAATTTCAAGTCTACATTTAGTTGGAATCTTATTAAATAGTATCCAGTTCAGTATTCACCTTCTGTTAGAAAGTTCACCACTGTTAGAGTTAGTACATTCTGAGCACCTTAACCATCTGAGAAATTTTCATCACTTTACCTGGAAGTTTTTTATTTGAATGTACTTTCTATTGTCAGAAAGTTCTTACTGCTGCCTGAGCTCGCAGGAGTGATTTCCATACTACAGGCAATCAGGTGTACTAAAAACCTTATCCTTGAATGCCTTTGTAATGGGAACTACAATGCAACCATCCAAATGAAATACAGAAATTGTAATGAAGATCTGTACACCCTTGAAAGCATCAAATATGATCAAACTACATCTCCTTTGTCAATGTTTTCTCCCTAGATAAATACGGAGAAAATTTGGTAGCAAAATTGTCTGGGTGGTCTGTGACTTTTTTTTTAAGCATTTACGGCAACCATGAGATTCTTTGCTATTTTTCTCCCTTTAACAAGCTTATTGTGCGAATAATTTTAACATAGGTGTTCTGGGAACTAAATTTTCTGAGAAAGAAAAAGGATGCAACAATTGAGGATGTGATCCGAATTGAAAAATTGATGGCAATTATATACTCAAAAATAGACAAGGCCGTCCGAGTCGGCGTGCTTCACAAGAACAGCGCATCTCACCGTAAATCCAGGTTGGCTAGGCGCAAGAAGGCTCTGTTACTGTTCCGCGGCTGGTACACTCCTGCCCCAGAGAAACCTCAACCAATCAGCGCTTGATTTTGATTTACTGTTTTGTATCTCCTGTTAAAATGGAGCATTCTTTTTGTTCCTTTGGAAGAATTTTAATTACAAAATTGTTCGAGTTGTGTTTTTTTTTATTTTGCACAATTATTCAGGCTAAATTACTTAACGATGTACACCCCTTCACATTCGATGATTTGTTTTCCATCTAACGGGCAGCAACTGAAGCAGAAGTTTAGTCATGTTAAATAATGGCGTTTGATTGTACTAATGTTCTAATAAAATTATCATGTATTTATTGATAAGTGATGCATTAAGATTAAATAATGTTAAAAGTAAAAAAAAGTTTTTGTGTGATATTGATAAGTGATGCATTAAGATCATGTTACTTCTAATAAAATCATGATGTATTATATTGATAAGAGATGAGTTTAATCTCACAATTTTTTTCCTTTCTTTTTTTGAATGATAATATTTATATTTATGAAGTTGACAAATCATTTATCCCCGGCCTTTTTCATTGAGCTTTGTTGGACACCGTGATGGCGTGATAGAGTAGAAAAAGAAATACAGAATAGGAGTTAATTTATTTATGAATGAAATTCTCTCATTTATTTTTCTATAATATGTTAAGTTTTGTAGTTTTTTGTATGTGTGTGGTTTTTTTTTTTCTCAAAACATATCGTGACATTGCTACGGACTTTTTGAACCGAACAAATAAATGAATGTCAGCAATTTTTTTCTTTAAAAAACAAGGTTTGGAATAAAATAATATTCTTGCGGTGTTCTTCTTTCCCATATCAATATTTCATGTCAAGTAATCCATGCCAGTTTCTTTGGGAGTAGAGTAGGTGCTCACGGCTTTGAACTCAAAATTGGTTCAAAGCCTACTAGAGTCATTCGATTGCATCAAAATTCGCACTTCTGAAGCAATTTTAATTTTTTCTCAATCAGTAGTGCGAATCTTGATGCAATCGGACGGTCAGAAAAAGCTTTGAACCCAAATTTGAGTTCAAAGCGTGAGGAGCTAACCCTGCTCCAGTTTCTTTTGGGGTAAATTTGAATTATTTTGTTTAACCCATCGTGACATTTTTTTACAAACAAGAGAAAATAAATTATTTGTGTCGAGTACGGAACAATACTCGTGGAGTCTGTTGTCTTTTTCTTCGTCTAAAACCTACACGCAATAATTCAACCAAATATTCCCTTCTGACTTGCTTGACCTGAAAGTGAAATAACACTTTTATTACATGTACCCAAATAAATAATTATTTTATGAACAATATTTGAAGAAAATATTTTAAAAGAACCCCAAATAAATAATCGTTTTATGAATAAAAATATCAACTAAATATTTTAAAAGAGACAACGGACAAATGAGTCAAATGGTTGCAGGATTCAGCTGTCCAATGAGAATTTGGACACATATTTTATCTTTTATTTTTATTCTTTTGCTATGCATCTTTTAAAAACTCAAGTTTATCATTTTTATTATTAAAACTTATATTATTTTGACAAAAAAAAATAGAGTTCTTGATGTATATATTTGAATATTGAAGTGTTTATATTTCAATTTCATATACTTATATTATACTAAGTTACTAACTGATGTTTATAACTCAATCTTAGTTGTCTAGAATTATATTTAGTCCTTTTGTGAAACATACTTTAATTTTAACTCTGAATTATTTATATTTTGTATAGAAGTATTTAATTTTTATATGAGGTATTATATTTTATACAAATATTTATTTTCTATATTCAATTGTTTATATTTTTATATTAGGTGTTTATATTTTGATATCATTTGTTTATGTTTTATATATAAATATTTATTTTTTAAATTAAGTTGTTTATATTTTGATAGCACTTATCCTGATGATTTCGTTAATTACAAACTAAATCACGAAGAAATTGTTTTGTAGCGTGCAAGACAAAATTAGAATGCTATACGCCTATACCAGTGTCAAAACTGGGGATGGATCAGCAGCTGGAATAAAAAAATAATGGGAGCTGATACATAGATATCATATTTGATATCAAATAAAAAGAGGCGGATTCAGAAAAATTTTCAGAGTGGTTCAACATTTTGATTTTTTTTCAGGGTGATTCAAAATCATAAATATTTTAAAAAAGATTCAAATTACAAATCTATTTTTCAGAATTTTTTTTTTCTAATTACATGGTTAGTTTTGAATTTTTTTTTCAAGGTGGGTCAGCTGACCCACCCTGGAACTATGTAGCTCCGCCCTTGCCGACTATTGATATCGATTTTATTATACACTTTAGTTGAGTTATCGTGCACATTATTTGAGTTATTATGCATGTTATTTTCTGTAATGAAATAGTTATACATGTTATTTTTTGTACTAAAATAGTTATGATATAACATGCATTATAACTCAAATAATGTGCACGATAACTCAACTAAAAGTGCATAATAAAATCGATATCGATAGTTGGTATCAAATGTGATATCTACATTATCTTAAATAAATAATTTCAAAAAAAATGTGGAACTATCCGGCCTGGAAGGGTAAAGTTGTCTTTTGACTTGTGACTTCTATTCCAGCCGACAAATAAGCCATCCACCATTCCACCAAATAGCCCGGGACCCATTTCCCTCCATCTCAAGTTCTTCGACTTAAACAAGAAGAAAAATAAAAAGGCAAAAAAAATTCGGATTGAGCGCAGACTCCAGTTTTATCACTAGTCCTCAATCGTAACTTGTGGTTTTCTTCATTTAATTGCTATTTAGCTTCATAATTTCTGTCGGATCAACTTCGGAGTTATCTCGTCGGTAACTTTTCTCTTTCCCTTTAATCATCCTTTTTACTATTCTCAGCTTGAATGTTTGCTTCCTTTTGGTATTTAGCTTCGATCTAACAGTCTTCTCCAGCAAAATTGTTCTGAATTATTATTAGATAAAATTTACTAATTATGGTCGGTTCCATATCATGATCTTGTAAAATTACTCCCCTACTCGTGTTTGATCAGAGAAATAGCTGCTAGTTTTCTGCCGAAACTGGAAAAAAAAAAATCCTATTGATTTCGACTGAATTGGATACTTCTGCGATCTACAGCTGTACTAGAACTGAATTAAGATTTAGTTTCTGGCTAGATTCGTTCTTTGTATGAGAAATTACAGATTGGTTAGCTCTCAAATTCTGATTTGTCTTTTTTCATCTGAATTATCAAAGTATTCTAACTGGTTTAAGTATTTAATTACAGATTGAAAAAAATGAATTCTGCTCAAGTGGAAATAATTTTCTCAAATTCTGATTTTTTTTATCTGAACTCTCAAAGTATTCTAACTGATTTAAGTATTTAATTACAGATTGAAAGTAATGAATTCTGCTCAAATGGAAATATTTGTTGTCTTTGCAATGGGTTTACTCTGTAATTATTGACTAACTTTCGTATTCCTTTCGTCCTCTTTCAGGATTTAAGGTTGCTGAGAGCCTGCAACGTATATTGATTTGCTGATTTGGAGGAATTGGTCATGCATTTCATTTGCTGTAAGTATGAATATTTGCGTTATTTAGTACAGTGTTGTAGGAAAAAAAATACTGAAATGAAGTATGTCTACCGTGCTCTATCATTGTCATATTAATATTTAATTTTCTGATAACTGACATGATATCACAACTAAAGCTGGCAATAAGAGAATGTTTTACTATTCAGTTTTCATGCATGTTTGTCTGTTTATAAACTCATCTGTACCGGTAAGACTTGAATCTTATATGTTAAAAAAACAGAAAATAATATTTGATCATCTTAGACAATGAACTTTCTGCTATTGTGCAACTTGACTCTATAGTTTAGCTTATTGGAATGTATAGACATATTACACTAAATATGCATTTGGCCCCTGGCCCCCAGTTCTACTCTATAACAGACATTAAACCCCTTCCCCCTCCCACTCAAAAAAAGGGCCAAAGATGAACCAAAGAAAACAAAGTAAGAAGTTCGGCATTTTGAACTTTGATGGCCTTGTCGGAACTGAATTGATTATATTAATGTGAAAGTTAGCATTGAATTGTAACTATGGATATCAGGATATCTGGGGTAACAGCAAATAGCCTTGTAATCTAACTATTAAGCTTAATCGCAGAAAATTCAGATTGTAATGCATAATCTACAATTCTACATACAAGTAAAATTATGTCGTTCTTGGCAGAATAATCATAAGTTCAGTAAATTTACACTAGGTTACTAGACTGATATTTGTATATTTGTTTCACTGGGTAGAAGAATTTAGATGGATGGTGTCAATGGGAAGTTAGAGATTATCCCAGAGCATTTCCAGTCTTTGAAAGATTCTTCTGACGTTTGTGATCCTGATGCGAACTCCAGAACAGATACTAAATTCGGGTTATAAATCCACTTTAAGATTGTTTTTACTAGCATAAGTGTATTTTGAAATAGTCAATGGTTGTACCAATTTTACTATTTAGGTTTTTATGGAAACAAACATAAATACAAATAGTTATTAGCACAGCACCATCATGTCCCATTTACTTATGTACCACTACTATAATGGATTTAATATCATTGAATGGCCATTAGTCTGATAGCTTGCAGTGAGACTTTGCAGATGGTACTCACTAAACTTGTGAATGTACCAGAGTGTATGTTGTGTACAACTTGTTGAACAAAAGTCTAAAACAAGAATGAACATGAAATTATTGAAAATCACCAAACAAAAACAAGTAGCATAACTGAACTATGAAAGTACTTGTAGAATGACCTTTTACATGTATATTTGCTTAGCTTTTACTTCTTATTATTCTTAAACTGACATCTATAATTTGTGCATATTGCATCACGTAGCAGATCATGGTCCGTAAGGAGTGTGATGGGGGCTGCATCTATTTTTAAACTTCTTAACTTGCCTCGATTTCGGTGGCCTGAAAGTTCTGATGAAGATGACAAGGTTAATATTAATATTGGCATTTTTTTAAGAAATTTAAATGTATTTGTCGTCCAACAGAAACATTTTCGTTTTTGTCCACTTGACATCCAACATGCTCGAGGAAAAGTGCAAAGAGTCTTGAGCCTTTTGGTTATTAAGGTTGCTAAGGTGCTCAATTTACTGACATATTTCACCCCCATCTTAATAATTCTTCGAGTCCAAACTGAGCTAATACATAACCGATATGACTTTGACATGGGTTCTAAATTTTATGTGACTAGTAATTAAGTAATTTGCTTAAGTCAGTGTAAAAAAGTCGGAACCATTCTATTACTTTTTTTTCTTTAGACACCATCGTAGTTTTGAGAAATGTTGGGTGTTATTTGCAAATGGGGTAAAATTGTACTGGGTGCTGTTTGTGAAAGATTAGTTATTAAGGTTGACCTAATGAAAGGTTCCAGTGTGGAGGATTAGTTCACCTGAGATTCCAAGCATTTCTGAACCTCTTCTTCTGGAGATAACATATTTTGATTACCCTTAATGCGGAATTGGGAACCAGGGCATTGAATTAAGTAAACAAAATGTAACCATTTTTTTAGGTCGTATTAACAAAAGCAGAAGTAGAAACACTTCAATCTGAAATTGCAGATGCTGAAGAGAGAGAAACTCATCTTAAAGCTCAGTAAGAGTGACCAAGTTTATATTTGATTTTCTTTTATCCATTTTTTGCTATTTTCACTCACAAATTTCACAGAGATATATCTGAGCTTTTTGGAAAACAAAGTAGCTTTTTAGGGAAATAATATTGCCATATCTTTCTTTAATAGGTATTTTGTTTTATTTTCTGCATTAGCATATTTTCCTTGGAAGTATCTAATATTTCTAAAACTAGAAATTAGAAACTATTTTTTGTCCTGTGGTTTGATTTTTTTTTCTTTTTAATTATTTTTAACATTGACTAATCACTCAGCACTGGTTGAGATGATTTTATTAGTACCTGTTAACTACAACCCTTTTATGACAATGAAGTAGTTATCTGTTTCTTTAGTTTTTCCTTGCTTATATGTGATATGTACTCTTATTGCAGGCTAGAGAATGTTGATGAAGTGTTGAGATCAGCTCGCCTTTCTGGCTATCTCTATATTAGAACTGTACATGATTTCTCTTTTCGTAGTTTACGAAAAAAATTCCTTTTTATCTTTTTGTTTATTTGCCATGTAGTTTTAACTTGAGGCTAATTTGAGTCTGATTTAGGTTAAACTAAGAGAGCACTTAATTAATGGTTGATTGGACTAAAGTTTGTTTATTCGGCTATAGTTGCATGGTAAACCAGTTAATTCTGTCAAGGCAAGTCAAGTAGTGCCATGATAATCCTTATTGAAACATTGTCTCCAAAATTGGTCCATCTTTCACTCATTTCCAATGAAAATTTGATGTTTAATTAAAATTATTATGTAGAGATGGACAGTGCTGCCAGGAGAACCGCCAATCTTAGATGATTCAGATGTTGATGATTGGCTCCCTCGATTTGTTGTACTTCAAGGCTCATGCCTCTATTATTTTCTTAAATCCACTGGTAATTTGAAGTTTTTTTCTTTTGTAAATGTTTCTGCTTTGATTCGAGGAGACCAAGCTTCTAGAAAAACTAACATTTATCCCAAATTTGGGGAGTAAGATATCCCCCCTCCTTAATTAGATGGAGAACATAAGTGATATTGTGGCAATTTTGATGTAGATTTAAGCCCCCAAGACACGACGATGCTATCCGATGTGACAGAAATTGGGCACCGGGCAAGTTTCGTACCAGAAGACGGCCAGACTAGATATGCCTTTTACATCCTCACTTGTCAGGGCTTGCGGTTTGAGTGCTCCAGTTTATCTGAAATTCAGGTACAGTTCTCGTTATTGTTTTATGTGAAATTTAAAGAAACCTTTATTGTATATTATCAAAATTTATTTTTTTTAAGAAGAAAACAGCATGCTGGTTTGTTGGTGACAATTGTTAAATCAAAGAATAATAAATAAAGCATCGACTATAATTGAAAATATATATCGTTCGTTTTTACTAGTGCTTCCAAAACTTGTTTCGAAATCATGTATCATAGGCTCATAGCTTAAGATTATGCATGACTTAATGCATATACCTTTAGCATATGCTCAATTATGCTTATCACTGATAATGTTGGGGTGTTTTTATAAAAAGTATCAGAACTAGAGGCTTTCTTTGCAATTCTGTCTTTATCATGCAATCATTTTTCTCTAATATTAGGTGGAATTATGGATGAGAGCATTGAGAAAAGATTGCCACATGGAAGGCGAGACAACTACCAAGTCAGTTGAGTCATAGCAATGGACTTTGTTCATAGTGTAGATAAACTTTGTAAAATAGAAATATTTATCTGCATTCAAGGGTTTGACATGAACTGATGGTGTGATAGGGAATTAATTCTTGCACATAATATATGGTTTTGAGCAATTGTTTATAATACCAGAATTAAAAAGAATATCGCTTCCATTTATGTGGTGTAATTTGTGCAATAATCTCCAGATAGGTTTGGCCTTGTGAACTTGCCTGTTATTATTTTGGGTCAATTAAATATGACAAAAATTTATGTACATCATTCTAGATGCTCTTTAAACACTTCAATCAATTCGTATTATTCAAATGTATTAAAATTTGCATATATATTTCAATCAAATGATATATGCGTCCAAAATAGAGCATTTGTGGAAAATGGGGGCAGTGGACAATTGCACGACGATTGTATTACCTTTATTTTATCTTTTCGTTTTCTTTTTTTTTAGAAAAAACGGTAGATATTAATATTAGATATTAATATTGATACAGACTATCTGCACATTTAGTTTAGTTAATATGTATATTATTTGAGTTATTATGCATGTTATTTCATATTATTTTTGTATTTAAAAAATTATTATGCATGTTAACAAAATAATATTCATAATAACTCAACTAAATGTGCAGATAGTCTGTATCAATATTAATATCTAATATTAATATCTACCGTTTTTTCTAAAAAAAAAGAAAACGAAAAGAAAAAATAAAGGTATAATAACTGTTTAAAATTATTTCAGTACAAAAATAACATGCATAATAACATGCATAATAAAGGTATAATAACCGTTTTTTCTAATATTCATAATTATTTCAGTACAAAAATAACATGCATAATAATTCAAATAATATGTATAATAACTCAACTAAATGTGCATAATAACATCGGTATCGATAGTCGGTATCAATATTGGTATCTACGTATCAGCTCCCCTTGTTAATATAGGGTTATTTTTAAGTCTGCTTAATTTACATGTGAATTGAATTCTATATCCAATAGCAAATATGTTTTACTGTTTAAAACTAAAATAAATCTAAATATAATACTAAGTTGTCTCTTACCACTTAGCTTGTTGGATTTAGGCACGGACTATAGAGATAGTGGTGAATTAATTTGGAGAATGTCTTAAAATTCATTTCTTTGTCGTTCATATCTTATTATCGCAAATTGTTTATATGTTGCCTAAAATTGATAATTACATTTCTTATAGAATCTATAAAAATGCATAAATATTAAAATTATGTATGAATAGATTTAGAATTGTTATTAGAAATAAGTGAGTGGATATGACAATGCATAATATACAAGTTCTATGTTATTGTGAAGAGATTTAGATCAATAGTGAAATCTACATCGAAAACTGTTTGATCCTGTCGAAATTGAGGGAACCGAAATTTGTACTAAAAACAAAAAAAACACCGGTACAAAAATCTGGAGAAAATTACGGATATGGTCCTCGCAGAATTTCTGTTACCGCAGTAAATTGCAGAATTTGTGCTACCGCAGTAAATTGAGGTATCAACCCTAGCTGCACCTTCTTCTCTTCTCTTCTCTTCTCTCTTCCCTTCTCTACAGTAAATTGAGGAATTTCTTCGTTTCTTTTTCCTTTTTTTTAATAATTTAGTTAAAATAATGCAGATTAATTTTTTGTAGGTTAATGTAGGTTAGTTAAGTTGTAGATTAATTTTTATGTAGATTAAAATTATTATTTTTCTGTTTTTAATATTTAGTTAAAATAATGTAGATCAATTTTTATGTATATTAATGTGAGTTAGTTAAGTTGTAGATTAAAATTGTTATTTTTCTGTTTTTAATATTTTAGTTAAAATAATGTAGATTACTTTTTTATGTAGATTAAAATCGTTAAATTAGTTTGTTTTATTCCAAAAAATTAATTAGAGGTAGATAATGTAGATTAATTGTTATGTAGTATTAGAAATTTTAATTAATTAGATTAAATTTGTCAATTAGTTTATTTTTTAAATTAGTTTAATTGTTCAATTAGTTATGGTTGTTTTATTAAATCTCAAGAATTATTAATATTGTTGTTCGTATGTAAATTAGTTATTTATTCGAAATATAAAATTGATTACATAAATAGTTAAAAAGTTAGTTTATAATTCATGAATATTGTAAATGGTTTTTAAATAGGTAAATATTGTATTGTTACTTTAGATAAATTTGTAAATGCTTAAAATTAGTTAGAAATGTATAAATATTATACTGTTATTTTATATGAAATCAATAATTAGTCACCTAAATCATGTTATTTTATATTTTGAATGCATTATTGATATGACGAGACCTCAACAGAGTACTTCTTCGCGATCCAGCACTTATCGGTCTTTATATGACTTTTTTTAAGGACCAGAGTCTCTTGTATCGTCCAATCATATGATTTTTTTTTAGTTTGGTCATTTATAAAACTTTGGTCATTAATTTGGTCATTTATATGATTTTTTAGGATCAGAGTCCCTTGTACCGTCCAAACTTTTCAAAGTCAAATAAATGACAAACTAATGACCAAAGTCATATAGAAAAGTCATACACCTCATTAGTTATATTTGATTCAAAAATATTTTGTTATATATGATCACATCCTAAAATATTTGGTACATATGGATGAAAGTATTTTGCTATACATGATCACGATTGAGCAATTTATTTTATTCAATGTTCAAATTTAAGTGTTGTTGGTTATATGCTTTGAGAACAATATAATAAAAATTAATTGATATATTTGATATATAATGTTTGATAAAATTGCATATATTTCATTACAAAAGTTTGATAAATTACATATATTTCATTACAAATTTTGATAAAATTACATATGTTTCATTACAAAGTTTGATAAAATTACATATCTTCAAAGCCGGATGCTAAGAATTCATCATGTTAAAATTACAAAGTTTGATAATACAATAATAATAAAATGATAATAACATAACACTTTTGATAACGTTTATTGTAATTTACAACTCGTCTCTCATCTTTATACTTTTATTTATTTTTTGTATTACATATCAAATAATTGTGGTAACAGAGATGACGCAATTAATTGCGGTAACATTGATGCTGCAGTTAATTGCGGTATATGTGATGCCACGAAGATCAATTCTGTGATTTCGTCGGATTTTTTTTCAGATGGGTGTTTTTTAATTTTTATTTTGTTATTAATAAAAATTTGTTTTGGGCTTCTATGTTTCTATATGTTTTGTTTTTATTGTTACACAAATGTTATACATACGATTCCGACAATTATATTATACAGAATAAAAGTGTTTCTTTTGAGTTTTGATTTAAAGATCCGTCAATCATGAATATATTTTTTCACCTAACATTTTTACATTTTATGATATAAGTAGTGTTATAATTATTCTTACTCAAACTACTTCAAAATCTTATATCCCTGAAATATAATTACATACGATCAATTTGGTTTCGCACTCTATAACTTCTTTCTAGTTTCTACTATTTTTTAATTTTATTTGCTTTTCGTGGATTTAAAACCTCTTTATATTAGAGGTTAGGTCCGACATCTATTACAAACGTTACAATTTTCTCTCCAACGTCTGTTGAGTTTGAACATGCGATTTTAGTGATAGCGACGGTGTTATTGATCATTCATGCTAGACACCATGTTTTCTTATTTGCCTTTTTTAGTTGCATGTGTTACTTCTTGTGTTATGTACATGTTTCTTCTAAAAAGAATTGTTAATTATTTAAAAAATTGTCCACTACAGAATTGGCATTTTGTTTACTCGAAAACAAGCATAGTTTTGAGTTTTCAAATGTATAAAGCTTGTTTTTTTAGCAAAAGAGTGTTAATCCTGTAATAGACGAAATTTTAGCTATTTGAACAATTCAAAATAATTTCTCCTTTTGATTTTGTATATTGTACTTTTCACTTTCATATGCTCGATTTTTTTTCAATATTAAAATTATTTATTAATTATATTTTTTTAGGAAATAAAATATATTAGCATGAAAAATTACAAAAGAAATCTAAATTAGAAAATTGTCACAGACACTACACACCCAAATAATTCTCATATATTACTCAAGATTTCTCCACTCTTTCCCACATTCATGGGTGAGATGTCACAAAACTTATATTATCATACACATATAATTGTATAAATTTAAAATTGTTGATATTTCAATTCTCTTTGAAAAATGTATTATTTTCGTATGACAACAAAGTATTTGAAAAGTTTTGAATGCAAGACTAAAAATGCGAAAAAGTTTACCTAATTTTTCATATTTTTGCAATCAATTTGTATGTCAATATTTTTAAGTGAATTACGTATTCTTAAGGCGCAATAAAATTAAATTCTTAAGATATAAAGAAGGAATATGAATTATTATAGAGTCATCATTCAAATTTATTATAGTATTGTCTATAAAAAAAAAAGAAATGTACCTATAACATATTTTACTAATTGAAGATAGAAAGTTGTGGTGAGAAAGAAATTGATAACTAATCCGTAATTATTCATAATTTCGAACCAAGCTCTTACTTTATTTATTTTTAATAACGATTAAAAATGATTACACTTTTTAAATTTTAAGAACAATTTTAATTAGCTTGAGTCAATCGTTGTTTCTAGGTTATACTTTTCTTACAAAACACCATTTTAGCAAAATATTAACTTGTGACATTATGCATAAAATAATGTCTGCTAAATTTTTTTAGATTGATAATATTTAAGTATTTATGATATTTTAAATATGCTAAAATTTTGAAATCAGAATTACTCATTCTGTATATTTTTTGTGAGAAATAAAAATATCCAATGATTCGGATATTCCAATTTTTGTTTACGTGGGCGGTGAAATGCGAAACATACCATATGGTATCGAGTATAGTGATAGGTGCATCTACATAAAAAAGATTGTGTTCAGTATAGTAAAGCATCTAGATTCAATGCATGAATATAGGTGCATCGATATAGCATCGAGGCAATGTGTTGATATCACATCTGCTGCCATGACATGTTACTGAGATGATGACAGGTGGACTCCACAAAAGAAAATAATAATAAAATACTCTCTACAATAACATATGGTATGTAAAATTCTCATCCATGGTTAAAAATTATGGCAGAGATCTGCCATAGCAAATGGTTATCCGCGGTGTGTTGTAGTGCAAATGAACCCGATAGATGCATATGCACATGCAGCCAAACAAGTCATTTTTATTCGTTTTGACCACGCAGTCAGGGGCTTTTTAAGCTCGAGCACAACTAAGTCTGAGCATCGAGATTAAGATCAAGTCAGAGCACAAACTCACTAAAATATTATTAAAAACTCATTTTTCACTACCAAAATAACTAAAAATATAATAAAATTTGAGTTTTTTTAAAATCAAGTCCGGACACTTGCCCGGGCTTGCCCATACATTGCTCCGCCATTGTGACCACGTATATGTTTTCTATTCATTTCAAAATTTACAATGGTTTTTCTACAGCCATTTTAGAACTTTTACAATAGTTTAACTTTTACAATATTTAATGTTTTACTACTCATCTTGATTAAAATCAAGTGATTGAGAGATTAATTACTTTGGCACATGGTTTTATAACTAGTATTTAAGAAAATATAGTATTTAAATTATAAAAAGCTTCAAAAAATAAATGACATGATATTTTTGTTTATTTCAATAAATTACATTTATTATTATTATTATTTATTAATTAATAAATTTAAGTGAATTTAACGATCTGGATACAATTCTAGTAAATTAAATGCTCAACGGGTAATTATCAGGATAACTGTCCGAACTTCACAAAAAAAAATCGTTTCTTTATATAGACAGCAAGAGAACTTATTTCTTTTGAATAATCAATTATTTTTTTAGCTATAAATAAAACAAACACTAACTTGCAAATACTAAATTTTATGCATGTTTTATATAGATTCTTTAATATAGGAAATAATTGAATTCTTAATTATTATTAGCTAATTAAAAAAAATAACAACCAATCAATTTTTTCCTTATCAATGTCTCTTTCTTATGGACCTTAAATTATGATCGTTAATAAAGGCAGATATTAAATATATTGAAAGGTGTTTTTGTTCAAATCAATCCTTAAAAAGTTTAAATTAATTACGAGGAAATAATTGAATTCTTAATTGTTATTATCTAATTAAAATAATTGAGTGGCTCAATTAAAAAAATGGACCCACTAGATAAGATATGAATTCATTTTTTTCTTCTCAATATAATCATTGTCGCTCAAGAGATTCCTATAAAAATAAATAATTATTTGTCATTTAAGACGATTTCTTTCTTACATCTTAATAGAGATAGAGAAATATGCTAAGACATCTTTTGTAGAGAAATATGCTATTAAGACTCAAGTGATCTCTTTTGTAGTCAGCCTCTCTATTCTCATTTCCCACTAATCTAATTCGATAGAACACACGGTCCTAGAATTGTTAATAAACATCTGCAGGGTATTCAGAATTTTTGCGAGGGGTTCAAGATTTATGATTTTTTTCAGTAGTTCAAAATGATGCTTATTTTTAAAAATATTTATCTTATATGATTATTTGTGCAAAAATATTTCAAATATATAATTATTTTTTAAAAAACTTTAAATATATGATATTTATTTAAAAAATTTCAAGAGATTGGCTGCACCTCCTGAGTGAATGTGGCTCCGCTCCTGAACATCTGCAGTATTATTCGACTCGGTTTTTCATAAACGAAGTTACATATGAATCTCAAAAGCATATCAAATAGTTTATTGTATCAGTGTATACATTGTAAAATAGATCCGCTATATTATCTATTAGCGAGATTCATATTAAAATCTTACACAATTTGAATTTGAAACCCATTAAAGATCCGATAAGTAGTATTACTAAAAAAATTCTAAATATAATTTAAATCTTTTTAAAAACAATATGTATATCATATACCATAAACAAATATTAAATCACAAACAATTATATGAACTTGTTTGATTTAAGTTTTTAATATGTACATATACATTAAAACATAAATTCGTAAAATAAGTACACTCACTTATATTTAGAGTTGTGACAATACTCGGGCGGGTCGACCCGCCCGTGGTCCGACTCGTACTCGGACCGTGACCGACCTGACCCATGGACCATACCCGATCCGACCCGTGGAAAAAAAACCGTGGGTCTAGGGCGGGTCGGGTAGACCAATTTTTCCGAAACCCATCCCAACCCGTGACCCGTCATACCCGTGATCCGACCCGTGCCTGACTCGTGGCAGAATCGACCCGTGATACCCGTGACAGACTCGTGATAGACTCGTGATACCCATGACAGACCCGTCATTTAATCGGTCAATTCCAAGTCACTTTGTGTCATTTCAAATTAAAAAAAATTCGAAAAAAATATTGGCAGCAAAATTAATTAAATTTTTAAAAAATTTCGGATTTTTTTGTAATTTTTCGATTTTTTTAAGTTCTACCATTTTTCTCCAATTTTTTCAATTAAAAAATTCAAAAAAAAAATCCGGCGGGGATCCGACCCGACCCGTCCAAACCCGTGTCCATCCGACCCGTCCGAGTTTATCACGGATCGAATTGACCCTTTCCATTCCGAACCCGTGCTTACCCGCCCCGTGATATGATGATACCCGTGAACCCGTGAATCCGCCCGGGTTGGATCCACGGGTACCCGACCTGACTCGTCTGTTATACCCTACTTATATTGTACATAAAAGTTTACAATTTCAATATATAATTATAACAACTTATTAAATCCGAATCCAATCCGAAATTTACACAATAATAAATAAATTTAGATTGAAATAATACTATTACTATATGTCTATTACTAATAATATCCACTCCCTTGAGCGTTGACAGCCCTACTAGTGCACCGTATTCATGCAGAATTCGTATTCTCTGAAATGATCAGTAATTTCTAAATTGAAAATGGACAGCTTTTGCACGCTAATACTATAGCATTGCTATAATAATTACTGTACGAACAACGATGAGGATTCAAGAAAATGATCATTTCTAACAATTTTTATTAAAAAATGTGAATTCCTCCATGCAAATATGCAATTGCCTGGAAATGAACAAGTCTCCAATAGTTTAATAAAAAAAATTAAGGCTCCAGTTTTTATGAGGACATGCACAACGGCTGAAACGAACCGCCCAATCACATGGTCCCATATGTCACAATAAATGTACCATTACACCCCTCCTCGCACACAAGCACAACTGCACAAGTACACAACAATTCTGTCGTCCATATTAGACCAAAAAGCAAGGGCTAAAAAAGTAAAAGCACTCAACAGAATCCGATCCTTCCCAGTTCCCCCACATCACACTGCACCACAAATGGAATAAACTCTCACCCGGGAAAGGATCACCTCCATCATTCCGAATTTTCACAACCAAACCCTAGATTGCAATAAGTAGATAACAAAAACCTAAATTAGCGAAGAAAGAGATGGCGTCGCAGCTCGTTAGGTCTGGCACGAAGGCGGCGCGAGCCTTGCTCTCAGCCTCTCGCAACTCTCCTCTGTTGTCTGGTGAGCACACGGCACAAGGAATTTTTATTTTCACATTTTTGAATCGGATCTTTGATTTTATTAATTCTGAGGTTATCAATCAGTCAATCAGAGCTGAGAAGTTGTTTTAAAAAAAATTTATGCACCCTTATTTAGAGAAAAAAAACAGGATGGCTTGTGAACGTCAATTTTGAGATGAGACATTTTTTTTTTCTGTTCTACTGTTTGATTCTAATTAGATCATGTGTTGGTGTTTTTTATGGAGAACATTATATATTTTTACTAGAATTTGATTTTGTACTTGTGATATACAAGAGCTTATTTCGTGGCACGCATGCAGCCTTTCATCTAGGAAAAATATATTCGTAAAAGGGCCATTTGATGATTTCAATAGTTGTTGGTACTTTTGTTAATTGTGCCCCAATGTTTTCGATATTCGTAAAAGGGACATTTGATGAATTTATCACCATGCCTCTCTGCTCTGTAAACAGAACCTAATACCTTACTACAATTTCAAAATTAGTTTCATTAAAGATTCATAATTACTTCAGAGATAGGATAGATCCGTCGTGGCCTGTTTCAAAAAGAGTTGGGAATTAATCTAGTTTGTCGACTTTCAAGTTCAAATATAAGTCAGGAACTCTTATTGCAGTTTTGCTGTTATTAATTATTATAGAATTCTCGGGATCTGTTGTTTGGTCCAACATACAATTAATATGTGATCATGTACAACCTCTGATCAGTGTATATTAAAAAATCACAAGCCTTGAGTTCAGTTTCTTAATAAAAAACATATAATTAAATTAATTGTGATACTTGACCTTTAACAAGGATATAATAAAGGGTCATGCGCTGCTTCATTTTGATTTGTTTAGGTAGTAGCACTGTAGCAGTACCATCTTGTTAGTACAGACAATTTTTAAATTATTGGGTATGACGCAATACTACGGTAGATTTAACTTGTGCTCATTTATTTAGATGGGCACCAAGTATACAAGAGAATTGATTTTCTACTCCAGTGTGATTTCTGAAGTCTTGAACAGAGAGGGGCGGGGGGAGTGGGGTTTATAATTTAGTATAGTAAGAAATGCAAAATATTCCATGGGCTGGAAAGTGGAAAGAAAGTGTGAAAAATAGGGCTCCATGGGCTGGAAAGTGGAAAGAAAGTGTGAAAAATAGGGCTTTGCTTGCCATCAGCCTGTAACAAATTGCCTAAAGACAGCCCAGCTTGATAAGTGTTTTAGCTCAAACCAAAACATTTAGAACGCCAACCAGGCTCAGTCAAGTTGAACCTAAAGTGAAATAATGCAAGTCAAAATGTCATATGTACTTTAGAGCTTAGACCTATTGAAGTGTTAACATCTGTGTGGTTCTGTCAAGCTATTAAATTATGTTTGAGGCAATATAATGATCATTGATTGGGTGACTTCTACTGGGTGATGCAACTTATTTTCCTTTGTTCAAGCAAAGGAAAATGTCCTTCTTTCCTATGTTAGTTTGTTTCTGAAGGGTCGGTCATTTTGTGGTTATGAACAATAAATTAGATAGGCACCTAATATTCTGGATATTGTCTTGCTTCTTCTTTTTACTATATAGAAGGCAAGGGTGTGGCTGTAGCAGCACTAGCTAATGCAGGAAGAAAGCTAAGCACAGCAGCTTCCTTCTATGAAAAAGCCGGTGGCTCTAATGCCTCACAGACCAAGTGGTTCTCTGCTGCTCTTGCCATTCCTGCTGCTGGTTCGTGCTCAGAGCTTGCTACCCTTGGTCTTATTTGGATTTTGGTACCAATGCATAGCAATTTTATTCATGTAACACTAAGTATTACTACACATTGAAAGGTTTGTGCACATACATTTCTAGTCTTGTTCAAGGATTCATTACTTGTACCATTTCATCTTTGGCTGTTATGTGCTCAGCTGCACCAGTATCCATATTATCTGTTGTTAATTCAAGTCGCCGAACTGAAAAGTGTTTCTGTTATGCCCCCGCTAGAAATTAATAACTATTTTTTTTGATAATATGCTTCTTGGAGTGTCTTTTTTTTCTATTACTTACAATTTACTTTGGTATCAGGGTTCATGCTTACCGACAAGGAGGCTCATGCTGCAGAGGTACTATTCTTTTGTTTCTATCTTGGATGTTTGACAATAATTTATCTATTTATTTCTTTATGGTGCATCTATATATTTAATAGCTATTAACTAATTACTCTTAATCAGATGGAGCGTACTTTCATTGCAATTAAGCCTGATGGAGTGCAGAGGGGACTGGTATGATATTTGCATTTTATTGTAGCTTTTTCCTTGAGAACTGCAAATTGCATGAGAATGAAGTTGTACATAATTTTCTTTTATCACAGATTGCAGAGATAGTATCCCGTTTTGAGAGGAAAGGATACAAGCTGGTAGCAATAAAGCTGGTAGTACCATCAAAAGATTTTGCCCAGAAGCACTACCACGACCTCAAAGAGAGACCTTTCTTTAGTGGTCTCTGTGACTTCTTGAGCTCTGGTCCCGTTCTCGCCATGGTAACTTGAATTCCATCCTCACATGAATTACCTTATCATCCAATATCGGTGCTGTTAAAACTACCAAGGGTAACAAGACCAATAATACAACATAATTGTTTCTGACATTGCACACTACCTTTATTAATATTTAAGCTGACTAAGCTTATTATTGACTTTGTTCTTGTACCATCAGCCTTTTGCTCTACAGTACCAATGGGTTTGTTTTTTCATATGGGGTGGTGATTCTTATTTTTTTTTGAATTTATTTGTGTGTTTGTTTTACTGTTTTTTTAATTGGTAGGTGTGGGAAGGAGAGGGGGTGATAAAGTATGGTAGAAAGCTAATTGGAGCAACTGATCCACAGAAATCTGAGCCTGGCACCATCAGGGGTGATCTTGCTGTTGTTGTTGGAAGGTAACTAAGCTGAATATAGACTAAATAGCCCAGATCGTAATTTTTTTTCATATGGAGTGGCCAACTTATCCTGATTTTGCCTCAACTAGCACTCATAGTTCAGCTTAGCATATTTCTTGTTTGCAAGTAAAACTCGACATTTTGGAATACTTGCTATTAAACCCAACAGTTATCTTGATAGGTTGAAGTTGTTATATTTCTTAAATTGGTTCAAGTAACCATTTACCCCCAGAGAACAAATTAACTACGTGAAACTAAAACATTGAGTTTGATGTTCCATAAGCATATCATGCTTGGATTTGGTTTACTTGAGATAAAAGCTTATTAATCTTTTGTCTCACTTTTACCTTGAGTGTGATGGTCTGATTGTGTTGCTCACACAAACCCATTCTGCTCTGCACATATGTTAAAATATAGGAGGTGAACTCTCTCTCTTTTTTCATTTTTGTTCAGAAATATAATCCATGGAAGTGATGGGCCTGAGACAGCTAAAGACGAGATAGCGCTTTGGTTCAAGCCAGAAGAACTAGTCTCTTACACCAGCAATGGCGAGAAATGGATTTATGGAGTCAACTAACCAGACCACCTGTCAGGCTTTAAATTATCATTTAATTTTATTCATTTCTTTGTTTCAGATCTTCAGTAATGCTATAAGTTAGCACATAGAACAGTGTCAATGTGCGGGATGCTATTCAATAAATTCAATAAGTATGCCATTCTCTAATTGTAATAAAAGTATTTGAGAAGATAATCAAACTTTATTGCAATGATCCTTTGTCAGTTTTAGAGTTATTTTTTTATAGGTTTCTCCGATTTATCTGTGGCCTTTCTTATTCATTGATATTTATAAAAATATAAGTTGTGACTTTCGAATTGAGATCCTTATTGGTAACTCGATGCATATTTGGAGTATGGCTTTGTTACTAACTTTTGTATCAATTGTTATTTTTTCCATAAATGTAAACTGATTCGATGCAGTTGATAGTCATTTTGCGTTTTTTTTTAAACGTCAGATTTTTAGGCTTTGATATTTGTAATACAATTATTGCTTCTAATGCTGGTACACTTTGAGACGTAAAATGGATTGTAAAGTTGCCTAATATTTTTCATAACGTTACCAACACTGCCATGCTTGTGTGCTTATCAATTTTGAATATGAAACTTAATTGTAAACTTTGAAGTAAAACGTTAACAATTATATAAAAAAAATTCTTGAAACAATATGAAAATACTGAAGGCCGGAAGCCATATCAAAACTTGAACTTTTGCCCAAAGGGCCTGTTGGAAAGAGGGGTTATTTATAAGTATTTAGTGATATAGAAAAATAGAAGGGTGTTGCCGTGTTGCACATAATTGTTCTTTATAAAATTTCAATATGTGCTTTTCAATCGTTTTATCATCAGTCTCTATCTTATTATTTATTTTCAGACTATAAATCTTATTTCTTTTATTGTGCATGGTTGCAATTTTATGAAAATAGCTAGTGCTGTTATCTCCATTTATTAGCGAGTTTTGTTTTGATCTCACTGTCAAATATTCTTGTTCCTCATCATAAATCTCTTCCAATGACTCATATGCCCTCATAAAATCTAAAATTTCATAATCTTGCCATTCCCTTACCTCTTGAATTTTGTTTAATTTGTCTATTTCCTCCAGATGTTGCTGTTTCAACTTATTCTTTTCACCATAGTGGTTTTTAGTTCATCCTTTTATTTTTTTGTTTGAGAATTTTTGTTTTACCAACCCAGTTTTTGGCTGCCTCTTTTCTATCATGAGTGTTTTTCCACCATATAGGCAGATAAGCATTAAAATCATCACAATCCATCCAAGATTTATCAAATCTAAATATATGATTTGTGTTACTTTGTGCACCCATCTGCAAAATTAATGGAATGTGATCTGATTTGTATCTAGAGAGCCCTTTTACCACCATCTCATGGATAATTTGTTCCCACTCACAGCTCATAAAGAATCTATCTAGCAAAGTCAAGCAAGAGTTAGCCCTCATGTTTGACCAAGTGTATTTATAACCTTGTATTAGAATTTCTATCATGTCTAATGAGTCAATTAACCTATTAAACAATGCAGCCCCAGATATATTTATTTTATTGTTATTTTTCTCATATGAGAATCTAATAGCATTGAAATTCCCACATAAAATCCATGGCCCCTCCCATTTCTCCCTGAGTTTCTGAATCTCCTTGTAAAAACTTTTCTTTTGATGATATTTTGTAGGCCCATATACCACAGTAATCCTAAACACAAATGCATCTCTCCCTTTTTTTATTAGCAAAGATATAGAATATGTAGCAGATAGATGTCCAAGAATTGTATAGTTTCTTGTATCAACCCCTACTACAACCCCCTAGCTGGTAACATCACCCAATCAAAACAACTTGGTAAAATTGACCTTATTACTCTTTTAGAATTTCTGTGAATTTTGGTTTCTTGAATTCCTACTATATCAAATTTATATTGTGTAATAATTTCTCTAGTATATAATCTTTTGCTAGCTTTATTCAAACCTCTTGCATTCCAACAAAGAATCATCATTTTATTTTATAAATGTATTAACCCTGGCAATAATTTTAACCAATTGATCTCTTTTATCATTGTTCTTTTAAAAAAAATTAGCCCCACATTTAAGTTTAAAATCCATCTCCTCAATTGCTGATTCAAATTGCTTTCTAGACAAGGTTTTTAAGAATTGTACCACTTCAATAGCCTCTTGGTGTGATGTTGCTAGTTGCAGACCAAAACTTGTAAACAATTCAACTATCTGTTCATCATTAAGTTCTGTAAATAGAAAAGATCTAGTGATAGTGTTATACCTTTTGACAGTAATTCAGTTACTGTCTTAGTCTTTTGATTCAGTCTTATCTAGAGCCGAGTTTTCAAGGTTCTTCAACTTGATTCTTAGGCTTTGTCTTGTAGTGGAAGGCAGTTGAGCTAAAGGAATCACCTCAAGTGGTCTTTGCCCCCTCCTTTGAGCCTTCTTCCTCCTCAAAGTTCACCTTGTCAGCTACTGCTACCATCTCCAAAGGGCCTTTATTCACCTCCTCCTTTTCCTGATCAACACTAATCTATGTCATCCCTTGTATCCCATATTCTTTGCTCTTGCTCAACTCTTTTTTTCTCATCCATCTCTCTGACCATTAGCTGGCTCTCTAGCCTTTCTTGCTCTCCTTCTTGTGTCTTCTCCTGATCATGTGCACAACAGAATACATTGCCAGTCTCAGTGACTACCTCAGTTGGTATCGGGAGTTTCATCATAGAGCTTGAGGGCCTCATCTTAGAGCATGAAGGTTCCAGGTCTATAATGACCATTTTGTCCTTGGCAGGGTCTCTAATCATTTCACAATCATCAAACCCCTTTATTCCAATGTATATCTCCCCCATCTCATCTAACTGAAACTCTATACTGTCTTCTCCAACTAGATCTTCACCTCCTTCGTTCTCATAATCTTCCTCAAGGTAGCCTTCTTCTTCCTTCTCAGTATCATTGCCCCTAAGTCCATTAGATGGATCATGTTCCTCATTTCTATCTAAGTGCTCTTCCCTAGATCCATCCCTGCCACCAAATCGTCTTTTCACCCCTTTATTTCTAAATTGATCCAAATTCTTCTTATACCAGAACACTACCTTAGACCATCAATATGCACCCCTATCATTCCTAAAAAATAACATTTTTATATTCTGGAATATCAGCACGATTGCACACCCCCAATCTGACCTTGGCTTCTTTGAGATATGATCTATTTAGTGTGGAACGACCAATTTCCAGTATCACCCCGAAATTAGCTACCAGACGATCAAACTCCTTTCTACACCATATTTTCGTTGGAAACCCCAAGATACTGACCCATACACTTTTCAATCTAGCACCATTTTCAAACGATGGATCCCAAGGACACACATGAAGGTTTGATTGCTCAATTCTCACCATCCCATTCTTTATCACTCTATCTCTCCACCACCCCGACCCCTCAACCAGCAGGCGGTATTCCTCCACCTCCACAACCCTCCATGGGAACGTTGTTGCAACGTTACGGAGGTTTCGTTCAATCTTCTCTCTAGAAACGAACTGATCAGTATGAACCACGACACATTTCTTGAACCCCTCCTCAATCTGCTTAGATGCAATCGTGTTCTCGAACACTAATATCTTTGAATCCTTCATTATGAGCTTCTCGATATCCATGTCAACCCGATTTTCAATTGTTTTAGCTAATGCACCTCCTCCTCGGTCCGATTTGGATCCATTGGTCGTAACCTCAGACAGAATCACGTTGTTGTTCTTCACTGGAACATAGACCAGATGCTCTTTGCATTGCCACGAACGATGTCCCATTTTCCCACACAAAACAGATCTGTGAATTTCGACAAGATCTGGCGTAATGTCCTCTCTCACCACATCTAAAACCACCTCCCAGAGTTAGTTGAGATCGAAGTTTACCTTTTCTAACTAACCTTTCACCATTCACTGTAGATGTAGCTTTCGTAGTTACGATCGTTTCATTCTTAGATGTTTGCACCAGAGATTGTGACAAGAGCACATCTCGATAAGAACCTTTCGTCGACTGCTGCACCATGTCCATCAACGATTTGTTTGATTTCACCATCTCTTCAACCACACGATGCAGCATCGAGATCGATGCTTGTATCTCTCCGCCATTGATGACGATCGATGGTGAGGATCTTGCATTTCCATGTCGATCACCTAGCGCCTCATTCTCGTTCTCTAGCCCAAGCCCAAAATCGCCACTATTTCTCTTTCTCTATTCATTGGGCCTAGATGTTGTTCATTAATAATGAAGATATTGATGAAGGCATCTGCCAAACATTTTCCTACTAACTATACTAAATATTGTACAATTTGTTCTTATGTATGCGCAAACAGGGATTCGGGGATTAAATCAGTGCCAATTCTTCACTGATTCAAAAGAACTGGAATGGCTCATGAAGACCAAAGATCCTCCGATTTGTTCTGATTGGCAGGCGCACAAGAAAGTTATGCTGGCATATCAACTCAAGCAGCACGCTAATGTCTTTGATTGTATTTATGTGCCACGTGAGGAAAATGTAATAGCCCATAAACTTGCTAATGGCTTTGATTGTATTTACGTGCCACGTGTGGAAAATGTAATAGCCCATAAACTTTCCTCTATTTCAATTGATGTAAGTTGTTGCAATTGAACACTTCTTTAATGAAGCCTACGGGTAATTTGGCACACACAAAAAAATGTATGCGCAAACAGTGCAATAAAATCTGATAGCGGTACTATGTTGCCGTACCCCGTATGCAAACCGCTGCAGCACATAAGGAACCGAATCTCCTGCTCATAGGTGGGCAGGAAATTTCTGCTCACCAAAGAGTCCAATCATTAAGTTAATGACACATGGCATGATCATTCAATTAATAAAAATGTTTTACGGTTTTTCTTTTTGTTTTATCTTTCAAGCTATTAAATTCACAACTGCTTAAGGAAAAAAAATTATTTAAAAACATTAGATGACTTTATTTCATATGTCACTGTACTTCTTTCTACTAAGAATTATTTCAAATTAGAAGTACAAAATATATGTATAAGCTAATGATTAAAAAAATAATAAGGAAAATTTTGAAAAAAAAATTCTTGACGCCAAGAGTATTTCAGTAAAAACAGTGTGATTATGTCTACTTTATATTGAATTATTATTTAATAATCGCGGTAATAGTTGAATAAATATAACAATATATCTATGGTTTATTAATTTTGTAGGAAAATAATTTGAGATACTATATAGTTGGAACTGAAAAAAAATCAACTTATATTTAATATAATTATACTCGAGAAATAATCAGTAAATAAGGTACATTAAGTCTTACTTATCTTAATTATATTCAGTGTAGAATTAAAAAAATGAGAGAAGAATAAAAAAAAAATAGAAGCAAAAGTAAGTCACTAAATGAGTATCAAATAATGACGTGTTTATATTATTATTTCATTTATAAATAAAAAGTTTATGGTACAGTGGGACACAAACAAAACTGAATGCAAAATCATATGTATCAAATTATCAATCAATTTAATAAGTCCTTCAACATTTAACTGTTAGAGAAAATTATTAAACAAATGGTTTAAGAGAGTAGACACCACGTGTCATTAGATGGTTGGCTAGTTTTTTGATAGGCAGGAAATCCCTGCCCCCTTGTGGGCAGGAGAGCTCGTTCCAGCACATAATCAGTCGGTGACTGTCATCTGAAACTTTGAATCCAGCACATCGAAATACAATTTCCCCGTGTGGTGCTTTTTCTCGTAGCTCCGAAAACAATTGCATTATAGTTGCAGTATTACACACAACAGTGAATCTGAGTTGGTTTATGTGGGCTCCTTTAGACTTCTGCATCGGAGGTGAGGTCCGCAATTCAAAGATAAAAGATCCTCTGTAACAATCAAACACAGCCACACGAGAAGTCTTTAACTTTCAACCGCTTGTAACCCTTGTCAGAAACACCGCACAATTTGTTAGAAGCTTGTTGCAACAGAAGACATGGAAAATCAAACCAATCATTCAGAATCGTCAAATCGAAAAGCTGGAGGTTGGAGGAGACGATTGACAGAGGTCATCAGTGCACACAAACAAACAACACTCAGTCAGGCGCAAGTATAGGTGTACAAGGCGCGGATTAATAACATTTATCAAAATTTCAATCTAACTCTGATATAACCGAGTTAAAAACAAATTTAGTTAACCTATTCATAACGCAATCTAACTCATCTACTTTTTTATATACGAATTTTTACGAGTTATACAGACTATGCGAATTGTAATTTCGATTATTTATAAATAAAAATAACAACAAAAATAAAATAAAATAGTTTAATATTTGATGACTTGTAAATTATATTTAGAGATTAATTAATTTTAGTCTTGAATTTTTATGATGCAAAGTATATGATGACTTGATGTTGTAACTTATTCAAAGAAAAATATAATGTGAAATTTTAGTTACAAAAAAAAGTCGAACATGAGGTTTTATTTTATCACTTCTAACTTTTAAAAAACAAGTTTGACAGATCATTTTTTTATGACTTTTTTTCTTATTCTACAATTATCAATATTAAAACTACTCTACTTTGGATCGAATAATAGAAAATGATATTGCAAATTTAAGAAGAGAAGAGTAAACAATCGAGTTTGGGTTTAGTTGGATTATCAAGAGCAAATCCATGATCCAACCCATAATAATGAGTTTATCAAAATCAAAACCTATACCCAACCCGATAATATCTCAACCCGGTAAAGAACGAGTAGGGTCGGACTAATTAAACGGGTCGAACATGTTGCGAATTTTGTGTACAACCCTAGGCGCAAGCTTTCATTCTTCTCTCGGATAATAGAGAAAAACTCGGTACACTAGCGGCTGCGTATTGATGTATGCAAATTTTTTCCGAATAATATATAAGAAAAACTTACATACACCACAGGAGCAAATTCATGACCCAACCCATATTGTGTACATCAGCTACATCTGATTGGTTCAATTACATCTAGGAAATTGAACAACACTCAGATAGAAGTGGAATTTCACCACATGCAGCTAGAGTATTGACAAAATCCGAATGGATTCGACCCGATCCGAGAAGCTCGAGGTCGCGACCTGGCCAGGCCTGACCAAAAAAAACTTTGGAAAAATCCGACTTAAATTCGTCCTGGGATTGGACCGGCCCGGACCGACTCGGCCCACTTAACCTGTCTTAACCCGCCATTAATATTTCCTTTTATTTTTTTAACAAATTATTTGAACTTTTATATTTTTGAATTATAAAATAAACTTAACGGATTCTTTTTTATAATTTTTTATTTTTGACATTTTTTTTCGAATTTTTTTTTGCATTTTACTTTGATTTTTTATTTTTTTATTTTCCAGAAACAAAAAAACGGCGACCCACCAATTCGTTCCGGAATGAATCGGCCCGGACTCGTCTCAACCCGCCGGTTCGCCGACTCATGTGCCTAAGACGAATTGCGACTGACCTACAAAATTTGAACTCGTGAAAATCGACCCGGCCAACTCGTTGGACCGGACGGATTTGGACCGAACTTGTCCGGACCAGACCGGACCGTTGTCAAATCCCTACATGCAGCTGATATATGCAAGTTTTTTTCCATGTATATAATATATTATATTACATATATCATGTTCCAACATTTCAAGCGCTGTTTATTTCCACATTGATTTCACTGTTCACGCTATAGTAAAATCATTGTAGGTTTTTATTTTTTTTGCAATTTTTTTAAACGATTTATTATAATTTTATTATTGTAATAGAAAAATTTAAAATTTAACTTTTTCACGCGGACGCGCAAGCCGTACGGCCTAGTGATAATGCAATCACAAGTTCACAACACAATATCATAATCATCTCTCTCTGCCATTAATTATTTAACTATCGTCTATCTACAATACAGTCAATACTACATACAAAATTATTACCAGATCGACCCGTTTCATTCATATCCACACCACTCTAGTCCCCACTTGCACGAACTGTTTGCCTTAGCTTTAGCTTGGGCCCATTCCAGTTCGATGCTACGAACTTGTCTTAACTACACCATTAATTTCTCCAAAGGATGCATTTAATGGCTTCCTTCAATACTTCCCCTCCTCTAGGCTAGACTTTGTCTACAACTGTACAAAACCTCTCTCAGTTAACCCACCCTCGTTGTCGCGTCTCTCCTTGTCTCTTCTTCGTTGTGCCCCACCTTTGCAAACGAGGTGAGTGGGATCGAAACTTTTAGCCACTTAATCTTTTTTAAATTATGAAAATTCCCACACCTGTTGAATCAGATACAGTGTTGTCTTGCTTTTATGTTGAATTTGATAGCTTGTTGGTTCAAATTCCACGAGTTGGTCGTCAATAGTCAATTAGTGACGATCCCTCTGATTTCTTTCTGGTCATGCTGAAAATCTCAATTGTGCATAGTGCAATACCCAATCTTTCCTTGGTTGTGTGTCTTTTTCTCTTCAAATAAACATAAAATTCTGTGAAACCCATAATCAGATTATATCACCTTAAATTCATAAGCCCGTTGTTACAAAGCAACGAATCCCTCTACTTTTCCTATAAGCTTTTAGACGTATCACGCATGACAAACTCAATCACTCCACAAACCATAACTTGTTTTTCATCAATGTCTTCTTCAAATTTAGTGTACCTCTTTGAGTGAAATCCTGTTCCTCGAATTTTCAAAAAATGAATGTCCCGAAGAGGTTTCCCCTTGCCCTTTACCAAATCTTTCTCAACTTCATCCTTCTGACGGTACCGTGCTGTGGCAGCACTGTGAAACAAGTAATAGCACCAGGGTTCCAAGGATCCCAAATGGATTTCATCGACAATGGTGGTTTCTTTCTCAGTTCTAACAATTCAAACTTTGCCTTGGGATTCACCACTCACTCCTCAACCGCCACCACCTTCTATCTTTTGGTGGTGGTACATAAGCCCAGCCAGACCACGGTCTGGACTGCCAATCAGGGTGTCCCAGTAACCTATTCTGATGCTTTTTTCTTCGACGAGACCGGGAATGCATACCTCAAGTCAGGGAATTCCATTGTCTGGTCCACTAACACCTCGGGTAAAGGAGCTGTGTCAGTGCAGCTGCTTGATTCCGGCAACCTAGTTATACTCGGGTCCGACTCTTCATCGCCTCTCTGGCAAAGCTTTCTCCATCCAACTGACACACTCCTATCTGGCCAGAGTTTTGCCGTAGGAACCAAGCTGGTCAGCTTGCCTAATAGCCAGAATTTGACTTACAGTCTCTCGATTGAATCAGGGGATATGAGACTGTATGCAAATTTTATGGAGGTTCAGCCTTACTGGTCTATGCAACAGGACAATAGGAAAATTGAGAATGAGGCCACTGGAGTTTTGCAATCGGCAACCCTGGTCAACAATACATGGAATATGTATGATAATGGAGCCTCTCTTTTGTGGCAGCTTATTTTGTTAGCTGGTCAGAGTGATGCCAATACCACATGGGCTGCAGTATTGGGCAGTGATGGAGTGCTTTCTTTTAAGATTTTACAAAGCAGCACAGGAGGGGGTGCGAGCAGCCAGATAAAGATTCCAGAGGATTCGTGCGATACTCCAGAATTTTGTAATTCTTATTTTATATGTTACAGTGGTCCGAAGTGTCAGTGCCCTGTGGTTCTTGGGTCTTACTCAAACTGTAACCCCGATGTCTCTCCTTGTAGTTCAGCTAGGTCAAAAACATCGTTCTCATTAGCCAAATTGGATGATGATGTTGGGTATTTTGCAGCCAAGTTTGTCCAGCCATTTGCCAAGACAAATCTGACGGGGTGTAAAGATGCTTGCATGAGCAATTGTTCCTGCCTTGCAATGTTCTATGATGGAAGCTCCGGTGATTGCTTTGTGTTTAATCAGATTGGTAACCTTCAGCAGTTGGGTGGAAACTCTGGCAATTACACTTCATTTGTCAAGGTTGGAGGGTCGGGAGAGGGAAGTGAGGGGGGCAGTGGTGGTAATAAACACTTGATACTTATACTATTAATCTGTCTCGCAGCTGCACTTGTGATTGCCGGACTGCTTTTGTGGGCCTTAAGAATTCTCCGGAAGAAGAACGTAGTATCAGAGCCATCTAAAGAGGGTTCGTCAGAAGATGAGAGCTTCTTGGATAGCATAACTGGAGTGCCAATTCGTTTCAGCTACAGAGAGCTTCAATCGGCCACAGACAACTTTTCTCAGAAGATTGGTCAAGGTGGTTTCGGATCAGTCTACCTGGGGCAGCTCCCTGATGGGTCCCGCATTGCAGTGAAGCAATTAGAAGGCATAGGGCAAGGGAAGAAAGAGTTCCGATCTGAAGTGAGCACTATTGGTAGCATCCACCACATCCACCTTGTGAAGCTGCGTGGTTTCTGTACAGAAGGTACTCACCGCCTCCTTGCATATGAGTACATGGCAAATGGATCGCTTGACAGGTGGATATTTCAGAGCAGCGATGAGAAGCCTAAGCTTGACTGGAGCAAGAGGTTTGATATTGCTCTTGGTACAGCAAGGGGACTTGCTTATTTACACCAAGACTGTGATTCAAAGATTGTTCACTGTGACATTAAGCCTGAGAACGTGCTTCTCGATGAGCACTTCTTAGCAAAAGTGTCAGATTTTGGACTCGCTAAATTGATGACCAGAGAACAGAGCCATGTGTTCACAACACTCAGGGGCACAAGGGGCTACCTAGCGCCAGAGTGGATCACCAACTATGCAATTTCAGAAAAGAGCGACGTCTACAGCTACGGCATGGTATTGCTGGAACTAATAGGAGGGAGGAAGAATTTTGATCCAGCTGAGGGCTCAGAGAAGGCTCACTTCCCTTCGTACGCATTCAAAAAGATGGAGGAGGGGAAGCCAAAGGAACTGTTTGATGCGAGGTTGAAGTGTGATGACAAGGATGAGAGAGTAGAACTTGCGATAAAGGTGGCTTTGTGGTGCATACAGGAGGATTTGACGATGAGGCCTTCTATGGCAAGAGTGGTACAAATGCTGGAGGGAATGGCTGATGTGCCCATGCCACCAGCTTCATCCCAAATGGGGTTCCGGCTCTATGTAAACGTGTTCAAGTCAATTAGTGACGAGGGCACCTCTTCGGGAACGTCCGACTGCAACAGTGATGCATATCTTTCTGCTGTACGATTGTCTGGTCCTAGGTAGAATCAAGTTTCCAATTGCGAGGCTGTGGTGAAAGGAGGCTTGCCTGAACCCACCTCAAATCTTTTTGAGAGTACTTAGATTCTATTTTTGTTATATGCATTGTCATATACTGTACAGGTTTTGAAAGGAGAGTTTGTTTTGTTAGATAAGATTTTCGATGTTGTACTAAAGTATTGATGTAATCAAGTAAATAGTAAAATAAAAATAGGACCAGACAGTAAAATAAAAATAGTAAAATAAAAATATTCTTTATTAGCTTAGTTTTGAACGTTTTGAGTGTTTGCAAAGTATATAAACGATAATGGTGTCAAGGTTTCATTGAATCATAATTTATTTTTTTATTCTTTGAGAAAACCGTTGGATCTTTGTCAATGAATTGCAAGGTTCACGCTGAAACTTATATTTCTTATTGGTTAATTTAGGGAAATTTAACATGTCTCCTCAAATTGATATTACAACTTCATCTTTACCAGCAGAGTTAAATTTAAAAGCGATCAGACTTCAAAGATATCCATCTTCCCCTCTTTGGTAAATTTATTTCATTTTCATATTGCTGAATTATTTTTTGATATAATTGGCTTTTCTTGTTCAATATAAGCTCTGTGTGTTCTTATTAGTAGATCTTTGCAGTTCAAATATACTTGTCATCCTGTAACAACTAAACTATACTGAAATATGAATAATTAATAATCAATGAAATCATTTGCCTCGCATATATTAAAAATTATTGACCAATGCACCATACTCTTTTAAGTCGGATTTCAAACCTACTCAACACATTTTGTATTTGGTATTTGATCAATGCAACCAAAATAACTGGAGTTGCTCAATTCCAGTTTATGCAATCGACAAATGATGCTGGTAGATGCATGCTGCATACCAGCCTGAAAAGTATCAGTTTTACAGAAAATCAAAACAAATCTAAGAGAAGTCAACACATCATCCGCATTTACACATGAAACAACACAAACTTATGCGAAAGCTGCTGTTATTTTGATCTCAAATGTTCAGACCTATCAGATATCAAATATACCTTGATTAATCCTTCATATTTTGTAATCATTTAACAACAACAACAACAACAACAACAAAACATTTAGTCCCAAACAAATTGAAGTATGCTAATGAAATCTAATCTGAATAATGAAAACTAATATAAATAATAATATAATAAATAGTAAAATAATAGTAAAAATAGTAGTAGTAATAATAATAAGAGAAAATTATTTAAATGTCACTTAATAACTGTTCAATTGTCTAAATGTCATCCAATAACAACTAATTGCCTAAAGGAAAATGTTTCGGCGCTCCCAAGTTCGATACCATCAGCGATACCAACTGGACGTGTCCAGTTGAGTTCCGACGAAAAATTGTTTTACTTATGATGCATGTTGTCTTCGTTATTATGCGTGTTGTTTTTGTTATTGTGCATCTAATAACATGCATAACAGTCAAATACTTATGATTTATATGCTAAGTTCATTATGTTTTTTGTTCTACTTATGATTTGTTATGTTTTCGTTATTATGCATGTTATTTGTATTATTTTGCATGTTAATTACTTGCATAATAACAAAAAACAACATGCACAATAACAAAAACAACATGCATAATAATTAGAACAATTTTTCAAAATAAAAGCAACTGGATTCGTCCAGTCTGCATCGATGAGCGTAGCGATCCGCGTCGGTGAGCGTAGCGACATTCATTTTCAGTGGAGCGTCCGATCAATTATATGCATAATAACAAAAACAACATGCATAATACAAAAAACAACATGCATCATAACAAAACAACATGCAAATTGAACTCAACTGGACCTGTCCTGTTGGTATCGATGAAGGTATCAATAGTGGTATCGGTATATCAGCTCCCTTGGCTAAATGCCATCCAATAACAACTTAGCTTTTCTAAATGTCATTATCTCTATTTTCATATAATTCGAAAATAAACAAACAAATTTATACCGAAAGTACCCCTGACAGCTCAGTATTACGGATTTGATCGAACCGAAATCGACTCATCGAAGACGAAGACGAAGCAAAATCGACTTCTACTGAAAGAGAAAGACGAAGAAATCCCAACTGAGCCTCTGCCTCACCCCTTGTCCTCGAAACCCCAGCTGAGCCTTCGCCTTGGCCCTCTCGTCCTCGAAACCCCGGTTGAGCATCCGCCTGCTCCGCTTGTCCTCTTGGAAACCCTACTTGAGCGCCTCTCTTCACTGATTGAAACTTTCGATTCTGCTCTTCCCATGTAGCTATCTTATTCCGCTGATTTTGGTACTGCTGAAATATTTCACTAATTTAAATTGGTACGGCTCTTTCAATTTGTTAATTTTGCTGGAATCTGATAAACTCAGTAAATTTTGCTGGGACAACTGAATAACGAGGTCGAAGAATTGAAGAAAGAGACGAGACAATTCAAGAACAAAGTGAAAGAATTAAAGAGATTGGACAATTTAAGAATGATACCGCAGGGCTCAGTTTAGGTGTTGCATCTCCCAGCCCATGACCATGGATTGAAAATAGTTTATGGCTTTAATTGACAGAGGAAAGTGAGTAAAGAGTGAGTGGTCTGATGTATGTACTGTGGTTGTTGTGTCGTTGTTATTGATATAGACTGCAGGCTGGTGGTAGGGAAAAATTTCACTGATTTTGGTACTTCGACTTCAGCGAGTCTATTTCGGTTCGATCAGATCAATATCGATCTGCCACAAAAAAAAAACACAATTGCAGAGGGGTACTTTCGGTATAAATTTATTTGTTTATTTTCGAATTATATAAAAATAGAGATAATGGCATTTAAAAAAGCTAATTTGAAATATAATGACATTTAGACAATTAGTTGTTATTGAATGACATTTAGACAATTAGTTGTTATTGAATGACATTTAGACAATTGGACAATTATTGAGTGACATTTAGACAATTTTCTCTAATAATAATGATAATGTTAATAATAATAATAAATTATTCTACAAATCATAAGTTTAAATTAGTGTCCTACATCTCTAATTCTGAATTAAAGTCGTACAACTATACTAGTTTTAATTTTTAGTCATGATTCTGATACATGAATTGTTAATTTTCATGCATTCATAGTTGATGTCAATTATTTTTTAAAGACATTTCATGCCTTTAATGTTACACGTAAAAATATCAAATGTTCAAACCTATCAGAAATCAAATAGACCTTGATTGATCTTGAATTTTGTAATCTTTTGACGTTGCATGTAACAATTAAGGCACATAAAAAGAAAAAAGTAAAAAGAAAATTGAGGGTAAAATAAAAAGTGAGATTTTGCTTACTTCATTATGCCAAGCGCTCAACGCCATTCTATCAACAAGGTGCTTGTAATTCTATTGATTAATGGATATTTATACAGCTAGGAATTGAAAAAGCAGACACATCTTATAATTACTAGCAATTTATACTAAGGATTATAGCAGCTGCTGAAGCATTGCTGATCCACTAAACCAACACCAGTAGTGCTGCTGACCAGGTAACCTTCTTGCAAACTTTTGTGATTAGAATTGATTGTTTTTTCTGTACATGTTTAAAAAAATTTGTATGGTTCGTAGCATCAAATTCAGCAATGCAAAATTTTGTGATTAGGATCGCGGTGTGAAAGATCGTGATTGCATAGTCTATCAACAACAACAAAGCCTTTTGTTCTAAACAAGTGATTTCGTAGTCTATCTGAAGAAACACACATCAAACTGTAACGGAAATGGTTCACTCCATCATATAATCAAACTGGCTTCTTATTCCCATGATGATGAAACCGATAACCAGCAATCCTAATTTTCACAAGTTGAGATATTCTAAATAAAGAACAAAATTTGAAACTATATTAAAAATTTAAAACAGTTGATCTTTCTATGCAAAAATCAGAATGGGACAGCAGGAAAGAAGTTCCCTTTGAAAAGCTTGTCTCTAGAAGGCTGATGGGCTTGGGCCTGATAAGCTTTTTTTATTCAGGAAATGTGCTTTGCTGGTTGCTGCCTGAAAAGCTTGTTTTCTAGGAGTATGACTGTTAGTGGACGTTCGTTCAATCGTTTTCGTTTCATAACAAATGAAACGATTACGATTAAAGAAATTTCTTTCATTTAAATGACAAAACGTTAACGAAATATATTATTTCGTAATCGTTTATTTGTATATTTGTTTGTTACTATATATTGTTAGAATTAATTTGATTTCAAAGAAAAAATGTTATGTTGAGAGAAGGTGATGAGAGAGGACATGAAGAATTTTATTTCTTTGTATGGTTAGAATTGTTCATCACTGATTTCTGGTTTGCTTTAGTGTGATGATAGAGGAGATGGTTGAAGAGCGAAGGGAAGAAATTCAATCGTTTTGATTTGTTTCGATCGTTTTCTTTTGTTTCGATCGTTTTCTTTAACGAAATAGTTAACGAGAAAATTTCTCAATCGTTTACTAAACAAAACTGTCTTTCGTGATCGTTTCACGCGTTTTAAAGATCTATTTAAGAGGCAGGTTTCAATAATAAAACCAGTTACAAGAGTGACAACTTGATAACAACTCTTCTCTTGGTCAGGATTGCCACGTGTCATCAGTTGTGCGCCTCATCTGGATAATCTAATTTGTGCTAATGTTTTCGGAATTGCACAAGTACTCCGATGTGTATATATATATATATATATATAGAGCATGACTAAAATAATATGCATAATACACCACATTTCGTACTATGCATATAGATATAGGTTAATAAATTGAGATTTAAGTTGCTCAATAAATTCTTCATATGAAAATATTATAGGAAAAAAAAATTTGTGATTTTTAGAGCTTTCTTGCTATTTTTTAAATATTTTTTAAAAACAGTCCAGATTTAATACTACAAAAGTGTCATTTCTGAGCTGTTTTTAAAAAATATTTAAAAAATAGCAAGAAAGCTCTAAAAATCACGAAATTTTATTTCCTACAAGATTTTGATATGAAAAATTTATTGAGCAACTTAAATATCAATTTAATGACCAAATTAAATACAAATGACCCCATAGTACGTTATGTGGTGTACTATGCATATTATTTTAGCCATGCTCATATATATATATATATATATATATATATATGAGGAGGGATTCAATGTCCATGTTTATTGTGTGTCTATTTCTTGTTTCGCGTTTAGATTTTAAAATGTAAACTGTTAAATGTATTTTAAATTATTTTAAATACATGTCTTTAAAATATGGTAAAGTTTTAACTTCGTTTAAATATCCATCAAGAAAGACGGTTAAATCGTTTATTTTGAACCGTTGATTTTGTTAGCTCTTGATGACTATTGAAATAAAATTGAATTGATGCAATATTTTTTTACACATACAATATAATATATATGAAACATTCAATCAATTAGTTTTAATATTTAAGAATTAAAAAATATTTAATTAAAATTTAATTTTATGAGCCATTTGATTCTTTCTCTCTGTATATGTCGCCAAGCCGCCGACCGTTCATTTTTCCTTTTAAATAACAAGTCTGATGCATTAGCATTAATATAGGGTGGCGCCGAAATTTTTATTGATAGCAAAATAAATAATAAAATATGGCGATAACCAAAATGCATTTGAATCACATTTAATCACGAGACTAAAAAGAACGATTACTAAAATTACGTCAACTATTTGACTATTTCCAATATGTTTTATTTGCCTAGTTTATCCACATATAGAGTGTGAATGAGTAATGATTTGTTTAGTAAGAAGTTCATACCTTCACTTAGGGTTTTAATAACGAGGCGAGTCGGGTATCCGTGAATTCGACCCGTCCGGATTCATGGGTACGGCGGAACGGGTATGCATGGGTTCGAACTCAAAACCTCCAATCCGATTCGTGATAAATCCGGGCGGGTCGAGTCGGATCAGTCCAACTTTTTGAATTTTTTGAATCTTTTTTATTTTGTTCGAATTTAAAACTGCACATTATTTTAATATATATAAATATTTTCGAATTTTTTTGAAATTTTTTTATTTTTTTTGAATTTTTGCACGGATCCACGGGTCGGGCACGGTCGGGTCTTGGGACGGGTCAGGCACGGATCTAGACGGGCACGAGTTTAGACGCGTTTAAAGGATTTGGAGCCAACCCGACCCGTGCTAGATCCGTGGATCCGAGATCCACAGATTGGGTCGGATCCGGGCATGGGTCGGGCACGGACGAATTTTTTTTAAACCCGTTTCACTGATTCCTATAACATAATAACAAGTCACTTATTAATATTGAATATGTTATGGAAACCAATTTTAAACACCTATTAACTACAACTTGATTGTTATCAATAATAATTCAATTAAATTGATTTTATCATCGATAGTAATGCAACTAAATTAATTTTGTCTCATTATATCCTTCTAAATTCCTTAAACCTATCTATCAGACTATCATGATAAAAACTTTTCTGAACAAAATTCACTTGGACATATCTGTCAATTACTAATTCTTTGATTACCACATGGTAAAGACTTTCTATGTATTTTAACTTTAGTTTACATGAAATTAGTATTGATGAAAACTAATAATGAAATAAATTGCCGAGATATTTTGGTGTCCGTAGCTCTATGCCTCTATGCATTACGATAATGTTGAATGATAAGATTGGATCTCAACAAATCATAACTACTTGTGACTAAGAGTAACGGTTTTTGAAAGACGTGAATTTGTAATTCGATGGCCGCAAAATACTTGAATGAATTTTGAATCAATATTAAAGAAGAAGAAAAAGTATTTTGGAAGAATTTTGAATCAATATTAAAGAAGAAGAAGAAGAAGAAGAAATAATGTGTGAGCTCCTTATAATTCAAAAAAGAAATATGTTACCTTAATTTGAATGCATGCCATGAAACACGTTAAGTCGTTAATTGTTGGCCTATAAAGAGAGTCCTTATAAACACTAAAACAGGCATGATATTCTGCTACTGTTATTCATACTTCTATTTTATATTTATTGTTTATCGTCAAATTGTCTTCTTTATTCTTCTCATTTTATAATAAGCACGATAATTTAGTGTTAAATATATAATAATGGATAATGTTTCGTAGATACCACATTTGATATCAACTATTGATACCGATTTTATTATGCATATTTAGTTGAGTTATCCTGCACATTATTTGAGTTATTATGCATGTTATACCATAACTATTTCAGTACAAAAAAATAACATGTATAACTATTTCAATACAAAAATAACATGCATAATAACTCAAATATTATGCATGATAACTCCATTAAAGATACATAATAAAATCGATAACATGTATAACTATTTCGGTACAAAAAATAACATGCATAATAACTCAAATAATATACAGAATAACACAACTAAATGTGCATAATAAAATCGATATCATTAGTTAGTATCAACTATAGTATCTACGAATCAGCTTCCTATAATAATAATATAGAGACCCTACCCCAAATACTGTTCTGCCATTCTGCCAAGTGCCTACGGACTGGAAATCAGTAAGAACCTTCCTCTGAAAAAGTACAAACGATAAACCATTTTCCTACTCAGCGCCACGTCAAAATATATTGGCAACAATAATGTACGTTAATCTATTGCATTAATCCATAAATTAACATATCTAATCTAATTAATTTAAATCCGATTTCCAAGCCGTCGTTAGTGCCCAAGTACACACCTAATTTTGGGATCCAAATCTGCTGCTTGTAAAAGTGACAGCTATTTATCGACACCGCCTTCCTTCGATCAGATCCCCTTCTTGATCTGAAGTTCATTGAACAAGTCGCGGACAGCTATTTATCGTCTATTTCTGCATTTGATCTTACTTTAGTTTTGTAATCAATCGTACGACTCCAGTTAACCTTAAGTAATGTCTGTAACTGACAGGTATTCGATCTAAGTGGTCTCAGATAGCTTCGATCTAAAATGGACGGTTCTTGTCTGCGATGGACCGTTATTTAATTTCCATGTTTGGAGCGGATCTTAACGATTTCACTGTCGTGGCCCATTGACCGACTGTAGCTCTCTCAACCCCGCCTTGATTCGTACCAGAAAAAAAAAAGTAAAATGAGAGGATGAATCGAAACGACGATTTCCGTTTCTACCATGTCCTCTCTTCACTGTCTCGTTCAGACCTAGGAGACGATCATCGATTCGGAACTTGGGTCGAGTATAGAAAAGAGAAGTTTTAGGGACATGAGCGTAGATGGAGGAAGCAATTTTAGGGGGAGGGGGATGAAGAGAGTGGGGAAGTATGATATGGGGAGAACGATTGGCCAGGGCACGTTTGCCAAGGTCAAGTTCGCCGTCGACACCGACACCGGACGCGCCGTCGCCATTAAGGTCCTCGCCAAATCCACCATACTCAAGCACAAGATGGTTCACCAGGTATCTCTCTCAGTCTAATATCTATTTTTTTTTTGTATCAGATACCTTGTGATTAATATATGTTTGAAGTTTGAACAGATCAAGAGGGAGATATCAATAATGAAGATTGTGCGTCATCCAAGCATTGTCAGACTGTACGAGGTAATTTCAGTTATGTTGTTTGTTACATTTTGTTTCAATTTGTTGCTTATGGGTTAATTTAGGGTTGTTTTGATGATAGAGTAGAGCTAATTGTAGTTTGAATCTACAGTTCGGGAAAAACGTTGTAGTTCAAGAATCGAGACCTAGCAAAAATTGGTATATACTGTACCAGTACCATTTTGGTTAGCATATAATGGTACTCAATCCCACCTAAACAAGTGCATTCATGTATATTTTTGGTGCTGAAGGGAGAGCTTTACCAGTATGGTCAAATTAAACTATTTATTATTACTTTTGTGAAAATTCAAAGGAATTATCTATATATGCAAGATAGTTACTCAGTTCAACCGCTCACTATGCAGTTACACTGTAATTGGGTTTATGACTTTATGTTACTTCCGTTAGGTTCTGGCCAGCCAGACAAAGATATACATCATCTTGGAGCTTGTTACTGGCGGTGAACTCTTTGATAGAATAGTAAGTCTTCTTGCTTCTTAATACAATGTGATCTCTACTACTTTCAATCATCAGGAGATAAGGTGTTTGAGGAATTTCAAGTTGCTAGGTTGCATGCCAAAAGCCCTTTGACTGAACAAGTGTAGAGATGGAAGTCAAATTATGTGTGATTCTGGCCTTATTCTAAAAGTAAAAGAGATATATATTTAATATACACCTGAGATAAGTACAATTTTCTCCTTCAGTTTACCGGGCTTGCACTTTGTCTTTGGTTGTGGAATTGCAGTGACTACTTTCTTTTTCCTTGTTTTCTCAGTCGTTGGTTTAGTTTTAAATCCATACAATGATTAGGTTCACCGAGGGAGGCTTCAGGAGCATGAAGCCAGGAGGTTTTTTCAGCAACTTATTGATGCAGTTGATTATTGTCATGGCAAGGGTGTCTTTCATCGTGACCTGAAGGTTTTTCTTTTTCATTTTACATTTGTTTTCCTTGAGCAAACAAAATACAGAGATTTCATATTCTGATGTAGTGTTAGTTTTACACAGCCTGAAAATCTTCTTCTGGATTCAAGTGGGAATGTAAAAGTTTCTGATTTTGGTCTCAGTGCATTACCTCAACAAGTGAGCCTCTTAGCTCCCTCATTCCCATTTTCACCTGTCCTCAGTCCTCTCAGATTTATAATTAGCTATTATCTATCTTTTATGTAGGGTGTTGACCTATTACACACAACTTGTGGAACGCCAAACTATGTTGCCCCTGAGGTAAATCTATGCATTCTTATTGCAAATTTTATTTGGTACAGTACTTATCACATAAAAGGGCTTCTGGATTCAAGACTGTTCCATCCTGATATTCTACACTTGTAGGTGCTAAGCAACGAGGGATATGATGGATCAGCTGCAGACGTATGGTCTTGTGGAGTTATTTTATTTGTTTTGATGGCCGGGTATCTTCCCTTTGATGAGACTGACCTTCCAACTTTGTATAAGAAGGTATCCTTTCATGTTTGCAACTCTGTGATAAAGTTAAAACATACAAATGAGGGTTACTATTTAGAACCAAAGTAGCTCTTTGATGTTTATCTGTAGATAAAGGCAGCAGACTTCTCTTTCCCACCTTGGTTGTCTCCCGGAGCAATGCTATTGATTAAACAAATCCTTGATCCTAATCCATCATCTGTGAGTGTTAGATAGACATACTTTCATTTGTATATTTGTTGCAATTGTTGCATGGCGTAGTGTAATTATGGAATTTTCTTAATTACTCCAGCGTATTCGCATAGAAGGGATCAGGAATGATGCATGGTTCAAGAAAAACTATGTACCAATCAGATCTGATGAAGATGAAGAAGTTAGCCTTGATGATATTAATGCTGTTTTTAATGACATTGAGGTTGGTTTTGTTTGGACTACCCGTGGATATTTAAAGTCTCTTTGACATATATTTTGTTTTATCCATTTTTATGTATGCTTGCAGTTTAATATTTTCTTTTCTAAATGAAGGATAAATTTGTCACTGAGCAAACAGCAAATAAGGACCATGGCCCTCTGATTATGAATGCATTTGAGATGATAACTCTCTCCAGGGGCTTAGACCTTTCTGCCCTTTTTGATCGCCAGCAGGTTGCCATATATATAACTTGTATAGTTTCCTATGAATGTGGCATAAAATTCCTCGGCTGTGCTCGTGTCAATTTTGCAACAAATAGCTTAGGATGGTTATCCGCAGTTTCTATTCGGTTGTATTATTATCTGCTAGGAGAACTATATAATAGTGCTCTTATTATATTATATTGAGTAAAATATTCTAGGTTACATAATGACCCATGTACCCAAATACAGTAATTGAATTGTGGACAAATGGGCATAGAATAGACTCATATGACATTAGATAAAAGTTTGTAAGCAACATCCCTATCCTAAAACCTGCAACATCAAAGTCTCTGTTTGGCTATGGATAGGAATGTTAATTAATTGATAACGTCATACTGTTCCTGTCTCCGTGTCTCCACATGGATAAATTCAAGGCAAAAGGAATATTGACCATCCCACTTCATCCCTAATTTTCATAAGATTTTAGTCCGGATTAGGTTTCTGGTGAGATTAGACTTTCTGCAGCTCTGTATTTGTGCATATATATATTTTTTTTACATTGGAAGACACATTTTTTGCTTCTATAGCAGATTTGAGTTTGAAGTATCCCAAGAAAGGTGTCTTGTTCAATTAGCATGTCATGCTTTCTCTTTAGCTTTTTCCCCCTTTGAATATGGGTATCTAATTTATCTCATTAGTTAATCTGACAAACTTTTAATAGGAGTGTGTGAAGCGGCAAACACGTTTTGTCTCGAGGCAACCGGCAAAAATTATTATCGAGACCATTGCGGCAGTTGCTGAATCCATGGGTCTAAAAGTACATGCTCAAAATTACAAGGTACTATATATTTTTTTCTTTTCCTTTATTACTTTTTGCCTTGGCTTGATGATGATATTCTAGTTTGAAATCTTTTTTTCTCTTTTGTTAATTGTACTTGGAAATTAGACCAGGAATTTTGCTGTGAGTTGACATAGTATACAGATCCCTGCTGAAAGAATACCATCTGCCAAATGCCCTAAAAAGACATTCCTGTTAATAATTTCTGATTTCTTGAATTTTTTTGTTTCCATTTTTCTATGGGCCTGTGTTTTCTAATTGTGAGTTTCTTTGGCAGATGAGGTTAGAGGGAGTGGCTTCCAATAGACTTAGTCCATTTGCTGTTGTTCTAGAGGTAACATTTTATTGTTATGCTAAGCCATCATAAATTCTTGCAGTGGTGGCTTTGATTCTAGCCCTTTTGCATTGCTGACTTTGCACTTAGCTCTCCCTTCTTACTTTTAAGTTATTATTTTAACAGGTTTATGAAGTTGCACCTTCTCTTTTCATGACTGATGTCCGTAAAGTTGCTGGGGACACTTTAGAATATCACAAGGTTTTCTATTTCTTTGGTTTTTTTATTCTATATGCTTAAAATTGACGAAAAAAATGCTTCATTTCATTTAGCAGCCTCCTTAAATGGTGGCAATGGTTTGGTCGGGTCAGGTCTGTAGTGTGCCAATAGTTCCTGAACTGATCTAAACCTCTAAGATGGATGCGGGAGGCTGTAAAAACCAATTGGGGCCAAGACCCTTATGTGAAAATGTTTTTCCATTTTCAAAACTTTTAACACCAAAAAAAGCTCTCCATGAAAAAGTATTGGCCCCACTGATGAAAATTGCAAATTTAAAAGCCAAGCATCAACTTGAGCTGTTAGTTTAGCCTCAAGTTTATTCAAGTATGACATTGATAAACTTTATTTTACATGTGCTTGTTGTTAGAGGAATTATAGTATAGTAGCTCTTATGAGATAGATTAGGGATAGGATAAGCGGTAAAAACATGTGTTGTAGAATGAGGGAGGAGAAAGAGAAGATTGTTGAATATTGTATGATCTTTTCCCATACAACTAATACAATTATAGGTTATCAATCCTTGATTATTGCCTAAACAAAAGCACTAATAAAAACAGAAATGTAAAGCAAATATTTTAAATCCTCCCTGAATCCTGCCTAAGGCTTAGTTGTCCGTATTTCCTCTTGCTGGCTGATTTCAAATCAGACCTTAACTGCACTTTTTAATTTTAGCATCATCAGTTCATGATGGAATGCAATTGTATCTTTGTTGCATCTTGTGTAAACCTTTAGGAGCTGGTTTAATTGTGTAACATTCTCGCCTCCATGGGAAATGACCTGTCCTCAAGTCAGAGTTCATCTAAATTAACCAGATACTCCCAACTTGAGCTTCTAACAGTAGGCTTGACCACTGGACAAGAGCTTGAGGGACAGATTCTCCATTTCGAAGTATGGTACGCCTAGCTAGAATGGCAACTGGTTGGTGGATTGGATGATTATCCTCAATTAGGCTAGGCAAATCATGAACATGTGGTGTTGCTTGGTCATGGTATGATTTTAAGAGAGAACAGTGAAAGACTGGATGAATGCGAGTAGTTGATGGTAGTGCGAGGAGATATGCAACTGATCCAATGCGTTTCTCTACCTTCAATGGCCTGTAATAGCGCAATCCAATCTTGTGAGCTAAGGTTTGGCGTGCTGTCAATTGACGATAAGGCTGAAGTTTTAGCAACACCAATTGGTCTGGTTCAAAAGTCATTGCAATGCGGTTCTTGTTAGTGTAGAATTTCATGGTTGTTTGTGATTTCAGCAAGTTGTCCCCTGGTTGGGATAATATCACATCACCGGAACGGAGGTTTGTGTCAACCGCTTCGAAGGCAGAGGTGTCGCTGTAATAATTGAGCATTGATGGTGGTTTATGGCCAAACGTGACTTCAAATGGTGTCATGTCTGCTGAAGCTTGAAAGGTTGTGTTGTGATGGTACTCTATCCAACCGAGTAAATTGGCCCACTTTTTCGGTCGGTCGTGAACAAAGGCACCGGTTCACACACTCGGTCTACCCGTCTGATTTTGGATGGTATGCAGATGAGAAGTTGAGCTTTGTTCTCTAGAGCTTGAAAAGTTCCCTCCAAAAATGGCTTTGGAAGATTGGATCACGATTAGAAATAATGAATTTAGGTATTTCATGAATTTTGCCCACCGACTCTCAAAAATGGCTGCAACTCGAGAGGCGTTGTATCATCGTGGTAAGGCAGCTAGATGCACCCCTTTAGAGAAGTGATCAACCACTATCGAAATAGATGTATGCCCTTCATATGGTGACAAATGAGTGATGAAGTCCGTCGATAGGTCAACCCACAGGGAAGTTGGAGGAGCAATTTGTTGCAGAAATCCATAAGGGTGTTAATTTGTAGGTTTGCACTTTTGACTTATGTCACAGGATTGCACGGTCTTTGATATGTTGCTGCATTTTCTTTCAATAAAAGTGTGGTGCTAGCCATTGGATAGTGCGTTGCACACTAGAGTGATCACCAAGAAGAGTTGAGTGATAATTGTGCCAAAAGGATGGGAATTGGTAAGTATAGGCGACCTCTATACACAATAAACCATGTGTGAAGGACCGAACTGCTGTTTTGGATTTATTGGTTGATATTTCTACTATAATTTGCTGACAATAGAGATCATTAGCCACTTCTTGCTCTAAGGTTTTTAAGTCAACCAACAGGTCTAGAAATGGCTAGGAAGACTTGGTTAGTTTTGGTGATCGGGTTGTCAGGTTTGGAAATAGATGTTGTGAGCAGTGGTGGTGGAAGGGGCATGATCTGCCATGGTAGGAGTGTTGTCGGCGAACTCAGGTACACGAGAGAGAGCATCTGCTGTAGCATTCGAAGAACCAGATTTGTATTTAATGGAATAACTATAGCCCACAAGTTTGGATAGGAATTGTTGTTGCTTCATAGTTTGAACCGTTTGTTTTAGCATATTTTGCAAAGTGCAACGGTCGGTTCTAATACGAAAGTGATTTTCCAGTAAATATTGGCGCCATTTTGCCACAGCCGATTGAACTGCCAATAACTTTCTAACATATGTGGACTTCCCTTGCATCGTTTTTGAGAGTTTTCGGCTATAGAATGGAATCTGGTGCAATTGTTGCATGAGGAGTGCACCTATGCCTACATCGGAAGCATCAGTTCCTAACACAAACAGTGAGGAGAAATCTGGTAATGCAAACATCGGTGCAGATGTCATTGCTGATTTGAGCGTGTTGAAAGCTTGGTTTGCCTGTTCAACCAATTAAAACCATCTTGTGAGGAGATCTGTCATGGGGGCTCTGGATGCATAATGTCGAATGAAAGGTCAATAATAGCCTGTGAGACCAAGAAAACCACAGACTTGCCGCTGATTGGTACGAGTCAGCCAGGCACTTATGGCTTAGATTTTAGGTTGATCAGCTGTCATCCCTTGTGTTGAGATTATGTGGCCCAGAAATTCGATGGAAGGGCTGTCAAATGTACATTTGGATCTTTTCACCGCCAAATTGTGCTCTTTTAGCGTGGAAAATATTTTCAAAGATGGTCAATGTGTTCCTCATGGCAGTTGCTATATACCAAGATATCATTGAAAAATATGATCGCAAATTTTCGTAGATATTGTTGGAATACCTCATTCATTAGAGCTTGAAAAGTCGAGGGTGCATTTGTAAGTCTGAATGGCATGATTAAGAATTCAAAGTGGCCATGGTGTGGGAATTGGAAATTTGTCTTTGATGGTGACTTGAACGAAGTCTAGCTTAGAGAACTTTTGCATCATGGAGCTTGTCAATTAATTCATCCACTGTGGGAATTGGAAATTTGTCTTTGATGGTGACTGCATTCAAGGCACAATAATACACGCAAAAACGCCATGTGCCATCCTTATTTTTCATCAATATTATTGGTGAGCTGAAAGGTGAGCGACTTGGACGAATGACTCATGTTTTGAGCAACCCGCCGACCTGCCTTTCTATTTCATTTTTCTTTTTTTGAAAGTGAGGATAGCGTTATGGGCGAACATCCACCGCTTATGTGCTTGGTTGTAAGGGAATGCAATGGTCTACAGAGCGAGTTAGAGGTAGGCCGATGGGTTTGGCAAACACATCTTGAAATTTATCCAACAGTTTTACCAAAAATGGTGGCTCTTGTTCTGTATTGTTCACTAAAGACAATGTGTTCATAGTACTTGGTGTGGCCTACAAGCACATGAAACAGGAGCTTACACGCCCTGATGCGACCATCTTGTTGAAGCTTGCTGGAGAAAGTGGATGAGCCAAGGCAGTCATTGCCACATCGTTTTATTTGTTGTCCTTGTAGGCATAATTTCATCGTTAGGGTGGCATAGTTCGTCAAGATCGGACCCAATGTAGCCAACCATTGAATGCTTAAAACAACATTTGTGCCTTCAATGTCCAATACAAAAAGATCTAGGTTGACTGCAGAAGTAAGGTGGCCTCATTGCAGATTTGATGACAATGGAGGTAAGCGTCGTTGCCAACACGGATCTTGAATGGTTGGGCGGGTGATGTGGGTAGTGCCAGAAAGGATGACATGCTGTTAGAAATGAAATTAGTTGTACTATCGCTGTCAATAAGCACCCGAATGGTATGGCCATTTATGCTCCATTTCATACTCATTGATTTGGTTGAGTGTTGCCCCAAAAAAGCATTAAGGCTAATTTTTGGGTTGGGTTCTTCCTTCGATTGTGGAGTCAAATCGACTATTGGTGTCTCTAAGTCCTCAGGTGAATTATCTTCCACTTCTAAATAAAGAGTGAAGCACGCCTTTGCAACAGTGACTTGGTGTGAATTGATCGTCATAGTTAAAACACAACTCTTCTTCTCTTCGATCTTGCTGCTCGGCTGCTGTTAGTCTACGAATAGGGAGTTTATTTGTTGGTTGTGACATGGCTGAAGCTTCAGGCTGTGATTGTGGGTTTGGTCGGGCAACCCAGGTCTTGATAATGATCGAGTGCCAGCTAACTGATCTTCAAAAACTCGAGCTATGGCAAATGCATCATCCAACGCGAGGTCATTGTGCTGTAATTGCACGCTGAATTCTAGGTTGGAGTCCAAAAATGAATGAACTCTTTAGAATATCAGGTGTAAAGCCAATCACTTTACTAGCCAAAGACTCAAACAATTTTGATAGTGTACCACCGAAGATGATCGTGGAAGCTTCATTAGTTGACCAGATGGGTCGGTGTATTCTAATGGGTCATATCTCTTATTCAGACCAGAGGTGAAAGTGTCCCAATCTGTAAGACGGCCTGCTTGAGCCATGCTTTGGAACCAACAAGAGGCTGGTGTGTCGAGGTGCATGGAGGTTAGGAGTAAGTTGTCTTCCTGTGGTGTTGCATAGTACAAGAAGTATCGATGAACGCTAAAAAACCCATCTGCAGGGTCGTCAGAGGAAAAACGAGGGAATGTCAAACGAAGGTTGCGGTTTGTATGTGTCTTCGCTTGAGCTTCTGGTGTGCGGAGTGTTGATTGCGGACCTGGACCAAGAATACTTGGTGAAGGTTGATGAGGTTGAGCGGAATTAGCTCGTATTTGCTCGATCATTGTGGCTAAGAAATGTTGTTCGTGTTCTTGCTCGCGCTGCTGTGAAAGCTGGTCACGGTTTTCAAATGATGTGTTGATTTGTGCTAGTAATCTCTCAAAAGTTCCATCTTCTGTGTTTGTGTCATGTGCTCTAATCTGTGGTGTCATTGTGGAGGTTTAGGAATCAAGAAAGCACCAAATTGTTAGAGGAATTTTAGTATGGTAGCTGTAATGAGATAGATTAGGGATAAGATAATGGGTAAAAACAGAGGTGTTGTAGAATGAGAGAGAATATTGTTGAATATCGTATGTTCTTTTCCTCTTACAAGTTACAACTGATATAATTATGGGCTATCAGCCCTTGGTTATTGCCTATACAAAAGCACTAATAAAAACAGAAATGTAAAACAAATATCCTTAAATCCTAAATATTCTTAAATCCTCTTGAATCCTGAATCCTGCCTAAAACTTAGCTGTCCAGATTTCCTCTTGCTGGCCGATTTCAAATCAGGCCTTAATTGCATTTTTTAATTTTGCATCATCAGTTCATGATTGAATGCAATTGTATCTTGTTGCGTCTTGTGTAAACCTTTAGGGGCTGGTTTAATTGTGTACACTTGTCGTATGCATTATTCTTCATTCTTCATGGGAAATAATAAGTTCCATGACACATCCATATAATTTCTACTAGCAATAATTTGATTACAAGTGGTAATAATTTAAAATCGCCGATCTACTGTTGTTATTTTCTTACACGGGGTTATGTCAACCAGAAATGTGCAATTATCTGTTGTGCACTGTACAGTAGTTCAACTACCACATTGAGTTGTTCCATTTTATTATAATATTAGTATTTAATGTACTCTGAACTACTCTGATTGTGGAAAGGAAATAATGGCATGATATTGCTAAGGTTATATGGCAGGAAATATATACATGTAACCTGCGATATGCTAAATATGTTTCAAATTACTACATTTCATGCCTTATTGTATCTTATAATATTTTATTTACATTTCAAGTCCCCTTATTAGAACATCTTAGGTGGTTGGGATATAGGTCAGCATCACCAGATTGTGAAAATTGATGCATCTTTTGGGCAACAAAGCAAAGCATTGTTCAGGTTGGAGGGTGCAGTGTGGATTCTCAATTTGATCTGGAGGGCCTGAGAATTTTAACAAACCGATATTTGAAAGACCTACCACAGAACCAGAACATTATTTTTCTCAAATTATAGTCTAAAGGCCTAAAGATGGGACCTAATACGAGCAAAACAGACTTGTGAAATAAAAATGGTTTTGGCGAGACCTTCCATCTGGTCAAAAGCTGCTGACTTAAAATGTGACAGTTTCAAGGGTTGGCCACCCAGCAGTGGAATATGAACTTCTAGCCTAAAGATGTTATATCTATGCAATGCAGTTTTACAAGAAGCTGTGCAGTAAGCTGGAGCATTTAATCTGGACGCCAGAGAGAAAATCTAAACCTTTGCTACACACCACAAGCTAATCACTCAGCATCAACATGTCAGTTGACTCGTCCCTGTTCTATTCCTCGGTGTAGATAAAACCTGAACAAGACTAATTAAGCCCAGTTTTTTTTTTCAATAGAAGGTCGTATTGTGTTTGTGATTAGGTTTTTCTCCTCAATTGATTTGCAAGGTTTTTTGTTGTAAAAATAATAAATGATGGGAAGGGGCTAGGTTAAGTGTATGAACAGATGTTTGGGTTTGGCCTCTTGAGTTGCCTTGCTTTGCTGTAGCAAAGGGCAGTATGTTGAGCTTTGTTGTATCCATGACCAGGGTTTTGGCCCTCCATTTCACCCACTACCTTGACAAAAAGGGCCCCCTAAAAGTAAAAGCATGTGGGACCCGCGTGTCAAGGAATTGGGCAAATGGAAGGACAAATCCTGGGGCATGTATCAAGGTCCGAGCTTTGGAAATGTTT